>LOEQ01000695.1:257897-282987 GCA_001685075.1 Bramus lutescens | reverse complement strand
GAGGGAGGGGAGAGAGAAACAACTTGCTGAGTCCATTTAATGTCACTCATATGTATATGTGTTGAGAGCTGACTGGGATTGGATAACTTGTCAGGGGCTTCCTCACTTGAGAAGACTGAATCTCGTCACCTAGTTTCCCAGCAACCATGAATTGCCTACAGCTCTTCATCCAGTTCTAAGGTGGGGTCTTGGGAGTTTTCCTCCATCTATGTTGCATGTCTATTGATGTTGTTTTTGAGATCATGTTTAAACAACTACATTGTTGAGGTTTCAAGGGTGTAGGTTCCCTGTCACACATGGAAGAGACAATCTTACTAGCCACATCCTGGTCCTCTGACTCTTACAATCTTTCTGCCCTCTCTTGCATGATATTTACATGCCTTAGCTGTTATTCCGTAGTTGGAGCAGTTGAAGATAGGCACCCCACCATTAGTTGTCTTCTGCGTTTTGATCAGCTGTGGATTCTTATAATGGCCTCTATATCTGTTACAAAACAAGTTTCTTTGATAAGAGATGAGACATGCTCTTAATTGTGAATAGGAGGATCGATATTCAGAAAGATTTTATAGGTTTAAGAAAGCAGCTGTAATAGGTTTTTCTCTAGAGTCTATGACCTACCTCTCCAGCAACAGGTAGCTGGGTAGGTTTATAGTACCAAACATGAATGCCCTCCTATTGAGTGGACTTAAGTTCAATTAAATGGTTGTTTGTTACTCCTGAGCTATTTCCCTATTGCAACATTGAAGATCTCTTAACAAATTCTCCTTTTAGTCATCTGCTCTCCATATATATGGAGAGCATCAGGATTTCCCAAATGTCTCTCTGTTTCTTAAGGAGTCTTACTTTAGCATAGACAATCTTAGTTATATTAGGATAGTGGATATCTAGATTACTGCAAAAAATATTTGGATGTGATCCCAATACCTATATTATTATGCAGTCCTCTTAAAGGAAGATTCTTTCATTTTGATTTTTGAACAATTTGTATGATCAATGCTTGTGATTTGGACATCCTGACATAACTTAAGAATTGCTTGAGAATATAGGCAAGAACACACTGATGGGTCCTGGAGAAAAGAAAGAAGGGTGGAGGGATCCTTTTCTTAATCAAAGGAAAATGTAGTCACAATATAAATCTAGGTGAAATGAGGAAATTAACTCCATCTCTTTGGTAATTATCAAAAATACCTATAACAAATCAAGTGATTTACTTTATAAGGCACACATACATTCATATAATTCAAAGTTTTATCTATAGAAAAATGACTTGGTTTTGAATTTATTTTTATTGTCTTTGATCACTTGAAACCATTTTCTTGGGGATGTAGACACAGCCTATAATGTTTAATCACCCAGTAGTTATGACAACATAGTGTTAATATTTGTGCTAGCAAAAATTTTTCTACTTTTTAAGTGTGTGTTTGTGTGTGTGATATGTATGTGTGTTCACATGTGTGGTAGCACATGTATTTGCAAGTACATGTAGAGGTTCTATGTTAAGTTAGGAAATTCTTTGAGATATTTTCCTCCTTATTAATTAAGCTAAGGTCTCTCAGTCGAACACAGAGCTCACTGATAATGCTGCCACCCAGCTATCTTGTTCTAGGGATCCTGTCTCAGGATTCTGGAGATGGAATTAAGCTGGGCTGTCCCATCCACTTGGCTTTTACATTGACTCTGGATACTCAATTTCTGGTCCTCTAACTTCCACAGCAAGCATTTTATGTACTCAGCCATCCCCCTAACCCTAGAAGCAATACTTTTTGATTTAAATGTTTTAATTGAGGTGATTCTCAGTTCATATACGTGTATTTCTCATTAAACATGAAAGTTTTTATGTACTTGCTGATGTTTCAAAATAATCTTACAAAGTAACCCAGACATCTACAGAGAGGTATAAACAATGCATTTATCTCCATATTGGACTACTCAAAAGTTGTTTTGTTTTGTTTTTCTTATGGAGGAAGACCAGTATTACTAAGCAGGAAAACAAAAACGTAAAAATCTATATGAAGTTTTAAAGTATAGCTCTATACTGCAATATAAATGGGAAGTATTGATCTGTAGCTCACCAATCCAACCTCAAAAGAAATCTCCTGACATACATAATAAACAGGTTGCTTTTGTTCTGCCACATATGGCTACTTCTTGTTGTCAACACTGTTAGAAAACATGTTAATATCCATTCCTCAGAAAAATCTCCATCTTTGACAATGAATGTTGTACAATAAGAACATTAATTCTTTCTGAAAAACTAATGATTTAATAGTTACATGTTCAAAAGCAGATACCGAAATCTGGGGGGTACGAAAAACAACACAGAAACAGTCCTAACAAGAAAAACTAGTAAATCTTTCAGAGTGAAAATGGATCTGTTTTGATACCAAGAGTTTTTAAATTGCTATTAAATTGATGATATAGAGGAGAAATGAACTGATTTTGATTACATCTTTAATGTTAATTCAAGTGCCTCTTGATAGCTTCCCAAATTAGTTTAAGCCGTAAAATAAAATTCTACTTTGATGATCTATTTTTGTAGCTCTCTTCAAGAAAAAAATTACATAAACTGTAATTTAGTTATAGTTTTAGGTATCTATTGTGAGAGAGTGTCGGTTTGTATGTGTGGTATATGTGCATGGGTATATGTAGTGTATGGACATAGGCATGGGTACCAGTACTTGCAGTTGCAAAAGCTAAAGAAGACATCTGGTACTCTGCTCTACCTCTTTAAGTCTTTCAAACTCCTAGGAGACAAGATCTTTCACTGTACCAGGAAACTCGCCTGGTGACCAGTGAACTCACTCCGAAAAGCTTCTCTGTACTCCTCACAGTGCCAAGGTAATGGCTGATAGAAATAATGACCCAAACTTAACTCTTGATCAAGAAAATGTGCTGCGGGACACCAAGCCAGAGACAGGAAGTGCATTTGCTTTTTACTCTTGCTCACTGTGACTGTCTTTCCCCCACTGGCTGGGGTCCCACCAACCTCTCAATCTTAGTCATTTGGCTAGTCTGAAAAGAATTGCCTCCCAGGAAACAAAAGAGGAGAGAGGGCTCTTTGTTCCCAGGGGAAAATGGTCACAGCTCTAGGCCATAATATTCTGGAAAACAGCCGGGGTCTTTGTTCAAATAAAGGTTTTACTACGTATGTGGGGGGATGGGAGATGAAAACATTTGCAAGAAAAGGTTTACAAGCTGGGGAGATAAAGTATTTGAATTCTTTATTGTAAACACAAGGTTTATAGTATCTGATGGAAAAGATTTATATTTGATATTTCTTACACAAGTACCTGTGACCACTCCTAGCTCTTCACAACCTCCTAGGATCTGAATTCAGGTCCTCATGCTAACTATGCAAGCAAGCGCTCTTTCCCTTAGAGCCCTCTCTCCAGCCTCCAGCTATAGTTGTTTTTATTTAATTGTAGTGAGTAACATTCCTGGGGTGATTGTTATTCTGACATAAAATTTAGGACAGATTTAACAATATAATGTCCTGATTGTTTTGCTCATCATCTCCTTTCTCCTTGAACTCATGATTTTCTTCTTCTTTTCTCTCTCTCTCTCTTAATAAAATAGGAGCCTGCTTTGAAATGATGGCAGGGAATTTTATCATTAAACACAGTTAAACTTTCTGATTCTTTCTCTTGAAAATGTTTAACATCACACGTGGCTGTTTGCACATGTGGTATTGTGTATAAATATGAGAATTTGCACATACAGAGGCAAAAGGGGACACCTGGTATCCTGCTCCACCTCTCTCTTTCCCCAGCCCTCACTTAACTGTGGTTTGAACTTACTTTCCCCTCTGGTCTGAGGCTCTTCCAATGGTGATGAGCTCTGCTATCAGCTGAATTGTTTCCTTTTGGATAGGCTTTTATCTCTGTTTGACTCCAGAAGCCTCTCTTCGTCCTTCATATTCTGCCTTTTCACAACAAAATGACCAGCTAAATATAATTTGTTTTCTTTATAAAACTTTCTAAATATGAGGACTCGATTCCAGCTGAATAAATCGTTCCATCATTATCTCAACGTTTTCCTCTTCTTTCAACACTATTATTTCACCACTATTCTTGGAAGATGTGTCAGAGATTTTGGATTTATTTTTTGCCATATGTTCAAAACTTCCTTTAATATTTTTCTGATATTTCATCTTCCTCTTTGTTGAATCTTATATACTTCAAATTTCTATTTCACTTGTTTTCTCTACACTTTTGTCCGATGTACTCTATGGTGGTTTCTATTATGATTTTATTTCAATGATTATATCAACTTATTTGATGATAGAAATTTTCATTTAAAGGACCTGGGGAGGTAGCTTTAGTTGGTATACTGAATTCTTAGCAGTTAGGGGACTGAGAATTCTGTCCCAGTTATTGCATAAACCAAGTATGATGTTTCTTGTCTATAATCTCAGCCCTCCAGTGGTGGAGGCAGGAGAATAAGAAGTTCGGTGTTATCTTTAGGTATACAGTGAGTCCAAGTTTAGTATGGGCCACATGAGATACTGTCTCAAAAAAGTTAATAAATAAAAAGTAATAAGGAAGGAATAATAGAAGAAGGGTTCTATTATTTTCCAGAAATAATGCTATATTATTGACATACTAATTCCAAAAAAAGACACTCCTTTCATCAGATTACAAGATGCATAATAGAATGTTTTTTTTTCCTTCTCATGCCCCTACTATCAAGACTCTAGCCTTCACATATTGTCTCAATAAATGTTTATGGTAATGGGCTGAATATAAATAAAGCAAAGCCTAAACAAACCATACATTATCACTAATAAATCATCATGACCAATTATTAGCAAAACAAATATAGCTTCTTCTGAAACTAGTGAATAAAACCAAAAGAAAAACCACTTCAGACGAGCAACAGAATAGAGATCCACAGGTCTAAGCACAGAGTTTCTGACTCTGTATATTTAGAGAACTCCCTACAAATCTCTATTTCTAACATGAGATCATATAATGGATGATATCTATTTTCCAGCTCCCAAACCACCTATTTGGAGAGATAATTAAGCCAGAAATTTCTCCACCGTGGGGCTTGATCTGCAGCAGGTATGTCGAAGATCATCTGGAGTACACAGACTTCCAATAATCGACTAAAAGCGAGAGAGTAGGTGGAAAGTTGAGAAAGGTCAATACTGACTCGGTAAATATCCTTGTGAAGCCACATTGCTATTCACAACATAAATAAAAAAACACTTGGTCGTTTGCGCTAATGAAAAGCCGCATCCTATAACATGCCGTTTTCATTCTTCACAATTTCCTCCATTAATTAAAGCTGTTTGGAGGCAGAGAAGGTTGATACTGGTCTGTTTCTTGTGGATTTATATTTTAAAGCTTTGCATTGAATTTCGTAGCCTGATAGAATGATAATGCAATGCAATTTAGATTAATATCTATTTTGTGTTAGATGACAGTTTTATTAAGCAGAACCAATAATCATTGTCATTCAGACTCATAATGGCCCATTATAAATGGTCTCATTTTCCCTGATTTTAATTTTACCTCTTAGAGTATGCCTTTCTCGAATTGTTAAAATGGTTACACTTGGTTTCTTTTATAAATATAATTTTAACAATCACTATGGAAACATAAGTCATCTAGTACTTAAGTCCAACTTTCTGTGTATTTTTGATACAATGCTATTTTTGTGTCTTGGTTCCTCTTAATTAAATTTCCACACTAGCACATTTAGGGAGATTGCATTAGCATCCTTTATGCATTAAAAATTTAAGATTGAAACAACTATACTTTGTTCCTGGGATAACTCTTCGGGCCCCTGATTGAACATAAGGCAATAAGCTGAACACTATAGCATTTTTCTTTTTCTTTCTTTCTTTTTTTATTTTTTATTTTTAGTTTTTACAGCTTCCTGAATGCTGATGCAATGTGGCTGGCTGCGTCACATTTCTACATTGTGACTTCTCTCTTACGTTGACAGAACCTTCAAACTGTGATCCCAAATGAACCCTTTCCCTCCTTAAGCTGTTTTTGTCCCAGCAAGGAGAAAAGTAACTAATACAGAATTTTGGCAGCAAAAGTGGGATCATTGTGGACATTTTGAGCATCTGGTTCTTAGGTCTACAGAGTTGGTTTATGGGAGGAACATAGAACAATTTGAAGGTGTTTGTTAGAAAAGTACTAACACACTGTTAGGAGAGCTAAACTGGCTACTCTAGTAGAAGTTTGAAAGATCTAACTGCTAAGAGAAAGGCAGCCCCCTTCTTAGAAAGTTAAAACAATACGGCGGTTTTATGTATATCAGGGATGTCAATAAATCTGAAAGTCAATAAAAATTAATAATAATCAGACTCTGTTCAATTCTCAATAATTGCGAGGAGAGATGTGGGCTTGGATAAAAGAAATCAAGCTGTGTGAATTAGATACTTCAGGCCAGGGTCAGTTTTAGAGGGTCCCCAATTTGAAGGCCATTTTGAGCAGCATCTGTTATCTGTTGAATGCTATATATTGCCGAGCATGCTTTCATGTAGTCTGTGTGACTCCTCTAACAGGAGAGTTACTATTATTCTAAATTTACACCAAGGAGTCTAAGTGCAGGGAAATTATCTCCTATCCACACTGGTTACCTGGTTTGAGTGGAGGAAAAGCTTAAGCTTTTTTCACATCAGAGTTGTTCTTTTTTTTTAAATAGTCAGTGCATATCTCAAAGGTTCTGGATGCTTGGGAGCAGGGTCATCAGGTCAAAATAATTAAAAAGAACAGCACAGGTTGAAGGTCATCATGAATAGAAACTTTGCCAGCTTTATGTTATTGTCCAGGGACCAGCATGCAACAATTGCTTAGAATTCAAGGCAACCCATCTCCTTTCAGCTTCTGTCATGGGCACTATAGGTGGCTCCTGTTGCTTGTGAGTAATAATTCTTTTTCATCTATACATGATTAAATGTAACTTTCCTCTATAAATTTGTGCCTCGATGAACCGAGGATTGACTTCCAGGTATTCAGGGGTGTGCAGGACGTCAGATCTACTCATCTTTGCATGCTTGTTAATATCATCTAAAATTCTATTATGTAATTTGCTTCTACTTTATACCAGTCGTTTATTTGTCGATTCATTAAGGAAACAAAAATGATGATAGTCATCATTCTATTTTATAGAACTGGGTCCAGTATACTATATCAGGAACTGGTAAATACCTTGTGTGGGGTAGATCCTAAGTCAGGTTCTTTTCATGTTTGGCTAATAGACCCTGGAGGACCATGCCTCTGTCATTAAGACACAGCTTGTGACATTCCAGAAAGATGCTGTGTTCTAAAGCATTCTAATTTGTATTGGTTTCAATATGAAGTGTCTCCATTTGCTTACGCGTTTGAACAAATGTTCTCAGATAGTGGTGTGAGAAAGTTGTGGGATTTTTAGGAGGCTTTAGTGGATCCTCGTTCAACGGGGTGGGGGGCTCTTGAGGTTTCATAGCCAGACCCCACTTCCTGCTCATTCTTTGCTTCATGACTGTACAGGCCATTTGGAACCTTCATGCCTTCCCCAACATGATGTACTCTATCATTTTTTGAACTGTAAATCAGAAGAAACCTTTCTTGAGTTAGGCTTTGTTAGGTGTTTGTTTGCAGCAGTAAGAGAAGAAAGGAATATAAATACAGAATTTCTTTTGTTATAGGCGAAAACCAAACCCACTTTCCTGCCCGTCATTGGGTTTAATCATTGAATTCATGTGAAAATCGGTTCATTTTCTTACTGCTATGGCAAAATACCTTGCATATTAGATCGGTTGTAGTTTTCTACCAATAAAGATTATACATATCAAATATTTTATTTTTCTACTAGTCATAGTTTGGAGTGGTATCACACATTTTATTTATACACATACTGGAAATAGTTCATTAAGTAGGAACTGAGGATCCTTACTCAAGTTTGTCAAAGTCGGACAGCATATTATCTTACAACTAAGAAAACTGGGCCACTTTGATGTCTCAGCAAGTAAAGGTGATAGCTTCAAAGACTGATGAACCGAATGAGTTCCCAGGGACCTACATCATAGAGAGAAACAACCCCCACACATTATTTTCTTATCTGCACGCACATATATGTGTATATATACATAGGCATGAGGGAGAGAGAGAGATAGAGAGAGAGAGAGAGAGAGAGAGAGACTCTAAGTTAATGAAATTTTAAAATTAAAAAACCCTGAAAACTGTCATTCAATACTAGACTTCCTACGTGAGCTGAGTTCAGTTGGTTAGCGTGTGCTGCTAATCTGTCTCATTTGATTATTCAGTTTTCTCTGTGCACTAATTACAATCTGATTGATTTTTTGCCCTCTAGATTTTGGTTTTGTTTTATTTTAGGCTCACCAACTGACTGCAGCTCTAAATTCAGCTTGCCAATGTACACTCTTGCTCACAAGAGGGCCAGTGGAGAGAGGGTGGATGGATTCATTCCCATCCTAACGGCAGGGCAGCTTTGAAGATCTGTTGCTGATGAGCCACAGCAGTGTCTTCATTGGAGGAGGACATTGCAGGAGGAGCAATATCAGAGCAAGTCACAGAGATTACGCTGAAACTGTGCAAATGATCCAGGGCCATTGTCTTATGTATAGATTAAAATTCGATTATGTTTTTCACTGTTTAAGTTCTGACATCTAAGTTAATTGAGTTACCTGTTTCTTTTGTGCTTGTTTCCCCTTGGATCTGATGTGACTTTTCCTTTCTTTAGTGCACTTTCCCTTGTTGAACTGTACTCTCTGAGGACTGGCGCACCTTTGTTATTATTATTTTGAGGGTATTATGTATGCACGTAATTGTCCTTTGGAGAGCATCACAAGACAATGCATTTGTACTCATGGAGGAGTCCTAGGAAAAGGTTAATGCATAATCATCTCACTTCTGGAAGCCACAGCAATAGATTTCTTTTATCCTTGCCATCACATATTTTTACTCTAGGTCACTTTTTATTTTCTAGTACAAAATTTAAAACCCACGTTTGCTAAATCTTTTCTGTTTTATATAATGTGCATTATCCATTAAAAATAACTAATTAATTAAGAATCTATTTATTTGCTTATTTATTAAGAAGGAAAAAAACTAAAGCTATTTTATTTCTCAGTTTTGTCATTTACTTAACATCCAACATTAAAACACACTCTCAAACTAAGTCTTATGTTTGAAAAAATTGAGCAACAAACATAAATCACAAAGGCACTCTGACATGACACAAAATAGTAACACAGCAAACAATTCAGTAAGCCATGTAGGCATCTATCATATATTTAATTATTGAGACCTTAATTATGCCAAGGATTTTTTAAGATCCCAGGTGGGTAAACATAGGCTGTCCCTTCAAAACACAGATTCTAACAGGAAGGATGACGGCACGGATGTAGAAGCCAATATAACCAATTCAAGGAAGGCAGATCTTGATAGCTGCATCTACAGCCACTGAAAAATCATTCTCCTAGTGCATAAAACAGCCAAGCAGACAGTATATAATACTTCTCTTTGGATTCAGAGCTCATTCTGATTACTATTAGGAAAATGCCATTTTTTTTAAAACTTTCTGCTGGATTAGCTAATTTTTAAATAACTTTAAACCCATATAATTGTGTTTGTATACCTATATATACAGAGTCTTGAGTTAGGATGATTCACAGGGTAGATGAATGGCAGAATGAAGGGTCACATGGGACTGACATTTATAGAAAAATTAACATGAAAGTGGAGTTTAGTCCTCACTGAGAAGTAATCGCAAATTACAGAATATGTTTGTGGAAACACAGTGCTGTAAGCCTTGCCTTGCCAATCTGATTCACATTGTCCTTGCATTCCTTTGTTTTCACATTGTTCCTTGAGAAGAATTTGACAATAATGTCTCACCGATGTATTGCCACTTTCAAAGATTCTTCCCTGCTCAACATCTCATTACTTTGGAGGCTTCAACAGGGTAGTGTGGAAAGGCGATTTGCATAGACACTTGATTTGCAACGTTGAGGTTTTTGTAAATAATGTTCTGAGTAGTCCTTTGTTTTCTATGGATCTGATTTTGCTGTTAGAAGAGCTACAAGTTTCCTGTCTGTTGTGGCCCATAGTGTAACCTATCCTTGCATTTCATAGACAATAGACGGTAAGTAAATACATGTACAAAACCGCTCCACAACTTATAGAAGACAATGCCAGAAATGTCCTTTCTGAATTCTTTATATATTATATTCTGATGTAAACATTAAATGCGCTTGTTTTGCTAATGTAATGGCAGTTTTTAATTACAACATTATGTATTGTCTGTTAAATATCACAATATTCTTATCATCACTGCATCATTTTGATTCTCTTGCTAAGATAGACTCGAGATCAAGATTAGTACGTTATTCATCCTGTATATGTTTGTACTACCAGCTCAGGACTAAACACATATCCATGTTTATTAACACTTTTTAAAGAGTGAACAGGATGAGTTAAGAATGTTTGATGCTTGTGGGCTCTATTAATTGTGTAACTACATCTTGCAATTTGAATCTATCAGTCTAATATGATCATCTGCAGAAGCTGAATGAAAGGAAATATACGCTGTGTACTTTTTCTTTCTGTCCTCTTTACCTTTGTGATGGAAAGGTTCCTCATTCTCTCTTGGTTGAGCTCTAAAAACAGCCTTCTTAATAGTGACCTGGCGTAAGTGGTGGGTCACCACCTTGTTATGCTTGGCATCATGACATTGACAACACTCAGATCTGATTAGGCCACCCTCCTGCTTGTAGCCCCTCAGCACCTGCTACACTGATGTCAATCTCTATATCCAGATATTATTTCACCAAACATAGCACTTCCAAGACTTTTTTTAAATCGGTTTTATCTATTCCCCATGCTACAAAAAACTGTCAATTAAATATTATCAAGTAAATGCTACAGATGTGAATAAGATGGTCACTAGAATTACTTGTGCAGAGGTGCAGTAACAGTGTTAGTTCATAGAAGTGTCTAGTGGAGTAACCTGGAAGCAGGGGTGGGTACTTTACAAAAGCGCCTCTCACGTAACTATTTACCCAAAAATAATTTGTGGGTCATATTTATTTTTATATGAAGATTTTTAGAGTCACAATTTCAAGGAAGGTTAGAAGATATTTATTTTCTTAAACAATTTTTCTCTTGGATTTTCACATATACATTGATTTGGGAAGGTCTCTGAATATAGAAGTCAACTTTAGGCGTCTGTGTTTGACATAGGGGACTGGATTGTGTGACCTTGTTTCCTTTCATTGAGTTGAGAGGCTATGATATCCAGAGGTCATTATCTATAGAAGTGTAGAAGCAGATAAATCACAGGAGGTTTACCTGACTGAAGATCAGAAAGGCCTGAGAGTAAAGGACTGGATGTGGGTGTCCCCAGCTGGCGGGAGTAAGGGTTAAATTTCAACAATACGAAAGAAAATTGTGCCTTCGCCAAATTCACAAGTTAGTTTATTCGTATGAGATAATATATTGAATGTCTCTTACAGAGCCGGCACAACTCCAGGTATTAGGGGCACAGCTGAAGCAACACCCACACATTTTTGCCTTTGTTCTACTGATTTGCTGCAGTTCACTCTGCCTGTCTCTTCAGTGGTTGAAGAATTATTTTTATAGCTATGAGGTGCTGGTGCAAAATGAGAATGATTATCCCTAAAGGGCTATCATCATCCTGGCTGAAAGTAAATGTCCAGATATTTCAGTCTGATGGGAAACTGAAAAAGCTCCGCATCCTCTGAAGATGTAAAATATGGGTTCAGATTCTAAGGATTTCTTCTCACCTCATGAAAACTCTGTATGTGTCCGAGCAGGAATCTCTTGTTAGACCTAGCCACGAGTATTCAATGCCGAAATATTCCATTGTAACAAGTAGAAATGCAACATATATGTGTACATGTATGTATATATGTATATACATATGTATCGTCTTCACTGGAGATTTATTCTACTCATTTTAATATTCCTAATCTATATTTTAAGTTATGGAAACACAGTGGTTAAGTGAAAAAATGTTTTGAATATTAGGTGTACTGACTTTGAAATACACTTATTAGCACTTAAACAATAGGTACGTTAACTAACCTATCCAAGACTCAGTTGTCCCAGGAGCAAAATAGTTATACTAGTTTTTATTTCCTTAATCATGAAGTTAAGTGATACCCAAAACAAAATTACAGCACCTGGGACTTAATATTTCTGCTACAATTATGTGTATATATCTTTCTGTTACTGAACACCAAGAAACAGAGATCTGAGATATAAAAGATGACTTCTTAAAAAATGTACTTGCAGCAACATGGAAGCATTTCCAAGTGTTTGAGTGTAAGTGGTAAGTATTTTACATTGTCTAGTAAGCCTGTGAAATGATGAGCATGAGATTTCTTGCTGTACTTTATTACAGTGTGGTAGTTAAATTGATATTTCTTTGACTCTTTTTTCCCCCTCAATTCTATTACTGCTACCATTTTACAGAACAAAGTATGATAACTATTTAAAATAAAATTACTCAGATTTCCCAGGAATGTCATTTAAACACAAAGTTTACCTAACTTAAAACCAAAAACAGTAAAGTGCACTAAAATGAGTATTATATGTAAATAATACTCTGCATGTAAAAAGAAAATGACAATGTTGTGAATTAATTATGGCATTTTTGGTTTGTATTTACAGTAAAATAGTTTCTAAAAATAGGAGGTATTTTAAAGAACCAAACAATCTTTAGTGAAATTTTTTAAAAAATTTCTATGAGTGTATTCCCAAAGATCAGGAGAAATATATTTGTCATTAAATGCTAATTAATAAATATAGATGCTTCTGAACATTTCCATAATAAATTGATTTATTTTTGGTCCAAAATTCTACACAGATATATAATTGAAAATAAAAAAAGAAAAATGTTTTAACTAGTTGTTTAATGTCTATGGGTTGTGCAATTGGCCTTTAAGAGTTAAAAGGAAGATATAGAAATAAACATTTTCTCGTAAATTATCAAATCGATAAAGACTTTACTAAACACTTGAATTTAAGAGATGTAAAGAATTTAATTGTTCCGTTGGAATGATAGTGTACGCCTTTAAACCCATCATTCAGAAGGTATTGGCAGATGGATGTCTGTGACTTCAAGGCCAACCTGGTCTCCACAACAACTTCCAGGTCAGCTAAGTTTACATAGTGAGACCCTGTCTCAAATATTTTTTCTTGTCATATTTACCCGAGATCTTCAGAAAACAATTGTATCATGCAAATACATTTTTGATTGCTGAATTGTAAAGAGATGTCAGATTATTTCCAACATTACACACTACACAGCTAGAGATCTGAAGTTTTTACACATCACAAAATCCATTGAAAACTGTTTTATTTTTCAAGACAGGGTCTCATCCAGTGCAAGTCAGCTTCAAAACCACTATGTAGCTCAAGGTGTACCATGAGCTTCTGATCCTTCTGACTCTGCTTGCTAGGAGCTAGGATTGCAGTCATATACCTATTCTTATACTGTGCTAGGGACGAAACACTGGACCTAGTGCATGGTAGGTAAGCAGCTACCAACTGAGCAATATCCTCAGGCTTGCAAATAGTATTTAGATGCCACATTATATCAGTTCATTTATGGTGGCAAGTGTATGAAGTCTATGGCCTAGGTCTAAACTCCTAAAGTCAGACTGCCATGGGCATTAATGTCGTTGGTGCATCTGGAGCCAGTTTGAACCCTTTGGAATATGCTGTCTTACGAGCTATGAGACCCTATGTT
The DNA here is from genome assembly GCA_001685075.1 of Bramus lutescens. Taxonomy (NCBI): domain Eukaryota; kingdom Metazoa; phylum Chordata; class Mammalia; order Rodentia; family Cricetidae; genus Bramus; species Bramus lutescens. The sequence goes on along the minus strand of LOEQ01000695.1, from coordinate 269,250 downwards.
TTATCTGGTACAAAGAGAATGGAATACTATTTGTTTCTAAAGAAAAATGAAACAGAATATTCAGAAAAAATGAATGTATGATATAGAGTTCACAATCTCAGAAAACAAAACAAAATGTGCTTTCCCTTCTATACGGACACTGGTCTATAATAAATATATGACACACATGCACAGTATAACATGTAGAAAGGAGAACAAGAAAAGGTTAAATATCAGATGAACCCACAAGGATGGTCCCAGATAAGATTCCTAGCAATAGTGGAGAGGGTGCCTCAACTGGACTTCCCCTCTAATTATATTGGTGACAACCTTAATTGTCATCATAGAGCCTTGCTCGAGTACCTTAAGGAAGTAGCTGCAGAGATCCACAGCCAAGCACCGGGCTGAGATCTGGTCCAGTTGAAGAGAGGGTGGAGACATCTTATGAACAAGAGGGGTGTGAGTGTCAATGTCATGATAGGGAAACTCACAGAGAGAACTGCCCTGAGCTTGTGGGAGCTCACGGACTTCAGACAAACATCTAGGGAGCTGATATGAGACTGAATTAAGCCCTCTGCATCTGGGTGACAGTTGTGTAGCTTGGTCTTTTGTCGGGATCCTAGCAGCAGGAGCAGGACCTGTCCCTGATACATGAGCTGGCTTTGTAACCTATTCCCTATGGTGGTATACCTTGTTCAGCCTTGAAGCAGGGGGAAGGAACTTGGTCCCACCTCAACTTAATATACTATGCTTTGTTGATTCCCATGGGAGGCCTTACTGCATCTGAATGGAGACAGTGGAGGAGTGGATGAGGGTATGGAAGGGAGGTGGGAGCAGAGGAGGGAAATGGAAGAGAGGAGGTAGGGGAAACTGGGGTTGTTATGTAAAATAAATTTTAAAAAATGATGAATAAAATACTGTCCTTGGGAAGCATCGGACTCTGTACATGAATATATGCCAATTAAAAGACATATGGAAAACTCTAAAACAATTAACATATCTTCTCTGTCCAAAATAAAGAAAAAAGAAAAGAAAAAGAAAGGAAGGAAGGATGAATGAATAAAGGGGTAATTCTAAAAGTAGTGTAAGTTAATCTATTCTCTCTTTTGATATTTCCTTGAGTACCCATTTTAACAGAAGATAGTTCCATCTTGTATTTCTTAGTCTTTGAATGAAATAGGTTGTTTCCAGTATCTCTGATGATGTGAAACAAGTATTTGTGCTTCGGAGCATAAGTAAAGTTAATTGGTGTGTGGCACTGTTCTCAAGGTCTTGAGTTTCCTCACTGAAAACTAGAGTTAAAGGCAGCCGACTGAATTTCTTTCTACTTGTTGTTGGCATTGTTATTATTAGTGAATATACTTTTTATTGTTAATCATCATCATCATCATCATTTATTCACATAGCCCAGACTTGTTTTAAACTCACTACAAAGCTACTGATAGCCTTGGATTCTTGTTCCTCCTGCCTTTATGTCCCAAGTGGTAGGATTACAGGAGTATACAGTTAGCTCAGAAAGTTGAAATCTTGAGAATTTTTTATCAAAGTAAGGTAATTATTATTGACTCAGTGAAAAGAGATCAGTGACATTCCTATGACCTTTGCTATTTCATCTTAAATATGGTTTTGTTTATTATTTTAAAATAAATTTTAAGATTTTCTTCTAATCTAGCTATTCTAGTGAGTCTTGAACACAAACTTGCTACAGTAACTTGTTCGACACTGAGACTAAAGCTTTGATAATGATAAGAGGGCAAGGAATGGAGGGAGAAAGATGCAAAGACAGTGAGGGCAAGAAGAGACAGATTGATCATCAGACACCTGTCACATACTCAGAGTTTCACAACTCTTCCTGTATAGACACTGTTACATGCAGCCTTAGTGTCTTCGACAAAGATGTAACCCCATTTTCTATTTTTATCCTTCTGTGCAGAGGGTCAATAAGCTTAAACAGATTTTCAGGGGAACCACCTATACAGCCACCATTCGGGTCCCTACTAGAAAGTGAAAGCTATTCTAATTGCTCTGGTGCTCTTAAGTTTTAGAACTAATACAGATCTGTGGACAACTAAAAACAGCAAACTCTGCCTTATTAAAAAAAGTTTTTCTCTTCGTGTTAGGTTTAGGCCATTGTGTTTCTTTCAAAAGCTTTGTCAATTCACAAAGTTCAGAAGTTGCATGTCATCTTTGCAAAGATAGCAGCCCCATGGCCTGCAACTTGAACCCTGTGTTCTTTGGCTTCATTCATAATCTTTAAATATTTTGGGAGGACATTATCTCATTGATACTTACATAAAAATCCCCTCAGTTTCAGAGATAGATAGTCTCAATGTAACCTGCAATTACATAGGCTGTTCTCGTCTGTTGGAGACTGAGTTCAGGGATTTTAAGAACCCTTTGAGCTTTTGCGACCTTCACATTAGTGTAAAAAGGGATCATAATTACAGAAAAATACCCAATCTGTAACCATTTGTCTCAGATTTCTTAATGGAAACTCTTTCCTTGAAATGAGTGATGGGTAACTGTTCATCACCGAATCTGTTCTCACGAACTCACTGAAGTCCATTGAAGTTTCGCCTGGACAGCCACAGCAAGTTTGGAACAAACTTTTCTGTTTTAGTGTGTGTGTTCCTTGACTCTACCTTCTGGCTTGTGTTTCAGAAGAATACACTGTGGGAATTTACCATCCTTAGAGAACATGGGAAGCACATATCTGCACCATTTTTTTAAAACTCATAAAATATAAATTATTTATTGATAGCCTCACATATTGAAGATTTTTCTTGATTGTGATTATAACATTAACGTATTACATTGGTCATTGCGTGTTGACTATTTATAAAGCTCTTAGTGCAAACATCAAATTTTTATGAACATAATAAATGTCTAGAAATTATTAAACACAGGATACATATACTCTCTGTCATTCTATTGTTTTCCAAATAGGAAAAATACATGGCAAAGTAGAGATTAGTTATCTATTGTTTGAGAATTATTTGCTTCTCAGACATTTTCAAAATTCATACATAAATGAATTCTAAACATTAATAGATTTGCTGAAATAGTCAATCTGTTAATGTGAGCCCAGAGAATAGATTTCAAGGTAGCACACACGTAAATAGGAGCTCACTCAGAATAAAACCATATGTATGTTCACATTTGTGTTCAGAATATCTCCAAGTGTTTCCTATCAAGCACTTTTGAAAATTTAATTTAGTATAAATGACATGATGAATTATATTTCTTCCAGTAATCAATGATTACAAAAGCCTAATCAATCGTATTTTCTAAATACGCCAAATAACTTTGCTAACTTTTCCTAGTCATCATAAGCTAATGGCATTACTACCCATTCAAAGCAGCTAGCAGGTCCCAAGTTTTCCCTATTCCTATTGTACCAACCAGTCTAAATTAACTTACTTTGGCATATGGTGTATTTAGTCTAGATACTGTTTCACGGATGTGAGATAGTAAACATCATGAAATCTCATTCCAGGAGTGTACCACCATTTATTTAATTCATAGACATTAATAGCCCAATTTTATAAGCAAATACACAAATTACAGTTGACAATATGTTTAATTTCAAGTCTGATCATTAATAATGTTGTCTATTAAAACTGGCTTCTGTTCGTAAAGTTAGACAAAATGAAACAAGGGTGCATATTTTTAAATAAAATCACAATTCTGTGGATCTCCTTCCAAATTTTTCAGGAGTGTCTCAGAAAACTGATGTTTGGTTTGAATATCATTTTGCAAAGATAATCATCACTGTCACATCTGAAATTGTTTCTGTAATATGAAAAAATAAGATTTATGTTGTCTTTACTCACCTAGTAGGGATATTGTTTCAAATATAAACTTAGAGTTATGTTTTTATGTGAATCCCAAATTTTAAGGATACTGAATAAAACTTTCTGTTCTGGTTTATGATTTTGGTAATTTTGTTTTATACTCCAAGATGGTTGAATTGTTTTGGAGGCAAAGTCTGAGCATATTCTGTGTAAAATCCCCAGCATTCTCTTTCACTGAACTCACTGGAAGTCTAAGTATACATTTATTAGTGAGAAACTGTAGCCCAAACAGGTCATCTGCAGCCTCCTGCCATCTGTTGAAAGCTCGACCTCTAGTGTATATTGGCTTATTTTCTTTCACCTGATGGGTGTTATGTATGTAAAGAACATCTGGTGTGACTTGCTGGCTTCTAACTCAGCAACATTTTGTTGGAGTTAGAATTCTCCAACTGACAAGAGTTTAGTGAGGTCCACCCTCTTACATGCAGAGTGCTGTTCAACTAATGAACCCTCAGAAAGACCAACTTAGCAAAATGATTAAGAGCCTTAAGGTATTTGTCTTGTTTGAGGTAACAAATCTTAATCAGAGAAATCTACCAAAAGGCAGTTCTGGAATATTGGTGAGAGGACATACTGACAGGCGATATTAATATAAGACTTAAGCAGCATGATTGAAATTAGGAAATAAATTGTAAAATCCCCCAATGAAGATGATAATATTACAAACAACTTAAATCACCGTTGTTACTATCAGGTGTGATTTCTAAAGAAATAATAAGAAACAATTCAAAATAATTTTTAAAAATAGATTGAAGATTTTGAGGAATCATTAATATGTATGTATACACACAGTATTTGCACGCATTTCTATTTAATTACATTGGAAATGCACAAAAATCTTGGAGACCTAAGTTAGTTTAGCTTATTTCATTTACATTTGTTTAGATTTTTACACTTGTTCAGTATCCATAAAATCAAAGGTACAGATACAAAATCAGTCTCTAGTAGGGAAAAAGAGTGTCTTTTATTAGGTCATGTGTTCCTGTTTGGTATGACAGAACACAACCAGATTGACCCTGCTCCAGAACATTCCATCATTTATTCCATGATGACAAATTCAGTTATATTTGACAATTTGATAATAATTATAACAATTGATTGAAGTGTATGACTTCATGTTCAGCAAAATTTTGAGCATGTCTTTTTTTTGTATGTGCAAGCTGGGAAATAAAAAAACCCCAAATCTCTAAAATGTGAATACCCTAAGAAAATTACCAATCGTACGAAAAACAGCTCATTTATAGTCCATCAAATATGTTATAAACTTAAGTTTTCCTGTGAAGATATTTTCAACACATCCTTTAAATGCTTCTTTACAAACAGTGCTGTCTTTGGAGAACTTGTGCTTGTGTTTGGAAACCTATGGGAGTGAATGCTTCCCATAGGATATTTCAAAGCCGAGCCTTAGGACAGCTAAAGGCTCTTGGCCTTCATACTAACAGTATGCTCTACTCTATCACTATCAAGCTGGTGATTCTAGAAGTGGAAGGACAATCTTACAACAGGAATAACTTGGAAGCAGGCATGGCTGCTCATCCTCAACCAGACACCAAAGGTATGTGGAAGGAAATGAAATCTATGTGATGGATTTGCTCATGATTACAGCTAAGGCTTTTATTTCACTAAGTTAAATCGATACAGGTATGACAATTTTTTAAGAAATAAATTGCTTTTAGTTAATGTATATGAAGTTTGTTCAGTACCAGATACACTCAAGAACAGTGTCCCTTCCAAACACTGCAGGCAATTCAGAAGAATGCTAAATAAATAAATAAAGAAAATGCTCCTGGGGAAAATGGCTCAGTGGTTAAAGCAACTGTCACAAAGCTGGAAGTGGTGGCATTCATCTGCATTCCTAGTGCTCACAGGTGGAGATGGAAGGCAGGAGGATCACAGAAGCTTAGAGATCAGTTAGACATGATATAAGGAGGGTTATGAAATGCTGTGTCGAAAAATGTGGAAGTGGAGATGAAACCCAAATTTATCTTCTGACATCCATACCTGCCACATGACACTTGTACACAGACACATGCATTCACACACATCATACATACACACATATGCACACACATAAATACACACACATGCACTCACATTAAACATATACATCATACACTGCATTCATCTTTCACGCAGAGATAATGATAACCAAGGAAGGCTTCTAGTAAACCTTGCCTATGAAGTTTGTTTCTTAAAATAGTAACTAAGGCAATCACCTTCTCTGCCTCATGCTCTAGATTTCATCTTAAAAGTAATAAACAATAAGTATTTATTCTGGAGGAAAGGTTCATCAGGCAAGAATAATTATTGGTCTTGCAGAGGGTCTGAATTCAGTCTCCAGCAGCCAAGTCAGGTTGCTCACAACCATCAATAACTCTAGTTCTTGAGGATCCAGACACACATGGAGGGAAAACATTTATACATGTAAAATAAAGGAAAATAAGTCTTTAAAAATCTATAATAAAGAAAATTTAAATTTATTTTGCATGACTTTAAAATATTTGCTCAATTGATAATTCTAAGAGCAGATTCCAGGATTACAGTAAAAATCTGGTATCAAGAATGGTAGTGTGAAAAGCTGAGATCATGGTGGATTTTTATGGAGAATACACATTGCATCTTCCCCAGCGCAGGGTGGCTTTCAAAGTATGGGACTACCACACTTTTAGTGGTGTTTAGCCACTGTCACTTATAGCTTCGCTTAGTGGTATCTATGTTAGAAATAGAGTCACATTAAATAGAACTTGATTAAAAAATAAATTTAACCCCTCCCAAGCTGTGTATAGACTTACACCCAGTGATTGTTTATCAGTATACTTTAACCACTCTCAAGATCACCTTCAGAAAAAATCATTTCCTAAATCAGAAGAAAATGAAGTGTAATTGATGGGATGAAAATTCACAAATTTGGGTGGCTGGAAATTTATGTGTGTTTTATATATGTGGTTTTAGGGCTGAAAATTGAATTTTACATATATATTGCCAAGTAGAATTTTCACCACTAACCTAAGAACTAAAAACCATATCTTTTCATGGGCTGATGTCCCGATCTTGTGCTCCCCTGCAAGGAACCCTTAGGGTACTGAACTGCTCAGCTCTACTTAGTTTTATTAAAAACTACACAGAGAGAACAATTGAGATAGTGATCATTAAAAATCAGAAAGGAAATGAGAAATGGTTTTATTTCTCAGTCATTATGTTACTGCTGATTAAAAAAATATGTGAGCCTCCTTTGTAGGCGGGGAAGAAGAATGACTTCAAAGTGTTCTTTTGGTAGCAAGCTGGCTGTAGAAACCACAAAAGGTGCTGCTCCAGAGATGCATTAAAACAGTCATTTTTCAATGCTATGTAAATTTTTTGGACATTTTGAATTTGCGGATAAATAAGCAGAATCAGCAGGTAGCGACAGTTTTAAATTTGCTCAAAATCAATTGAAGAGCAGTAAAATCCAATTTTCCTAAACCGGGCTGTAACTTGAACTGAGCTAAACCATTTTTTGATGCAACTGATAGATGTTCCTTCCTTCGTTCCTTCGTTCCTTCGTTCATTCCTTCCTTCCCTCCTTTTCGTTTTTTCTTTCTTTCTCACTTAAAATGGATTTAACATTGGTCCATTTTATTAGTGGCTGGGCAGTATAGCTGTGAATTACTTGAAGTGATCTGCTTTTTATTTCTTTTATCAGCTTTAGAGCATCTGTATTCATATTTCATTCTATTTTTAAAAAGTTTAAGTTATATTACCTCTCAATTATCATTCACATGTGATATTTGTTTTTCTCATTATGGCCAGTTCTCTGAAAACAAGTCATTTTCTGTTGAGTAGCAGTTACCCAGTATGTATTCTGCACTTGCCGGCTCAGAGCAGAACTCCTAAATAATGTATGCCCGATCCCTTTGTAACAAGGCGCTCTTTATGTTTTGTTGTGATTTTGTCACCTTATACAAAATGCTCTTTGTTAAAGTGCCACAAATCATATCAAGGATTTTGTCAACTCCTCCAAATTCATCTCTATGCCTTGTAATTGGTGGATGGATGCCATTCAAAGCTCCTGGGCATTTGATACGAACGTTACATTTAAGAGCCAGGAGCCTATTGATGAGTTCGACGTAAGAGTTGAGTTCATAAAACACGATAAGAGTAAACACATTTTTCCCTAAAATTTCCTTCTTGTGTCTTGTGTCTCTAAGTCCCTTGCAGTTCTAACAACACTGTTTTCTTGAAACTTCTTTCAAATCTGATGGCAAAAGAGAGAGAATAGGTTCATTTCTGGAGAACTAATAGCTTTACAAGCACAGAATTGCAGTCTCAATTCTAAGTGCGATTTCTAAAATAGACCATCTTATCCTCAGAAAATTAAAAAGAAAAAATATCCAAGCAAGTTTTATTATGATGAACGTGTGTCTCCTCCCATAAGATGCCCTTCACTCTCCTATCCCCCTTCTTCTGGGCTTTGTGCGTGTGAAATCGCCTGTATCCCCTGGCACACTCGACTTGTTCAGGGATTGATATTTATTTTCCGCATTCCTTTTTATTGCCTACACATTTTGCTATTATGCCATGTCAGGCCCTTTGTCAGCCGACAGCATGTGTAGCCTTGTATGTGGAAGGCATATGTCTGGGAGGCATAATAAGTAACAGCAATACATAAAACACGTATCAGCAGCCCCATTGGCTGGAGGAAATGATTTACCAAAGTTCTGTGATATTCTCTCCAACTTAAAACACAAGATGTTAATTTTACCTGTTTTCCAAAGAGCTTGCCATTATTATTGACATGCCTCTGGCTTTATGGTCCCAGGATGCATGAATTATTAGTGTAGGTTGACATTTTTAAATCCCTAACTCTATAGCCCAGCACCACATTTCCCATTAGCTATTGTGGGCTATAAGAGGCCATTCAAGTTGTTGATCAATGATTGTACAGTAATTCAGAGGTGTCAACTCCTCTTGTGGGTTGAAGAAAGAATCCGTTATGTACTTTATAAGTCATTATCCAAATAAAAATGAAAAATGTTGCTATGGATCTGAGGCTTAAATGATACACGTTTTGATTTATCTGAAGAGACTACACTTTGCTACTTCAACTTTTTAACAATAAAACAGATTCAAATGAAATTCAGTTACTTTTTAGATTTTAGTGTCTAACAAAGCAGTTTGATGAGATATTACTGCAGTGATAGATCATACATTATTGAAGACACCTGAATATTTAATCACCAAAATTTTCACCCAATTATAAAAAATAATAAAAGATATTTGAGTTATAGGAATGCATAACATGCTTATGACATTTGTGCTTTCTATTAACAATGTGCTGATCCTCTCTAGACTGAGGTTTTTTTTTTAATGGCTCTTTGCATGTCAGAGAAAGATTCAGACATGAAGCAATGATAGATATTTCAATTTTGTTAAAGAATTGCTAGCCTTTTCCCATATTTGCATTTTTGTATTTTTTAGCACAGGGATGATAACTGAACTTTTTGAAATATTTAAGTGAATCAATGCATTGCCAGGTGTGACTACATCTGCAGTTTTTAATTGTTAAAAAATCATGGTTGAAATATCTGGTTTCATTTTTATCCTTTAATGTATACCAAGCTTGTCCTCTCAGCAGGAAGCACTTTCAATTAGGAAACCTGCAATGAAACTCAGCACAATTAATTGCCTGTTAGTCTCTGGGACTAGATCTATATTACCAGTTATGTTGCTAAATTGTGGGTTTGCAAACCTGCCTTACACAGATTGACTTACAACTCATAAAAGGATGTATTCAGAAGTCCCAGTGATTAGTTCCAGTGATTAATTTCAAACATGAGCCACGTTTTCTAGCCTTCTCCGGTTGTCAAACTCAACGGCTAATTTTAAGCTCTTGTCCCCACTGAAACTGCTGGAGCATTTCAGCCTGTAGGACCATTCTCCATGTCCTAAATACACTCTTCCCATTTGATTTATGACCCCTTGCTCTCTTCTCTTCTTGTCTGTTAAAAATATTCCTTGTTGATGCTCTTCCAGGTTCCCTTCCAATTTTTATACCCTATGTTCTGTAGTGGGTGACATTCTTACATCTCCAACCTAGAGACATATAAGAAGTGCTTGCTATTATACAAGCCACAGTGAGATAATGACAAGAGTCAAAAGTGTATAAAACAAGGTTCATGTCCTTGGTACCATCTACATCTCTGATGTGAAGAAAGCCTGTCCACATAATCTGTTTCTCTTCTCTGTACTGATCTTTGGTCATGTTAATCTCATTGATCCAGCAAACTTTGTTCACAGCACATACTGTCTCCTACCCTTCGTGTGTGTGTGTTTGTGTGTACCCACATGTGTGTATACTTGTGTTTATGTAGATACATGTTCACATGAATGCATAAATGTGTATGCATATGGAGGCCAAATGACAACCCTAAGTATTGTTCCTTATTAGTCATCCATCATGTTCTGTGACACAGAGTTTCTCATTGCCCTGGAGCTGACCATGTAGACTCTGTAAGTGGCCTTAAAGTCTCAGGGCCCAGCTCTGTATAAAACTGCTTTCCCAGTGCTGAGAGAACACACAGATGAGATGGGATCCAACATCATGCTGGTTTGACAAGTACTTTACTGATGGAGCCAATTCCTAAGCCTCTCTCTCCGACACCTCCATCTATAGCTGTGTTTCCAAGTTCTTCCTGGTCCGCTCTTCGCCTTCTTGGAACTTAAAATTCAGAGTGTTGCACATTAAGCTTTATAACACAGTTCTTTCACTTCGTCCCCAAATCCCTTGTTCACTGTTGAATTCTCAGTCTTAAGTATTGTCACTTGCGTTTTCATTTCCCACTTCCAATTTGTCATTTATCCATGCTCTATATTTGCTTTTAAAGAAAACCACAGTCTATTATTAGTACTTTTCAGTTTTCCTCAGAGGCTTTGGGACTCTACAACCACATGCCGCTTCTTCACCTCAGTCACATCCCATCCTCCGCACATATAAATACAGATCTTATATCACACATGCTGCTGTATGAAACTTAGGGAACACGATAAAAAATAATGGAAAACGTCACAGAGAAGTTAGCACAAAGTTGAGTATTCATGGCTCCTCTGAAACATTTATGCAGATAGACACTGAGGAATCAACTGCTCTAAAAAAAAAACACTCTCTTTAAACATCAAAATTTTAAACTATATAATCTAAGGAAAAGGTACTCACAATTTTTATCTTATTACATTTTTATTTATATTGTGTTCATGTGTGTATGTATATGGTCATGTGTGTGTCATGGCATGCATGGGGAGTTCAAAGGACAACTTGCCGTAGTGTGGACTTTTCACCCATCATGTGGGTTTCAGCTTGTAAGGCTTGATGTCACTGTTTTTACTCGCCAAGCCATCTTGTCCATCCTCAAACATCTTACTAATAAATAGAACCCAATTTCCAATGACAAAGTTCAATTGTACCACAGCATAACCTCTGAGAGGCTTTAGATTTGGAAAACATTAGATTATGGTAATGGCATGTCTAGTGCCTCTGAGGTTTT
>LOEQ01000695.1:228837-257604 GCA_001685075.1 Bramus lutescens | reverse complement strand
GTGTGTGTGTCCCGGATCTCTCACTGAAGCTGGAGCTAGGCTTGTGGTCACCAAGCCCTGGTGACCTCCTGTCTCACTCCCTGGAGATGCTGGGATTTATAAGCACACCCAGCTTTTTACGTAAATGGTGGGATTAGAACTCTGGTCCTCATGCTTTCAAAGCAAGCAAATTCACCCTTCAGGCCAACTCTCTAGCCTGATCTAAGTTACATATATTTGTATTGGTGCTCCAACATGAGTTATCAATTAACCATGGATCAACTGGACAGAGATGTGATGATAACAAACCAGCTATAGGCAAGTCGTATTTGGCCTCCAATGCAATATTGATTGACAGATGTTATTTTTAAATTTTTAAGCCAGTATTTAAGCATCAGGATTTAAAGATATACATGAATCCTTATGTTTCAAGCTTCTCTTTGTAATTTGGGAGACCTTATGACACTGGACTTGCCCTCACCCATAGCAACAACTGCCCGGAAATGTAACCAGCTGTTCCTCTGCACAGTGCATGCATTTCTGGTTCCTTGCTGCTCCCAGAAGAGCCACTCTAGGTATTTACTGTACCTCCTATCTGCTAATGGCAGGGGGAACCTTACAGATGGGCCTGGAAATCTGAAAAGTTTAGAGAGAAATGGTATTTTGATGACGCGTCCTCTGTGGCAAAGCAAGAGGGGGAAAAGTGCATCTCTTCTAGAGCAGACATGGGGAACAGACAGTGCTAGGTCATCATGAAGGCTGACACGGCTCCCAGAATATGTTGAAAATGAAGTGTTCCTATCTCTGCTCTGTCAGATCTATATAATCAGTTCAACTGAGAGGGAAAATGAAAGACCTAAATTTTAGCCCACCAGCCAAGGCAAATGAGTTCCTTGGGTGATAAGAAGACAGACAGGGGCCCTGTGATATGTGTGAAATCAAGTTCAAAAGAGAAATCTTTGAGGTAAAAATCTACCCACTTTCAATTTTTAATACCCATTAGGAAGAAAAGAAGAAAAGGAGGACAGATTCGGGGAGGTGTTTGGTTTCCTTCTTCTTCATTCTTTATCTATTTTCATCAAATATCTGTAGCACTTTGCAAGTAAAAAGGCACAGTACAAATAACAAACATCAATGTATAAGCATTTTCTAATGCTTGTCTGCTGGTATTTTCTACCTGGTGTCGATGTTCGTGATATTATTATAATATTCTAGTGGTCTTTCTAGTTATTATACATTTTTACAATTCTACAGGGAGTTGAGATGTTTTCTCTTGAGAAAAAAATTACCTATATTACAGTTTAATTGTTCATGTTAGCTAATAAAGAATATTAAGTGTCTGTTCCAAGACACTTTGCTTTTTGCTTTGTTAAGTCTAAGAGCAGAGTGCTTATTAGAGCACTGGTTTGGTTTCAGAGGACTCTGAGGCCCGTAAATCATCATGGAAAAAGCAGCTCCAATTTCTTTGATGTGTCAGTCATCTTCCAGTAGCCCTGCTAATATTAGAGCACTCCATCTTTTCTTCTGCTTTTCCACAGCATTTTCACAGACTGCCAGCTTGCCTTTAGGTACTGCAATTAAGTCAATTTTAGGATATTTAGCTTAATGGAAGTAGGGACAAGAGTTGCTTAAAAAGAAGGACAACTGATTGAGGGCTTTCCCTTGAGTTGCTCCACTCCTCAAGGTTGGGAGGTTTAATAATGCTGCCGTGTGTCTTACAGGGGAAACATCTAGGAAGTTGCCAGGAGTAGGAGAGCTTTCTTACATATTAGACTCATATCGGTAGGTTTCCCATTTGAAATCTCACTACTTACTTCCCACAAAGTTCTGATGTTGGAGAAGTGTGAATGCCTTTTTGAAACTACTATTTGAAGTCAGATTTGTTTTTGGTTATCCAGAGAAAGTTGCATTGATGGAATGGGTCTAGATGACCACGAAGAAAAATGCCCAGTGTCGTGGCTTGTCTGTAATCATCTTTAAATGACAAATATCTCTCAGAGTGGCTTACAAAACAAATCTTATTTTGTTGAGCTGTTGTTTTGTGGAAAGAGATCCAAAAAGCAAAGTGGCTGTCTCTAGTGCATGAATTTCTCAGCTTAATCAGCTCAGGACCACACCGTATTTCTCGGTGCACTTGGGAAGTTTCTCAAACCTGAAAATTCAAGAGTTCAGGAGTGTTTGGATGCACTTTGTATATGGGAATACTGTACAAGTTAATGTGTGTATACGCATGCTGAGTCTAGAGTGGGAAGTCAGATATCTTTCTCAGTTGCTTCCCAGTTCTTTTTGATATAAGATATCTCACCAACTGAAGCAGACTGGTTGACCAGAAAACCCCAGGGATCCTCTATCCCTGCTGCCTGCCAGCACTGGGACTACAGCTGCATAAGCCACACCAGGATTTTTATGTGGTTGTTGGAGGACAATGGGTTCTTGTGGGCCCTTATTCTTGTGCAGCAAGATGTTTGAGCCATCTCCTAACCCTTTGGTATAATTTTAAGTATGGATTGCCTTATATTTCCAGTATGGATATTGAGGTTTCTCAGAAATATGACTTTAATCTTTACATGGTCATTAGAGAAAAACGGAAACAAAAAAAAATCCCTTTATGATGATAAGATAAAAGAGTAGATTATTGAATCTACTTTTAAAAAGCAACTAGTAGTTTTAAATGTTTTGTATTTGATTGACTTTTGTATATTATATGCAAATTTTATATGCTGATACAAATTTGAGATTAACTTTGTTAGAATATACTGTACATATATTTTCTACTACACAACTCATTTAACAATGCAAAATTCTAAAAGTTATTATTACCAATTGTTTAAGATAATAAGAAAATACAGATTAGTAATTAGTCACTTATTATAATTGAACTTGTAGTCACATTAGGTATGATTTCAAGGTCAAACCAAGATATATTTTAGATATACATGTCATCTTTAAACACTTCAGAGTTCTACAAAATATGGCATTTAAGATGTTTTAATAACATAGGCTCTTTTTATGTCAATGAATCATGTCTGCTCATGGCAGCACCATTCTATTTCAGAGAAGATAATGGGCATCAAAGAAAGTCCACATAGCAAAAGTAAGCAATTGGGCAAGAAAATGCACTTGCCTTGACTCAGGCTGACAGTTTGCTGTCCTAATTGGACAAACAGGATACAAAAGAAAGTGACTGCTAAACATTGTCAAGACAAAGAGGGACAGCCCTTCAGAATATCCTGCTTCACAGAAAAGTCTGTCTGCTTGCTAAGGCTGTAGGCCAAAGATAGATGCTCCAATGATGCAAAGGAACTTTTGGTGACTGTCCAGGTAGTCAGGTGTTTCTGTCATTTTTTCAGAAGTCGTTTGCTCACACTTGCTGCTTACTCAGTTAATATTATTTCCTTCTTGGGTCCCTGAGGGATTTGAAGACTAAATACTTATAGTTTCCCTTGTTTGCCTGATGCTGAAAGCAAGTTATGATAGAAATTAAATTAGTACAAGACTTTGGACTCACTGAGACAAGGTAGATAGGGAGTATTTTCTTTGAATTCGTCAAATTCAAATGGATTAGACATTGTTGATGTATTTATTGCCTGTATATATTGTATACAGTCATTGTACATACTGTATCTAGTTTTTCTTATATCAGTTACAGCCTTCTTTTAATTTCACACAAAGGGGGAAATGTAGTGATACTTCATTTGTATTTTAATAAATAAAGCTTGCCAGAAGATCGTAGAGTGTAACAGCCACACTGGTCAGCCTTACAGACAAGGCAGTAATGACACACACCTTTAATCCCAGTAACCACACTATTTTGTCACAGAAACTGGGAGGTAATGGTACAGACTTTTAATCCCAGCACTAGAGAGGGTTATAAGACAGGAGGTGACAGCTCTCAGACAGTATCATTATGAGGATTCCTGGAGGCAGGATTGCCATTTTAGACTAAGGTAGAGGTAAGGAACACTGGCTGACTGCCTTGTTTTTCTGACCTTCAGGTTGAATCCTAATATCTATCTCTGGGATTTTTATTAATTGTGCTACACTTGTAGTGTTTCTATGTATGCATAGCATGGGAACAATAAAGATACAAATACTGTATTATTTAAAACCAGGTTTATTACAGAGGTACTCTGCTTTCTAGAATAGAAGATCTATGAATGGAATCACAGATACAATCACTTGATGATCCACATTCTTGTTCACTCTATGATGTCATCACATTTGCTCTTTCTTTGCTCTTAAATGACCTGTGTCTGAGTTATTTTGCTTCCAGAATCAGCTGAAATGATTCTGTCCACGGGGAGGTGTCAAACACAGCTGAGTATCTGTCCTCAAAGCCGCTCATTGTATATATTCCTTAGGATGTTCTATATCATGTTTATTTCTAAGTCAGCCTTCATCCCTCAGATTTCCAGTTATGGAAGCTCAGGTTGTGTGTTTTGTCACTTATGAGTAACCTCAATAAATATAAATTTTCTCTGCAGAATAAACATTCATTACATTTCTGATTACATTTTGGGGAAGGAAATGGGAGGTTATGTATTTCTGGGTGACAAGGCATGCATTGTCTTAGAAGGAATTAAAAGCAGAGTAGCAACAATCATCAGCATAGGCAAAACATCAGTGCATAGTTAAGGACTAGCATCACATTGGCAAAGGAAGCAGGAACAATTACATTGAAGAATAAACTTGCACCAAATCTAAGAAACGGTAGTGTGCTCAAGGACCCAGTGATAGGGACTGATCTGGGGCCTCTCAGACAGTGCTTTGACTCACGGATCCAAGGAGATGTGCTCTGTTTCCAGAAGAAACATAAAACACTTAGGGTAACCCACTAATATTTCCATATTTAAAAACTATAAGATGTCTTATTAAACCATGAAGCACTCAAGCACATATGTAATTTGGGTTGGTTTTTGGCTATGGGACAAAGATGATGGGGCTTTTAGGTTAGTGGAAGGGCTTGAAGACTTATGCTGGGAATGATAGCTCATCTCAAGGATGGAGGAAAAGAGTTAAAGGGGAAAGGAGGGAATATGAGACCCCAGAGAAGACAGATTATAAGAAGAAACACTGAAAGGCTGTGTGTGTTGTGAGTAAAATCATTAAGCCTACCAAGGGCATCATAAAAATATGGTCTTTCTAGTTAGCATTTTTTCCTTCTGGAATGTGTGTTTTCCAGAAAGTCCAATCTGTATTTTTCATTTCTATCAGTTTTCTGATCAAATGTCATGTTGTACTTCTCTGTCTCCTTATGTGGCTTTATTTGTAAGAGGAATTATCATTCTGTCCTATTATTTATTAGAGCCCACACAAAGGTCTGAACTAAGTTTGGACTCAAGGTTTCTACAGTAGGCATTAGGAAAATAGACCTGCAAGTGCTGATAGATAGCGAGCCTATATGAGATACACATTTACCTCTGTGACTACTTGAAAGCACAAATAACTCATGGCAGGAAACCTGTCAATCAATCTTGAAATTGAGAAAGGAGCATAGCCTATAATGCCCCATATCCTGGAACACTGAGCTATCAGTTTCTTACAGCTTATTTTCAGTCTTAAATAAATCAGAACTTGCTATCCCTTTTGGGTTAAGAGCTAATATAACATGCTAAAATTGTACATTAGCTGGGTACAGTATGCATATCTCAAATCAGGAGATGGAGTCAGAATGATTCCTGAAGGGCTAGGGCCACAAAGATAACCTGGGATACCTGATGAGGTACTGCCTCAATAAAAAAAAAAAAGCTTAATTCTTAAAGCCAAAAATGGTGTTACAGCATCCTAATTAAAATCTTACTTTTCAAGGCATTCTTCATAAATTTTTAGTAAAATAAATGTGTGGCTATCATCTTAACTTTTTTCTAAGCTGGGCACCTTATTCCCATAAAACTTTGTATATTTGTACTAATTTCTAAATTATGTAATAAATAAAAATGCATTTTTTAAAAAATGTTTTTTAAAAAATTCTAACACATTCATAATTATTCCACATTTGGTGAATTTCCACTTGAAATTGTCATGATGTACATTTTTTCTCCGTGTATTGTTGCTGCATAGCTAATTTTTATGTACACCAAATTGGGGACTTGGTGAACACAGGTCTGGAAAATATTTGAGTTCTAGTAAAACAAAAAGAAGTGTGGTTGCTACAAACAAGCTAGTGATTATATACAGTGCTGAGACTGTGCTGGGGAGGATGCTGAACCTGATGAAGAAAAGTGAGAATTTCATATCATGTAAAAGATCCAAATTTATAAAAGAAGCTATTTCATTTCATAAGGCTTGTTCCTTTATCTTAAATAAAAGTTCTCCTATGTATGTATTTTGGTGTTCTGTCTATAACCATTGCTTTCCTCAATTCCTTCCCGGATACTCTGACAGAAGTGCATTTGTAAATGCAAGTCATTAAAAGTTTATTAGTTCAAACAGGTGTGTGTGTGTGTGTGTGTGTGTGTGAAGTCTTTAGAGATAATAATCAGAAAAAATGTATAAAATAAGTATAAAGTACTAGCAAAATACATCTCTGATATGGAACTAATTAAAATGATAGATGGATAGATAGGTACATAGATAGATACATAGATTGATTGATTGATTGATGACTGGTCGATAGGAAGAACTACCACAGTTGTACAGAAAAAAAAGAAAACTAACAATCCATTTTTAAAACGATGTGGCTTTGGAGATGACTAGCTGTGTTTTTGTTGTTTGTTTTGTTTTGTTTTCTGACAAATACACGCAAATAGCATGGGTATACGGAAAAAACAATGTTCAGTGCGTTTAATCATCAGAGAAATGCAAATAAAGTGAAATATCACCTCACACTATCATTTCTTAAAACAACCGAAACATGGGAAAGGACTTGGAGAAACTGGAACTTTGCACATTTTTGGAAGAATGGCAAAGGATTGTAGCCACATAAAGGACACTCAAGAAAGTGAGCAGCAGAGCTGTTATGATTTGGCCATCTCAAGTCTAGATATTTATCTAAAAGAGCTCAAATAGAGATCACGAATAGATGTTACCACATATCCATGTTCATTCCTTCATTATTCACAATATGGAGATATGGCAGCAAGCCACATGTCATCCACAGATGACTAAACAAATGAAATATAATTATTTGTCAATGGAATATAATTTAACCTGCAAAAGAAAACTCTTACTACATGGACGGCATTACCTTGAGGACAGAAGGCTGCCATGGGCCAGTTTTTCATGATTTCATTTCTGAGTAGCTGAGGATGACCTTGAAGATCTGATCCTTCTTCCTGCACCTCCCAAGCACTGGAATTACAGGTTTGAGTCACCTATGCAGGTTTATGGGGTGTTGAGAATTGATCCCAGAAACAATTGTATTTCTGTGGGATCTATATAATAGTCAATCTCAAAAACACAGGGACCAGACTGGCAGCTGCTAGTGACCAGGGGACCAAAGAAATGAGGACTTGCTAACCCACAGCTATATAGTTCATTTACCTAAGATTAATAAATTCTAGAGGTTTATGTTATGGTACAATACCATACTTTACAGTGCTATTCTATGTGCTGAAAACTCATTAGGACAATATATATCATGTTTAGTACCAATAAGGAAATAAAAATTTTGAAGAACACATACAGATGTATGTACAACCAGATAAGTTTTGCGTTATTAAAACAGATAAACGCTATTTTCTTTTTGCTTTGAAAAAATAAGTAATTGGTCATTTAATGTAAATGCCAATATAGGGTAAGTTTGAAAACATGTTTTAAATTAAAAATTTGAGATCATTTTTTGAACTTGAATTACTCTTGGCAAATATGCAATTATGGTTATTTGATAAATCTTCCTAAAATGTGAATATATATTTCATATCTTTTCAAAGTATATTTACATAAAACTGGCAGATGTTAGACACGTGTGTAAGTGCTCCTATGCCTTACAATTAGTATAAACAGCAAATGTTTAGCATTTATATACCACCTTATAGGGAAGCCAAGTATCATAAAGTCATTTATTTGTTAATCATTGTAGAGAACAGATGCATTGTTTATTGCACCTGTAGGTTAGGGAAATCGGACTATTTGTTACACATAGAACACATTAGAACATTCTCTTCTGTCTAATATTAAAGAATATTTCTTCATAAATAAAAGAAAGGAGGAGATGGAGAGACAGGAGGGGGAGAGAAGACATAAGCACACACACTCATACACATACACACACACAGAAGCTCTAAACACACCTATTATTTCATACCTTTTTCATGCTGGTCACAGATAAATTGTGTAACCAACCAATCAGGTACAATAGTCTGCCCTGACTTTATTCATGAATGACAGCTGCCAATGGGACATAGTCAAAAAGTTGACAGGTAGAGTATGCCAGGCTTCTGATGGCTCCATACAAAATTAGCTATGGCACTAAAGTGGTTCCCTGTTTTTGAGAATTACGTAAGGTGGGTTTCATAAAGGGGCACATTCTTTCACAGTTGCATTGGGTAAGTCGACCACTTCTTTCATGTGTGTCAGGGTATCTATCACAATGTTAACTTCACTGAATTTTACTCAGATCTCATATTGCCCTTCATAGCTTTCAGAATGGAAGAGAATAGTTAATATTCAAATGAGTTATTTCACAATTGAAGCTTAAAGCAACCAAGTCTTAAGTTTTACACATCAATGATTACCAGTATTTTATTAACTTTTATAACTTCACCTGACTCATGTGTAAATGGTTTCTTTAGATATTTAATAAAAGTTGTTTAAATAGACCTAGGAGTTACATATTACTCCTACTAAGAAAGACTGCAAATGAGGAGAAAATATATCACAAATGTGTCATTTAGCTAAAGTGACTTACCCACACACCAGGAATTTCTAGCACATGATATATTAGTCTTTACCAAAGCCTTAGGAATATAACTGTGATGCCAAATTCAAATTCATGCAGAAGAGAGTAAATATTAATGCTACCATTACCAAAATGAAAGTCAACTTCTTTTAATTGTGTTCTCATTTTTAAAATTACCAGCAGCACAGCATTTTAAAGAAATTGAAAGATGAAGTATAGCATGCTGATAAACTTTTAATCAATCTCACCCATCAAATTACATTAAAAAAACCAGAGTTCACAACGGTTATGGTTTCTTGGGGTTTTTTGTTCCCTATTAGTCAAGATGCAAAGTAAAACAATGAAGTCTAAGTTACGGGATGGTTGTGAAAACTAACAATCCATTTAGACTAAATTCTGTATTGGAATTTAGAGAAAGATGCACACATTGTTAAATAGAAGTATCCTTGGTTTAGAATTAAGTTAACCGATAGAATTTTAAGATATTGCAATGTTGCTACTAAAAAGCAGTCACAGTAAAATTGTGAGAAAAACATATTTCTGCCTTTTTTTCTTCCCTATAAAGTGCAGCTTCAATTGTTTGCACAGCATTAGAGCCCTCATCTCTACATGCTCTGATGCTGCTGTCTCTGATAAAGCACCTCCTGAAGCCTTCTCTCTGTTTCTTGTAGTGTGTATCTACACCAATGTAGATGAGATAAGGGTGGAGGTGCGTGTTTAAATATTCTGTAACAGTCAGCAAGAATGTAAAGCATTTCATTGGTTCAATTATCATTGGAGTTATCTACATGTATCATTTAGAGCAAACAAGCCAAGCAACTTCACAGCAAAATATACATGGGACAAAAAGTAGGTAACAGATAAGGAAAGACCAAAACATCTTCTATCTTTTCCTTATGTATGTTTTTCCCTCTTGCACTTTAGAATCCTGCTGGTGGATTAGGCGTTCCAACATCTGCATGAAGTGCACAATTAAGGACACTGATGCTGGTATTTTGGAGAATAAAACTATCAATGAACACATCTTTCTAGAGTTCCTTGCTTTATTAAAGGCCTTTAGGATTTCTGGTGGTAAGCAGCAAATAAATAATTAGTTATATTTTACAGAGAAATACACACATAAACCCCCAGGTCTCTATCAAATTATAATTATACTCTGTAACAGGAATTATGTATGCTAGCTTAAATATTACACCCTAAATAACAGACAATATGAAGCTTTTAAATATTTCTGTGTTGAGTTGGTTTATTTGACTAATGTTACGAAGCAAACATAATTTCAAATAGTATAGTCATTGGATTTAAAGGAAAAAACATAGTAGATAATACCTCACATTTAAATGATTCATGCTTATATTCTCTTCCACCTAAAATGTGTGGAAATTGACTCATAATGCTTCATCATATTCTCTCGACTTTCTCCGCTAACAGCTTATAGGGGATACTTACAGAGGAAGTAAATTATTATTACTTCCATGTACACGCTTAACATTACAGTGAATTTAGTCAAACTGGCCTGTGATTTCGTGTGAACCAACAGAGTAGCTTAGAATCCTTACTCAGCCCCTTCCTATTTGTCTCTTCCGAGAGAGGGGTCCCTCGTGTCTGCATGTCTCTGTGCACGCATGGTTTTGAACAAGTGGTGAAAGTAGCCCCTCTCTGGTGTGTACCCACACTTGTCTGGCTCAGCTGGACTGCCATCTGCTGTGGTCCTTTTCCCGTTCTCTTTTGGATCGCTTTCTCAGTCTGGAAAATGGTAGCCTGGTTGCCCAACACTTCTCCAGATGGCTGCTGGTGCCTTTCATGTGGCATCTATCAACAACAGTTGATGGCTCATTGAAAGAAGTTCATTTAAGGTGTTTATAATTACTTGGTCATAAATTACGACGTATGAGAAATTGTAATTGGTGGGAAATATCATAATCGCAGACTTTAGGAGTGAAATCATTTGGATTAGTTTGAGGAAGGAAATAAAAAAATCACACTTATATCTGCCCGAGCAGATGGCTACTCCTAAAGTGTTAGGTATTCAAAATTGTTTCTATTTTTACCCCTCTATATTGACTAAGATGACATTTTAGTGGAACCAGCATCCATACATACAAACTTATCTTTGTTTCTTGAAAGACAGCTGTTTAAATCAATATACATAATTAAATTTCTCTGAATAATGAAGCAGTATAGCATGGCTGCAATGGTCAATTCATAAGAAAATGAATTACTAAAGGCAAAGGCTATAGATCTTTTTATGACTATAAAAATCATATACCCTTATGTGACTAAAAATGCATAAGGAAAATGTTTTATTGGCATTTTTGCTTCCCTACCAAAGGATGTCAATAGTTTGGTACATGGTGTAACACTAAAAGTTTCATTTCTTAATTTATTGATCATTTGGAGAATTCTGTTTTCTTCTTCTTTCTACCCAACTCCTAGTTCATCTAATATGACTTTAAATTCATCTTGTTTATATTCTCTGTCTTTTCATTCACATACTTATCATTTCACTTCACATTTACTGAGCACATACCATCATTAGAAATGTGATGGTAAGTAATTCAGAGAGGACCACTGCGTACTCAGGGAGCTTTTAGTGAGAAAGAGAGCTTATGACTCAATGATTACAATACAGTGTGATAAGTACGGTAAGGGAGCCAGCATGAGGAAGTGCAGCACCACAGAAAGACCTCTAGCCAGTCCTGGGTGAGATTCAATGTTGATGACATCTTCATATTACTTATTGAATTGCTTTTCCCACAGAAAAATCTACTTTAATTTTGACTAAAGATTCATGACACCTGTCCAGTAACGTCATCTGTCATATGAGAACATCTAACTTGATGAAAACCATTAGAAGAAAGTCCTAACTGAAACAAGAAAATGATTTCAGCTTCTCTCATTAGGGCAATGCTTGAACAAAATATTTGTGAATTATTTCCTCTTTCTTTGTACAGTGAAAAATGGCAAATATGCCCTTAATTGCTTTATGTTTCCCATTCATCGTTCAGGTTAATTTTTACTTCCTGTAACTTTTATAATGTTGCCAGAATTTAACTTTAACACTAATTATTATTTTGTCAACTTATTTGCGTGTGTGCGTGTGTGTGTGTGTGTGTGTGTGTGTTCTGTGCATGTTCATGGGTGCACATGTGTATATGTGTATATGTGATGGTCAGTGGAAGGGATTGATGACCTTTTCTGTCATTCCTTCTTAGCTGATACCTACATTCTATTTTTTTTAATTTTTGTTACTTGTTCTGTTTCTGAAGTTGGGGTCTAGTAGACTAGAAATCTCTTATTAGGGTTGGATTACCTGGTCAACACATTCTAGGTACCCACATAGCTACAGCTGGTATTAAAAGAGCCACCTCATCCAACCTTTTTACATGGGTTTTGGAGGACAAACTCAGGTACAATTTATTAGCTTCCTAAGAAAGTCCTTATCTACTTCTTTTGCAAAATATTTGTTCTAGAGTTTTTCTATATTAAACATAGGCATGGATTCTATTGTAGTTGTCACAGAAGCCATATTTTCATTCTTAATTAAGCCCTATACATATATAGATTAGATTAAAATGATATTTAGCTTATATCTATATAGGCCGGGAGACATATATGATAATCTGAATAATTATTAAAGTGAAAATGAGGATGGAGCATGGCTGGTTCTACTCACTGAGCAGCATTTTCATAGAGCCTACTATTTAAGTTTAAAGCAAGTACTGCTATCATATGATAGCAAATGAAATTCCTAGATTAGTAATGTGAACAGATAAATTAAGTTAATTTTGGGCTGAATTCTACTCCATGTTTCAATCTATTAAGAACATTTGGAGCAAAGAAAACTTAGAATAGTCATTTAAAAACAGACAAAGCCTTGCATTAGCTATACAAAGCCAATTTAATTGATTTTTTCCCTTTTTATTTTCCATTACTGTTGCGGAACTGTAGAGACATGTGTCATTGTTACCATGGCATTTTATGTCAACTTCACATTCAAAAACAACAAAGCTATGCATAACATTGGGAATATGCTGTGATTTATTTTGGCCATGTAAATATTTCAAAGTTAAATAAAGCCCCTTCTAGGATGCATGTGTGCTGAGACAATCTGGTATGAGACTTTACCACATGGATCTCGGTGTTAGGATATGTGTTCCTCTAACATGATGGCTTCACATGAAAATACTTTTAAATGTTTTTGGTTAACAATTCCAATATTTTCTGTCTTCAACAAAGTGTATATTTGAGAAATTCAATGCAGTCATTGTAATAGGAAGACATCAAAAACAGTTAGTATTCTGAGAACAACATCATAATCATACATTTGATGTTCTAAAAAAACACTATCTTCCTCACAGAGTATGACCAACAAAGAGAATCTACAGAGAGATTGCTGTTATCTAGAGATGGTGGTTTCTTAGCAACACAATCACCTCTGAAGAGCATTCTGAATATTAGAAACTTTACCTGCCTTCACTCTATAAAGCTGTTGCTTGGAAATAACTCCTTTGCTTTTACAATTTACCCTATTAAAAATAAAATGAGGGGCTGGGGAGATGGCTCTGTAATTAAGAGCACTGACTGCTCTTCCAGAGGACCCACATTCAATTCTCAGCCTCCATATGACACAACTCACAACTATCTGCAACTTGTCTAGGGAACCCAACACCCTCACACAGATGTACCTGGCAGCAAAAAACATCAAAGTGCATAAAAAATCATTAGAAGATAAAGAAAGCAAATAAAATGAATGATACCTCTTCAGCAAATTTTAAGTAAGAGCAACTTCTCTGAGTACACGGCTACTACTGAGTATCCATTATTTTATTCTTTGAAGGAGGAGAACGTGAATGTAGCTACAGATATTTTGATGCCTTCCCACTTCTTTTCATCTAGTTTCCATTTAGGCATCAGTTCCTTTCTTACCTTTGAGAGTGTCAAAGAGACACTGCCATTTCACCTTCATCACATCATCATGGGCGAGTTCTGCCTGCTCCTTTGGGATAAAATTCATACTATAAAAATTTCACAATTTGCAAATGGGCTTTCCCTTTATCGGTTCTTAAGTATGCTTCCCCATACCAGAGACTTAAAGTAAGAATCACTTTTCAGATTTCTTTTGGTCTGTGCCTTGTACCGTGCTTGGCAAGTTGAGAAGCAAACGAAAGGCTGAAATCAAATTCGATAACCCTTTCTTTGGCCTGTTACAATTCTTACTAACTCACAAAAGCCTTACGTGACATATTTTCACAAGTGTGAAAAATTATATCCAAAGAATGCTTCCTAGATACTTAAAGCTTAGGTAGAAATGATTAGTTATTATTATTTCCCATGGAACCGTTTGGAACTGCCATAGCCTCTCAGCAGCAGGGCAGAAATGCAAGGCCGTTGGTGCAGTTTTACTTTCTACTTCATCACCGTTTATAGATTTATCAGCTTCAGGAAAGGAGAAACTGGTGAGAAAATCTGCAAAGAGTTGACACACAAAGGGATAGATTGTTCTTTAAAAAGAAGTAATCATGAAATTGACCTGTGACATAATCGTGCTTGCAGTGCTCCGAAAAACACACTATGCGTTCAGGAGACTGTAGAGAGAAATGGGTTTGTTTCACATCTGTGGGAACTCCATAAAAAAAAAAATGATGACAACATGCAAGCACCACCTTTCAAAATCATATGTATCTATATCTAATGTGGCTGGTGGGTCATAATTAATTTTTATTCTATTTAGAAGGTCACACGCTTATCTTTGTAAGACCAACTTCAAAGCCTATTGTGCATTCCTAGAATTGTCCTGGTGACGTTGATACATTTACAGGAATACTAGGAGAATGCTCACATATTGAAGTCTACTATTCTTCATATAGCAGGAGGGGTTGATAGTACTGTGTCCAGTGCTTTGCTTCCGGAAGGAGGAAACTGTATTTTATGCTCCATCACACGTTTTGTAACCTCTGTTTTGCACTGCCCACCTTGCTTCACGCCATCCACGTTTCCATCTATGCAGAATGGACATGTGCTGCTAAATGCAAATTTCTTAAGATCTGAACCGCCATTTACAATAAGTGACTTCCGTGTCTTTCTCTGTGCTTCACTGATCTGGAAAGTATAGACCTTTAAGGGAAAGAAAAAAAAAAAAACCAGGATGTGTGTTCTATGACTGAAGGTATGAGATGGAAGGAGGCCATGCAAACACTACAGAAACTCTCGTCAATGTAGCAATGATATTTCACCATGGCAGAGGCTTTACAATATTTTCCTTCACACACACACAAAAATATAACCACTTTGAGATTATTTAGAATTGTGGAAGGTTAAAGTAAGATTTACCATTTAACTCTGCAACTACAGCTAACAACAAGAACAGAACGGACTTTGGCTAATTCCCAAACAGACATTCTTAGACTTCACTCATCGTGGCAGCTGTTCAGGAGGCAAAAATGTATCAGTGTGGTGAAAAACAGTAAACAGGGCTTTGGCAAAGAAGGATCTTA
This sequence comes from Bramus lutescens, assembly GCA_001685075.1. NCBI lineage: Eukaryota > Metazoa > Chordata > Mammalia > Rodentia > Cricetidae > Bramus > Bramus lutescens. The sequence goes on along the minus strand of LOEQ01000695.1, from coordinate 242,289 downwards.
TGTTATGCCTCGCACTCACTGTGTGAACTCGTGCAGGTGACAGTGTCTGTAAGCAGAGTTTTCCTCTTTATAAAATGGGATGATGAATGAATAATGGACATAAAATCCTAAGGAAAACAAAGTGGTGAGAGAGGCAATATCATGCACAGCGCAAGCAATATGGCAGACACTTGGTAAATTATAGCTCTCAAGATGTTGATTATTTGCAACTAACATTATTTCATAGTTAATCATCCCCGGAGCATAAATAATCTTGCAGTGTTCCACTGTGAGACAATCACATGGAGGGCAGAGCTCATGTGACGCTGGAAGAATTCTGAATTGCATTAGCAGGCCCTGAGTGCACCCAGCTTGGAAGCAGCTAGTCCTTCTCAACCCAGGGAGTTGTGAGACTGGCAGCTGAGCCATATTTTCAGTTCTATGGGGAGAGTTATTTTCAGTCACAGTTAGGTATATTCAGTGTCCCATTGATGTTCTTGTGTAGATAGGATTATTGTTGAGAACGGAAGTTTAGTTACAGGATAGCAGCAGCACCCTCACAATCAGATTTATACAGAAAAGGAGAGAACGATGCCCTGCTATAAAGGAGAAGACACACTGAATGAGAAAATTATTTGAATGGTAATTTAAATATTAGCATTAATAACTAGACATAAAGTTGTGTTTCCAGTCTCTACTTCAGAAGGAAGAAAAATAATTGTATGTGTGTCTGTTGGGCAATGTTTAAACAGTGCTTTGATATCAAATAAAGCCTTCATGTAGCTTATAAATTAACTCTTATAAGATTTTCCTCTAATTGATTAAAGAATGATAACATTGTAAGTAAATTTTATGTGGACAAGAAATACTGTCTTAGTGATCACTTCTGTCATTATTATTATGCTCACGATGAATTCTTGAGGTCAAACCACACACACACACACACACTGATCTGCTCAGCTTCAGAAAGATATCTACCTGCAGGGCTTCTGAGGGAGGGAAAACCCATCACGCTGAAAGGAAGCTGAGTGGTCCTTAAAGCTCCACGTCTTAGCACTATTTGTATGTTTATTTATTTATTTATTTAATTATTTTATTGACTCCTGGCTCTTGGAGATAGAGTCTCACTATGCGGTGGGAAATACCCTTGAATTCATGACCCTTATCCCTCAAAGGTACTGGGATCACAGGAATGTGTCACCACATCCAGTACACTATAGTGAAAGACTTGAAAAAAAGAGGGACTGCCTCAAAGACCACTTGTGTCCCTTACAGCATGAAACTCTGCATTCAATTCTAGCATCAATTCAAAAATGGCAATTCAGTGTGGTCTTTTCTCACACATGGGACCAGCGTCCATCAGGACTGAGGACTGGGGGGAGGTGGTAACCACTGTGAATTCCTACTGCCAATCAAATCTTTGTCAGAAAGGAATGGAGGATTTGGGACCGAGCTCAGGGTTACAGTGCACAGTGGCAGAAAGTGATCTTCCTCACCTTTCAAGACAGCATAACTTTAGTTTTGATTTTAATAAGACAGATCAAATTCAGAACTAAAACAGCACCATTTTTCAGAAATGAGGAAATGGTTCATTCAAAGTGCCTTCTGTTGAGGCAATAAAATAACATCGCCAATTAGCTCTTTGTTTTTAAATTAAGAGCACTTCCTGGTACTGAATGCTTATCACCCTAAACATATTTCTTTATCCACATGTTATTTGAAGATGGATAAGTATTGTTAGTGGGCTTTAAGCCCCTAGGATCTCAATTTTGCAAACATTTAAAGGACATACATTCGAAATTCCCTTTGTTTGATCTGTTTCAGAAACTGAAGTGCCCAGAAAATGATGGGACAATAGGGTCTGTGGGTCTGCAGTCTTCTTGTGATGAGCATTATACTTACATTTTGCACAGTGGAGCTCAGAATGCCCAGGTTTAAACTGAGAGTGGGCACTGTTAAAGCTCTCAGCGTTCTACAGTTAAACCACGACGAAGTGACCACTTGCAGGAAGGAACGAACGGAGGACGTGCAAAAGAATTCACAGAAATCAAGACCTTGTTAAGTACTAAGTGCACTTTCATCCACATGTTTTTGTAGAAGAATTTTTAAATTTGCTCTACTGAAGAGCTCACATAGATGTTTAGTTCAAATTAGATGCCTTGGAGAACATTAAATAATCTTAGCAAAAAATGATTAACAATATAAGAATCACCATCATCATAAATCACTTATACAGATATGAATGTGTTCAATACTTTCATTTACTAATATATAAATAATTCTAAAATCTATAACTAAAGGAACTTGAAACTTAATGCACTAAAAATATTGGTCACCATTTGAATTAACTGCAGAAAGTGATTTATTATGTATATAGAAAAAGAAAAACAAAGCCTTTTCTTCACATGGATTTTGATACTTAAATTCAGTATAATTTTGTGTCACAATAAGCATTGGAGAAATTTGTGAATAATTCATGTGAAAGTCCCTCCTACCTAAAATAGAAAAGGAAAAAGAGAAAAAGATGGGGAAGCAACAAAAAAAAAAGCCAGAAGTTAATTCTTAAAACAAACTCCATAGAGAAAATTATAGGGGTATCAGTTGCTTTTTGTTTGATTGTTTGTTTTATACAAAATAAAAGCACGACAATGTCTCTGCTGAAAAAGAAGTAAAATCAAAGGGCCGAAACTAAAATCAGCCACTTCCATGTTCCAAATACGATTTGTAAAGCACTTATATCAAGTTTTTGATTGAAAGTAAATGGTGCTTTGCTTGACACAGTAGACCTTGTTTATCCATAAAAAGAATTATAATTTACAATTGAGAATTATCAAAAATATTATTTTACACTTTTAAAAGGATCTAAATGAATTTAACTAAAGTACACAGCATCCTTGTGAGACGCGAAATTCCAGGTTAAGATAAAGAGTTCAGGATAAGCTACACTTAAACTTTTAACTCAGAACAAAATTATAAATTTGATCTAAGTTTTCTCTTAGGAAAGCAGGATATAATGCATAAAAAGTCATAGATAATAGCTTTATATTTTATAATTATTTCTACATCAAACTAAGGTATCGAGTCACAGTAAAGATCGGATGTATTCTAAGTGGCCATTTTCCTCTGACATAGGAAAGATGATCGCATGGTGGTGTTTTGACACAGTCCAGTTCTGATTTGTGACTTTAATTCTCATTCATTTGTCTCCAAGGATAATTTGGAGGAGTGGGGATGCAGCTCAGTTATCTCAGTTGATAGAGTGCTTGCCTAGCATGCGTGAAGCCCTCAGGTCAATTTCCAGCACTGCACAATCCTAGCTTGTTGATGCATACTTGCACTTTCATCATTTAGGAGGTGGAGGTGAAAGGATCAGAAATGCAAGGCCATCCTTGGCTACATAATGAGTTTCCAAGGCCAGGAGTGGAATATATAAGACCCTGTCTCAAAAGAAAGAATGGGATTGTATTTATTGATTTTTAAGTGTTACAAATACCATGAGTAATAGAAAAAGGTTAGGGTTATTGGAATATTGGTTTAATTAGTAACTAGAAATGCTCTTTGATTAGTTTCCTTGTTTTATTAGCTTTGGTGCAATTATTTACTTCTTAATGTCAGCCTCAGAGCTTCATGAATCATTGAGTTAGCATCAGAGAGTATTGCTTACTATGTAACAATTTATTTGGTTCAAAAAAAAAAAACGGATATTATGGCAGCTTGCCATTTTGGGATTCCATTTCCATATATAAAGAAAGTAGTATCATCTTTTGGTCAATAAAAAGGATATGATAACACCATCCTATTATTATACGCATATCTTAATAGACATGCATAATTAGTGAATGCAGTGTACTTTCACTTTTATTTCCTTGAAATCTTTTCAATTATCATCATTACGTAGCCAAACAATTCAAATCTGCACCTTTAAAAAAAAAAAAAGCTATATAGCTCCTCAAAGGTGGCTCAGAGGTTAGAGCACTTGTTGCTCTTTCTGAGGGTCTGTTTAGGTTCCTAGCGCCCACATGGCAGCTCAGAGCCTTCAGTAACTCCAGTTGCAGGGGATTCAAAGCCCTCCTCTGACCTATGTGGGCACCATGAACTCACAAAGTACACATACAAACATGCAAGCAAAACACTCACTCACAGAAGATAATAAAGTAAATAAACCTCTTAAAATGCAATTTAAATACTATTTGTGAATTTAGGGAGAATAAGATAAAACAATTCAGGAAGATTGTAAACTTTCACCAGCTAATATATTAAAATTAAAATTATTTTAAGCTTTAGTCTTATACAATATATCCAATTACCATATAATTATAGATCTATTTACCATATATGTATTTTATAATTATATGTGTATAAAAAATTGTAATTATATATTTTATATTTTTCTATATTATATATGTATATAAAATTATAATTACAACAGCTTCCCCCTAGGTGTGAAAATCTTGACAATAATTCCTATGTTATCCATCCTATATTTTTAAATGACAATTTTTGAAAGAGAGATTATACTTAAATTCTTTATTACATAAACTCAGAAAATTGAAAACAAAAACTATTAAAAACTAAATCTTTTAATGAGCATAAAGCAACATATTATGAAACTTTATTGCTTAAAATTCCCTTTAGCATTCATTTGTGTTTATAAATATATTGAAAGACTTTTGAAATAGCATAAATCAACACTACCTAATGAAATCTTTGATCAAATGTGTACAGCACTTGAGAAATTAGTAAAGAGACTTTAGGCTACTATTTTATTGTTGATACTAATCACATATTTAATAACTTTCAGTTTTCAGGACCATAATTTACATTAAATATACACCCATGATTAAGGGTCACAGGCAGTACAGGCCTACCATATGCCAAATGATGTAGGTAAAAATAATAAATTTTCATACATCTTGAGAGGATCACAACATACTTTGTGATATTAATGAAGTTTGCAATCTGACTTCTCCATTATAGAATTCTTCAAATAACATTACACATAAAAATATACATGAAACATCATTAAGAGAATGGTAAGTGAGCACTTGAGAATCCCCAATCCAATGTAAGATAAACTGAATTATACACTAAAATTGCACAGAGACAAGAGTAGGGTGATTTTGGTATTTCTGCATCTTAAGCATCCTCTCTGCCTAAACAGAAGCTGTTTAATGCTGAATTTGATTCATCCTTAAGTTAAGACTAATATTATTGTTTAAGACTAATATTAACATAGATAATATTCCCTTTGTTTAAATTAGTGTCTATTTCATTGAAAAGCAGAATCCATCACATGATAGGCCTCCTCACATGGTTTCATTTTCCTCTCTGGTAAATATGAAGTGCTTAATTGTTAAGTCCCAACTGTCAAAATAATGTGCCTTTTTTCCTGTCCACAAGAATACCTTAGGTTTCTGACTTAGCTCTTGTCAGTCATGTTACTAAAGCTGAATGTGGATGAATTGCTCCAGTACTGTGGCTCTTCACTTAGTGCTGCTGCTTGCACAGTGCTGCTCACCTCTAATGTGCAAAGGAACAGGGCTCTAATGTAAAGTAGATTTTTAAAAATTAATTAATTATTAATTTTATTTCTTATTGGTATCTTGCCATGGGTGCTGCACCCCCTAGAACTGGAGCTACAGAAAGTTGTTAGATGCCATGTGAGTGCTGGGAATTGAACCGAGGTCTTCTGGAAGAACTGCCAGTGCTCTTAACCTCTGAACCATCTCTCTAGTCCCTTAAAAAATGAATCTATTTTAAAGGGAAGATCTGGTTCGCTAGTAATGACAAGTGTAAAAAAAATAGCATTTGAGAGAATACATTCTTGGAGACTGTATTGAAGTTGAGCATTGAGAGTCTATGTATGTTATTATTTAGTATTTTATATAAGTCTTTGGGTAGTCCTCTTCTGCTCAGACCATTAGCTTTACATTATTACATATCAGTAGTGACTCTATTTTTTTAAACTAAGAAACATAATTATCAATTCTCAGTGAAAGATTCAGGCCTCCTGCCTTTCATGGGACTCAAATGGTACTCTGACATATGCAGGAAGATTGCTTCAGGAAAAAAAATAAGATTTAGATAGAAAAATTCCAGCTACATTTGCCTAGCATTCACTACATTACTTTTAAGGTGGCTTGACTTTCTTATTTCTGTTAAACACAAAAGCCAACACTTAAGAAGTCTAAAGCTTACTTATAGTCTTACAATTGTTATCAATATTTATGCTATTCGTTTGAATTTTAAGTTAAATCTGTAAGCAAGAAACAAGTCAGCTGCTGCAATATTAATTCTTTGTGCCTTTGTGGTGCCGGGACTGAATCCAGGACCTCATGCATGCAAAGCCAGGACTCTACTAACTAAACATTGTTCTCCCCCCTCTTCCCCACATCGTCTAGCTGGGATTTAAGTAGTCTAGGCTTTGCAAAGCTAGTATTTACATGAAAGCTTAAATAATATGGCCTTGGTCTGAAGAACACATCATAGGACTTCAGTTCAATAAACTCCAGTAATAAGGACCTGATATAATTGCTTAACCAATAACATCCCTTTCACCATTGTAAGTACACTTTTAGTACATTGTTATTAAGTAGACTTCTAATATACTTATAAGGAAATTACTTCATACTCCTATATTAGCTGAGCATTGAGTAAACATTCAAAGAATTCTATCACAGCTATTCTCTTACAGTAAGATTTTAGAATTGTGTTAGGTGAATGGAAAAGTGAGGAAGTTTTTAATCATCCACAGCACAATCCCTCCATCTCTCCTTCTCCCTCTCCCCTCTCTTTCAGAAACTAAACCTCTTAATATTATAAACCTTATACAAAGTCAAGCTGATTATCCTAGCTTCTAGCATGAGATGAAGTGAAATACCAGAGCAAAATGTGGGACAATTATTGTTATTACCAAAATATTGAAAATGTCAAAAGATAAGTAAGTTTGCATCTTGGTAAAATTCAACTCTATATATTATCATAACTCCAAATATGTTACCTTTAAAAAGTACTCTATAGATAATAATGAGCCTTATGTAATTTCAGTTTGAATGATCTCCAACATACAGCAAACAATATGGTGATTTACTTCCCAAATGGAGGCCTTTTCCTAGTTAGGCAAGTCACAATTTTGTATTATTATCATAGTTCTTATTATCAATAGTAAGTTTTGATTATCATAGTTAATAGCAAGAATCTACACAGAGAATAAACCATTTGTATCAGCATTGCATATAATCAGACTTCAATTGTGGTTTAAAAATAAAATCAATAGAAGCGGTGATTCTTTAATTATTAAGGGCTGTTTTCATAACAAATTTGCTAATAGAAAAGTAAGGCTCTTTACATAATAAAAAAGTGATGTGCTTTATTTTTGCCCTGTTTGATGTTGTGTTGGTTTCAGTTCAGACAGATACTGTGTTTGCTAAAGGGAAGAAGAAAAGGTAAATCTGTTTCTAGAAAAGACTTTGTTTTCATTGTGTCTGTGACGTGTAAGTGTCTGCTGGTGAATAGTCGACCCCAGCAATGGCTTACAACAATCGCCCCACACAACTTAATATTTGCTATTAGCTGCACATAGTAAGTTCCTTGAACGGCGCTGTGGCTCTGCATTCTTTTGAATCCCCCCACAGAGCTTGTAGCAGCTTGGTTCTGAGAAGTCTTACAGGCCATGAATGCTTTAAGGGCAAAGCCTGTTCATTATTCCATGGTAACCCTGCAAGTTAAAAGAATGCCAGGTATATGTTAGGTACTTAATAAATGCTGGTGTGTTTGAAATGCATGCCTCTTCAATAGCACACACAGGACAGTTACTTACTGATGTATTCTGAAAGACACTTTAACTCTTGAATACACAAGTTGTTTTATCTCACCATGGTAGTGGGCTGCTGAAAAGTGTAAAGGTTGAAGAAGCCAAGTGTGGCTTGCATTAAGGCAGATAAACTTCATTAGCATCCCATCGACTATATTCCAGTTATTTCACCTGTGCCTTTACTATTGCAGTAAAAATCTGCTTCTGCCTGAAAAAGTGTTTTCTTATATGGTTTTAAAAGATGCAGACAACTTTGCAAACATTATTTTTCTTTGAGACAGGGTCTCAGTGTGTAGTCTTGGCTTGCTTGACACTCACTATTTAAGCAGTCTGACCCCAAACTCCCAGAGATTTTCCTGGGTCTGATCTACTTGTATTGGAATTAAAGGTGAGCACCATCATGTCTGACAGACTGATATTCTTTCAAATAGGTGCAGTATCTGTTATTTATAATGTGTTTAACATGTTCAATGAAACTAGAAATTGTATCAGGTGGATTTTGTTCTGTTTAGATCTCTAAGGAGGAGTTTTCCAGGCTAGGACATGGACTTCTCAAGTATAAGAAGGCCTCTACCCTGCCCTAAGGTTATTACTCTCATTTCTTCTCACATATCCACTTGGACATTTTCCTTGTTTCTTCATTCTCTTTAATTAAGAATTTTACCTTAAAACACACAGGGGTGACGAACAATAGTTATTCAGTGATAGGAACTTCATTAAAAAGGAAGGACAACTATGGAATCCTGTGACGAAATTGTTCTGGAGCACTTTCACTTCTCAGGGGTTACCTGAATGTCCAGGGGAGAAGATCCAACAACGAAATGAAAGGCAGGTCAGGGTTTGCAATAGCTGTGTCCACTCAAAGGTCTAAAGCACAAGTGTTTTTTCTGATCGATTATGGACAAAGCCCTACCGACAGTTCACTATCACAACAGCAGTCTCTTAGAGCTTCTTGATTTCAGACACAAAAGGTAAGAAACACAGAAAGAGAATTTTGCTATTCATATTTAAAAATATTGACGCAGTAAGCCAAGACACCCCCTGTAAGACACAAATGAGAGTCTAGTGACTGCGACCACCAGTCTGACCGTCTAGGCAGGCTTTGTCTACCAGGGTATCCAAGTGGTCCTGCTTCAAAGTTCTTCTTAATCAGAAAGACAGAAGGCGGCACGGAAGCAGGAGACACTGCCTTTCTGCTCTCTTCTCTCTCTCTCCCTCTCCTACACAGACTGAACTGCTGTAATGAGACAACATACTGCTGAGTTAATGTAACTTAAGAATTTACAGCAGGTTGTATGCCTGGAGGCACATTATGGGACCACCTGTAGGCATCTAATTCCACTGAAAATAATAAATAATTGGGAGGCATTCCTCAGAGTGTTGAGGAGAATGGATAAGAATAACGTTGCTCGTTCCCTCCTATGTGAATTCTGCTGGGAAAAAGGATTAGGGAACTGTACTCTTTCCAACAAATGTGAGTAATCCTTCTGCCCACAAAGGAATCTGCTAAATACTATGCCAGACACCTGGGTGCCAGATCTACCCAGCCATTTGTGCGTGTGCATGTGTGTATGTGTGTGCAGTTTTTATAATCCACCTGGAGAAATTACCACATAGCAATTGCTTAATATAGCACATTAATCCATTTAGGAACCCTTTTTTTATTTTACAGTAGAGAATAATTCTATTTTGCTTTTCTCCCTCTATCTTTTTTATCTCTATAAAGATTCCTTCTCATATTTTAATGAAGACAGAGTGACAGTGAAAATATCATAAATAGGCCTCTGAGCATTCGGGGTGTGTGTGTGTGTGTGTGTGTGCGCTTGCTTGATCTTCTGCATGCACACCTGCATGTGTGCAAGTGCCTATGAAAGAGGAGGCCAATTATCAGTGTTCAGAGTCATTCCTCAAGTACAATTCACCTTGCTGTATGAGACAGTGTCTCTTGTTGACCTGGAACTCATCAAGTGGACAAGACTGATGGGCCAAAATTCCACAGATCTGTTCCTGTTTCTGTCTCCCCAGAACTGGGATGATATGATTTCTCTACTCCTACCAGCACCTCCAGGATGAAGAAGGCACTTCACTTACTGAGCTATCACTCCAGCCCTCAAGCATTTATTTGTGTGTGTGTGTAGGGGGGGTTCATATGTGAATTTTTGGCACTCCTAACCAACCTTGAGTGTTTGTGGATGGAAAGGTGAAATTAATTTACACAGTAAATGTATTCTTTACTGTACTTTCCTAAAGGTAGGCATGGACTTGTAGTGGGTCTCATCAGAGGTACATATGATTTGTTGCCATAAAAATGGTGAAATTTTACACACACACGTGCACACACACGCTCACGCATGAGCACACGCACACAAAGCAAGCAAGAGATCATGCATGTTTCAAAACCTGCTCTAATTGTTCACTTGAGCTTAAAAAATTGCATATAAACTATTTTTTCTTAACTGGGGATTTTTTTGGTTTACTTTAAGTCTTTTAATTTTTGACTTTTAAAAAATTTTGAAATTATTAAATAGTATCATCCCTCTTTTCTTTCCCTGTTTCCAAGCCCTCCACATAATATTGTATATAAACTTTATGAATGTACTTTTAGTCTTAGAAACCACCTAAATGCTGCTCACATTTTAAGTGTGATCACCCTTCTCCACAATGACACATGACATTGAATTAATGATCACATGACACATAAATTATCATTTAAATACTGAAGATTGGATTCTCGGTGGTATTAAAGTTGATATTTCCTTTTTATTTGTACTGCATAAAGGGTTAATAAGGTTTGCATAACCTTAGTCTTTGATAGCTTTTAGGCAGGCGAGTTCAGGACTGCTGCCAAAACAGATTTTAACCCTTTTAATCAGACTGTTAACAGCCATGGTGCCCACAGCCCAGAGGATACTGCACGTAAAGCGATATAGCTCTGAACGCAGTTTGACCTGATATCCAATCAAGAGAACGTTCCTAGAGACGCTTGCCATTTTGGTTGCTATGGTGAGTTTCATATTTTTGTGGAAATCACTGTTAGATGTCTTAAAATAGACCTTTGCCAAGAAAAACGTTGGTCCAGTGGCATATGCTGGCAGAACATGACAAGGTTGCCCGGATTCTCTTCCTTTGTTTTTCCCTCTCCCCCATGGGGCAACTGCTCTAGGCACCAGCCCACTAGTCTGGCAGGCTGAGAATCCAGGAACTTGCTGCTAATTACAATGTTGACAATTCCCAACCTGTTTACTGGCGCCAGCAATCAAACTGTATCCTCTCAAGTGAACCAAAAAGCACTCGCTGGCTTTAGCTTCCCGAGGTTCCAAGCTGGCTGTATTAATTACTGTTAACTTAAAACTGTATGCTGCTCAGAGGCACCTTAATTAGCTGGTTTGAGGATTGACGGCTATTCTCTCCGTGTTTTCAAGTATTCTACTTTTGAGCAAATTTATGTGAAACCCTAAAACCTCTTTCTCTGGACAGAAATGATGATTGTTTTGTGTGTGGTATGTCTCAGTCAATGTGGCCACTGTATTACCTTAAAACCCAGCATCAATATAGATAGAAAAAAAAATACTAATCTTTGCTTCTTTCTTGCTTCCTTCCTTTTTTCCTTCAACTTACATTTCCTATTTTTTACTTTGATTTGTTCTAAAATCAAGAATTTAACGTGTATAATTATTTGCAGTTATCATTTATATTTAACAAAAGATAGTGTTTTTCTGCAAATGCCATGGCCAAAAGGAGAACATTCTTTTGTTTGTCCTGGCAAACAAAACACTTATTTCTTGTATTTTCTTAGTTAATATCCACTTGTGATATGCTACCATATCAGAAAACAACAGTCTTCCATATATACGTATTTGCTTTGTATTTTTGGTGACCACACAATGATGATTCGCCCTCAGAGCCACGAAAATGATAATCACTTACAGGTAGTGTGCAAACGCCTGCCTGTGGCAGAGCCCCATGCAACTGTCACAAATAGCAGAGCAGAAGTAAGCAAGAGCTTTGTAAAACTGGGAATTTTTTTGACTCCAATCTATTCCAAGAGACAATCTGTCTTCCTTCATTCAGAAAGAAAGCTTTGAATACCTACAAAATTTGAGATAAGGAGAGTAATTATAATTTTATATTATACATTAAAATGTGGATTTTAAGTTAGGTGAATGGTTCATGCCTCTAGTCTCAGCACGTAAAAGGAGAACCCTGAATTTGAAGACAGTCTGATCCACTTCAGAAAAACCCTATCTCAACATATACACACTGACACAGACACATACACACACACACACACACACGCTGCCACACATAAACATACACTGCCACACACATACCCACTGACACACACATACACACTAACACACACAGAGAGAGACACATGGTTTTATTTATACTCTTTGTATACAATCATTATTTGGTCAGTGTTCATTATCTTATTTAAATTCTCCCAATGTGGGAAATATTTACCAGTCTAATCTTTTCACCAGCATTTTCATTCCAAACCTTATTAAATTTACTTAACTGTGGTTAAATGTTCTTGACTTACTAAAACATTTGCAACTAGAATAAGAGATCGAGTTATTCCATTAAAAGAAGTCATGTTTGGACTTCCACTCTGTTTAGTTGGCCTATAAAGATTTTCCAGGTTTTAAAAACCCCTGAGTCAAAGCACACTACAGACCTTGCAAATATTTGGCGCATTCACACCTGTAGAGATGATCTGTGAGCCTCAAATGTATAAACTATGTGAAACTGAGCAAAAATTGTAATTAATTTGAAAAAAGTAGAAACTGATATCAGGCAATGACAAGGGCAATGGAGCCAGAAACAATACACCAAAGCTTTGGTTTTAGTGTTAGAAGTATGGCCTTAAAGGGGGACCTACACATTGGTTCAGTACATTCTCTAGACTGCCATGGTGATGTTTTTCAGGTGCTATGGGTATAGAACTTCATAAATAAAAATGGAAATTGGATTACATACCAGAGCAAAGTATCAAAGCAACTAAATTTTGAAGTTGTTTTGTGCCTATCTGAAACTCATGAAATCTTGAATTCTGTATGGATAACAGACTGGGAAATATATCTGAAGAAAATAGGAAACTATGATCACATTCTATCTTTGAAAATAAATGCTACACCATGGAAAGACAAGTGTCAACCTGTGTTTTTACCAAAGTTAATTAGTAAATCTTACATCTTCCTAAAGCTCAAGCAATTGCATTGAGTAGACAAGATAAACTCTTAAAATACAAGTACCTGCATATCACATCAGGAAATATTGCTGATACAGTTTTAAAATTTTGTCTAGCTTGCCTGGTATCAAAAGTGTCATTCAAATATACCATATATATTTTCCAACAGAAAAAATTAAGATAAAAAGACTTTGAATGCCAAGCCGCCTCAGTCATATCTGTCTTTTCAAAGTGATGATGTTTCTTTGATTTGGGAAACATTACATTATCCTGCCAGAAAGAATTTTTTTATTAAAAAATTTCCACCTCCTCTCCTCCTCCCATTTCCCTGACCCTCCCCCACTCCCCCTCCCCCGTCCAGTCCAAAGAGCAGTCAAGGTTCCCTGCCCTGCCGGAAGTCCAAGCTCCTCCCCCCTCCATCCAGGTCTAGGAAGGTGAGCATCCAAACAGACTAGGCTCCCATAAAGCC
>LOEQ01000695.1:189868-208302 GCA_001685075.1 Bramus lutescens | reverse complement strand
TCTCATATAATGGAGTACTACATTTGGCTGAAGTCTGAGTTGTAAGGCCATTTAGGAAATGTGATCATTTAAAAATACCCTCACAAACCATACCTGGTACTCTTTTTTTTCCCTATTACATATGAAACTATGTTTTAAATCCTTACCCATCAGCACCAATTCTAAGAAAATAAGGTTATTAATGGCAGAATGAAACTGAGATAATTAGGGCAGAGTCTTAATGGAAGCAAAGTCAGAGAGAGGCTTTATAATAAAGCAAAATTGTAGTTAATGACTGTCACTCATTTGTGCTAGTGCTCATTAATTTCTTTTATTTCTGTTTATTTATGGTTTATATAATTGGAATAAAGTCATTTGCCCAGAACATTGCCAAAGGAGAAACACTTTGTCTTGCAAAGAAGCATCTTGGAATAATAGTTCAATAAGTTCTAAGGTAAGCTCATATCTTTCCTTAGCATTATGGCGCATCTGATATTTTACAGTTTTTTTTTTAAAGAAGGAATTTTTTTCACTTTGAATGTTAAGTTTTAAGATTCAGACAGCTAGAATGTTGACGAGCCAGTACTCATAGAAGAACCAGCTATGAGGGACAAATGATTGATGATGGACAAGGGGGGAGAGAAGAGAGTAGACCTATAGTCAAGGAAAGCAAGCTTCATCGCAAAGGGATAATGGGTGCTCCTAACTGAGCTTTACAACCCAGTAGTAAATAATGAAAGGACACATTTTCAAATGTAAGTTTGATGTTCTAAGGCAGAATTTTGTTTCAGATACTTACTTATCACATATTTGTGGAATGATATTACTTGGTGATCAAAATAATGCAGCATAAAAGACAACATAAAAAAGCCCTTTATTGATTGAAAGGAGTGAATGGCATAGGGATGAGCAGAGAGACAAGTAAAACTGTCGCTAAGCCGACTCATATCCTGAGGTTTAATTAGGACTGAAGATGAGGAACTTCGCCTCCTACAGAGTTTTATGCTGCTTGTTTGTACACTGGTACCATTTCTGCCACCTTGCTTAAACATCTCATAGTTCAACTGGATGCAATTTCCCCATCACAAAGAAAATATAGCAAATTACACCAGTCAACAAGTTTTGGAAATATCAAGTGCAACTTTTCTTCATGAGTAAAATGTACCTAACTTGCAGATATGAAACCTTTCCATGTGCAAAAAAAACAAACCCAAACAAACAAACAATAAACAAAACAAACAACAACAAACAAGCAAACCCCAAAAACAACACCCCCTAAAACCCCAAACAAACAAACAACTTTCTAAAATTTTGATGCTGACCTTCATGCCTTTGGCTTTTACATAGTTTATGCACAATAATACATTGACTTAACTCTTTAAAAGTTATTTATTTATATTTTGTGAACAAGTGTTTTACATTTATATCTGCATGGCAGAAGAGAGCATCAGATCCTCTTATATAGTTGTGAGCTGTCATGTGGTTGCTGGAAATTAAACTCAAGACCAAAGAGCAGTCAGTGCTCTTAGCTGCCAAGCCATCTCTCCAGCCACAACTTAACTCTTCATAGAGCTGTCTGTTACATAATTTGTGTATGAGGAGACCCAGAGTAGATGTCATGCCTTCCTCTGTTGATCTCCACATCACTTTTTGGGGAACATGTTTCTCACTGAACATGAAGCTGACTAATGAGTAAAGGCTGGCTGCCAGAAAGTCGTAGAAATCTTCCAGTCTCTGCTTCCCCAGTGCCAGCATTACAGGTGTACATTGCCATGCCTGGCTTTTCTGTGAGCTCAGGGAATCCAAAACTAGATGTTAATGCCTGTGTGGCAGTGTTTTACAGAGTAAACCATCTTTCTTACCCCAATCTCCAATATTTTTATGGATGATACATGATTTTCTGTTTCTGGTGTCATTTCTATCTTATATATAAAATGATATGTTCCTACGATACTTTATATACTCATTTCTATGAAATAGCCCCATCTTTTGTGAACACTGATAAAATGGTCAATGTTTCTCTAGCTCTTGGTAAGTTCTAGTCACTGGACTAAGCATTTGCAATGCTCCATCCCATTTATTACAACAATACCTAAAGGGAGGGCCTCTCAGGTGACTGAAATTTATGGAATTTGAATGACTTAATTGAACTTACCTAGCAAAATATGGAACTTGGTTTTAAATCAGTCTTTGAGTCACAAGGCAAAGCTATGCGACTCCTCTACAGTTCTTTACTGAAGATGCACCATTGCCAGGTAGGGCACTTAGTAATTTACAGGCTTAAAAAAAAGAAACAGATCTTCTTTAGCATCAAACAGAAACCACAAATCTAAGGCAGGGATTGTTATAAGAAAGCCACTTCTGGGTTTAGGCTAAGGAACGTTCTGTAGGTAAGTTCCATCTCTAGAGAATTTCTTAGTGAGCCAAGTATGGCTTCTGAGCTCTCCTTCTGCTGTCATAGAACACTGTACTCCAAGTCTGCTTCATAGTCCTTAAGAACTACTGGGAGAGGTAAATCCTGCCAAAATTGGAATAAAACTAGAAGTGTCTGAACAACCCAACAGAAGTCAAACTTTTATGAAATGGCTTTATTGATTCATTCAGTCTGTCACTCATTCACTCACTCATACATGCATAATTCATTTTAAAACAATGTTGTGAGGGACAGAGAAATGCCTTTGAAAACACTGAAATCAAGTAATTCAAGGATAGAGAAGTGAACATGCTTGAATCAAGACCCACACACTCTATTTTGGAAAAATGGAATTACAGTGCCATTCTCTGGGTCAATTATCAGGACTCCATGCCTCACCACCCTTCCCCCCACCCTTCCCCTCACCCTTCCCCCTACCCTTCCCCCAACATGTCCCCTACCACCATCCTTGTTTCTCACATTTTCTCCCTGATTTAGCAAAGCTTTTTGAATCAATGTCTATGCTAGGAAAATCCAACAAAGGCTTTTTTGTTGTTGTTGTTGTTTTGAGAAAGTTAATTTTAAATCAGTTATATTGTCTTTGAAGATTGATTTCACTGTTTTTTTCTCAAATAGGTGTTGGGTAATGGCTGATGCATTAGGAAGTTCCATGAATAGTTATTGAATGAACGAATGCACATGATCAAACTAAGACTAGATAGAAGCCCAGTGTCCTTGATTCCAATTGAGTGTCTGTTGTCACCCAGTTCATAAAAGGAACAAAGCAAAATACTTTTGTGAACAGGAAATTTAGCTATCTTTCGATGCACAACTTTTCTTTCTATCTAAATCAAATTAAGGCTAAACTAAAAGCAATTCAGCCAAAAGAGATTCATTCGGAGGTTGTTTTCAAATTGAAATCATGTAAACTCAACAACCAAATGTACAAAACTTTGCAGAAGACCTAGAAAATCATATTTGCTTCCAATAAAGTCATGATTATTGATGTAGTACACTAACTATGCCCCTGTGAGCGAAAATAAAATCAGACAAAGTGAAAATGTTTGGCAAGCATATTGAGACTTTTTTGGGAGATTTGAAAAACCTTTAACTGAGCTGATTTGATATCCAAATATGTAGCAGAAAAATACAGGTAACTCAACTGTCATCTTTCTCTATGATTAATGCATTCTGTGCCAATACATCTGGCTATTAAGAAATACATAATACATTCATTCAGTATTCATTCATATATTTCATGTGATTATAACATAGGACTGATTTTTCTGTTATCATATAAAGTACCTGCAACAAAACGCTCTAGAGGAATTCAAAGTGCCCACTGGAGACAGCTGTTTAAAGTCAGAGAAAATCTTAATTTTGAACAGGAATGGAGGAGGTTTTAAAACATATCCCATGTTGCCATGGTGTATGTGAGAGAATTCAATAGCAGATGTTCAAAACAAAAGCATGATGGGATACCTAGTACTGAAAGAATAATGGATCCTTGTAAATGCCGTACAACATTCACCTTGGCCATCACAATCCTGATACCGAAGTACTTAACGTTGCATTGTTCGAAGACATATTTCCAAATTCTTGATTAGTAGTCCTGGCTCAGCACAGTTAGTGCTCAGTACACATTTTCTGATGAGCTCATGTGTGCTTGTTGTTTGTCCATTGTCTTCTGCAACCTCCCAAGCATTCTCAAACTCCCGAGTCTTGTTTCATAGTCTCTATTCATCATTTTCCTAACTGTAAGGAATGCCCCGTTATGCTCCAGAAAAGTCCTTTACGTATTTCCCAACTCTGACCTCACCTGTGCAATGATTTCTCAGGCATCTTCTAGGTAAGATGAAGGATGCTGCTGCTCCTCTGTCACGATGGCAATTTCTCTGCTGCTATGACAGCATCCGATACTCTACCTCCTTTGTCACTGCTGTGCATAGGCCCTCGTTGCCCACATTACAGATGTTATGTACATGCCTTCGCTGCATGCACACAGAAAAATGTGATCCTAATGAAGGAAGTGTCATATATTTCACAACTGATTGCTCTTCCTACTTTTTCAGTTCATGCTGGGTAAGTCAGATAACAAGAGAACACTTACATAATCAAACAAAACCAGAAAGCAAACACAAATAAAAAACAAGCATGCCTCAAAACATACAGGAGAAAAGGAGGTGGCAATAACTTTTCCATATGTGCCTAGAACTTACCATTTGTTCTGTTTTTCTGTATGCTTGAACACAAAACAGTAGATTTTGTCTTTTCTTTTGCATTGCCTGTATTTTTTCCTTTTACTTAACGCTTCCTTTTTGAAAAATGGTGGCTTAATTTACATAGCCAATGTGCTGTAGCATTACTAGAGGATCATGTTTATTCTGTTCATGTTGCTCCTGTTGAAACACTTCTTACAAAGGTCTCACAGGGCTGGAGAAATGGCTTGGTAAGTAAAGGTGCTCACCGTCAAGGCTGCTGACCTGAGTTCCACACCTGGGGACCGCAAACTTGATTCCCCCAAGTTTTCTTTTGATCTTCAGACATATATGGATGCCACACATGGATATAAAAGATGTGAAAACAGATCTCAAGATTTAGTCAAAGTAGTTATGTTTTAAAAGTCAAGCTTATTGCTTGTTGCTAGTGCTTATCATTTGGTCTAATTTTGTTTCATTCAAATTAGTCATCTCAAATTTAAAATTTGAAGATTCACAACAATTAAAAATAAAACTCTACCTTCCAAGTATGAGTTATTGGTTAGGAAACACAGCCTTAACAACCTCTGCAAGGAAATATTATGTAACTATTAAAATAACAACATTTGGTAGGAAATTAGGAATGACTTACATAAGCACCTTTCACTCTTATTTCATGTTAAGTGGTGATTTTTGATTTTAGGTAAGATTAAGCCTACAAAGATGTTTCAACAATCAAGTGTGATCACCATTTACTCTTAATTTTGGTTCAGTAATGTGACATTCTAAAGGCATTTTCTTCACCTGCATTTTTGCTTTTTTTCTGTTTAGATGGAGATGTGTGTATGAATGAGTGTGTGCATGCGGTTGTGTGAGTCTTTCTGTGTATGCATGTATGTGTGTGCACCTGTGTCTTTGTATGCATGCGTGTATGTATGTGCTTGCATGAGTGTATTTATTTTTAATGCACATGTGTGTTTGTGCGTGAGCTCATGTCACATAGTCTTTTCTCAGCTCCAGCAGATTTTGTTTTAGCTTTACAACCTCAAATATAAAAAACCATACCAGCTTTGTTACAATTTGTATAGTCAGTTTTCTCAGGTTAACAGAGAGCCTTTTAATAAGGGACCTAGGTATTTTTCTTTTTCTGGAATTGTTTTGTTCAGTTGTAACTTTATAAATTAATTCTATTTCACCATTTTCTTCATGACTTTAGTTGACCAAATCACAAATGAATCAAATTGTCTGTATCTCCTTTCTGTACAGCCACAGTTCTCTGATTTTCCTTTTTTCTTTTGTTTTCATTAACACACTACTATGCCTCTTTGCAAGTTATTTTTGTTGTTGAGCCCATTCTTCCTTGAGCATCTTGCTTGTTAGTCTTTATTTCTGAGGTGAGTTTTGTCTATGTCAAGAAATATAATTTGTACATTTCTGTTTATGCATTGTGATCTAAGTTTTCTTTTTAATGAGTAAATTTATATTTAAGAGATCTAATTTCATTTCATTCTGTTTTATATATTTTTATTAAGGAGAATATAAGCTGGTATATATCAGTTACATTATCTGTTTCTTTGCGTAAGTTTCACTGTTTGATATATCTGGAAAACGCTTTCACATGTTCATTTTTTAGATTATAATGAACTATATGAGGATAAAGGTGTGTCTTAGGCATTGTTTTTATCTTTCAGACAAAAGTATCTCCTTCCTTTGATATGGAAAAATTGATTTTTGTTAATTGACTGCATTTCTTATTCTCTTAGGTGTAGGCTGTCTTTGGGTCTTGTGACCCTCTTTTCTTTGTGTTGGGTCTTTAAACTGCCATTTCCTGTCCTTAATTTTCCTCATGGTCATGTCTCCACAAACATGCTTCCTTCTGGACAGGGTGCCTAATAAGGGACTGGCCTCCAGTGTCTGAGTCTTATCTCTTTCCTATTGCGTTCCTAGTCAGGAATCCTCTGATGGACCAGGTCTCAGTCTTGCTTATGTACTTCCCCCTACCATGGAACTCAGTCCTTTCCTAGAAGTTAGCTGCCCTTCATCTACCAGGGAATTTTCTTTTTTTCTGTCTTTACATGCATAGTCTCTGCTTGATGTGGGTTCAGGAACTGACTCTGTTGAACTTTTACTTTGACTTGAAGTTTTATGTAAAATTTGAAACTTGTCCTTTAGCTTGGCCATTCTGTAGCCCTTGATCTAATTGTCTTACTCTCCTTCATGATGATCTATATAGTCCTTTGTACACAGTGTGGGAATATTAAGCCATATGTGGAGATGCTTATCTTCAGGATTCCAGGCTATATCAGCAGGTGTTATTGGAAGTATTCTTGAGAAGAAGGGGAAGAAAAAGTAATACTGCATTCATGAAGCAAAACTTATCATAAATTTGCTTGATGTGTCCCATTCTCCTGACTCCACTAACTTTGTTAATGGCGCTTGTTTACATGGAAGCTATCCCAGAAACCAGTGAACTTCAATTTGTTCACCTTGGTTTTAACTAGGTAGTAGGATTATATATAGTTTTCTTTTATAACAAAAATCACAAAAGAAAAATAAAACAATTATATTTTAGAAAATTAAGAGCTTTCACTCTTCAATTAGATTCATCTAAGTCTGTGCATTTCTATCCTAACAAAATATATTCCACTGATCCTACCTTATATTCTAAATAAATTTAGAATATGTTAATTAAGTCTCTTACAACTATAATTAAATGAATTATTCATACATACATATACACACATTTACATGTACATTCAGGAATAATTGTATAAAAAATCAAATATCTATGGAAGAGCTGGTCAAAAGACAGGGATAGGAAGTGCAGAAAGCATATCTCAGGATGGATGGATTCCTGCACCTGACAGCACGGTCACCGGGTCTGCATGCTGCCACATCGTTCTGCAGAAGTAGTGGCATAGTTAGAAACACTACAATTTTATCTACGCCCTTCTCTGTCCCTGAGTTATTCTGTTCCGGATAACATTTTGAAATAGAGGCAAGAGATGAACACTTTATTGGAGATAAATGATGACATATTATAAACTTTTTCTACAATAAGATATGTCATGTGTTTGAATGACTGTAACAAGTGTGACATTCTTTTCTGGCATTAGCACAGTGGAAGTTGCTTGAAAGAAAATGAGGACAACACAATCCAGGAGACTTAAACTTTGATCTCAGAAATGACAGAATTTTAGGGTAAAAGTTTACAGTGAAGCAAAATTTGGTTATTCACAATTACAGGTATTGCATCTCGTGTGGACCAAAGCCTTGCTTTTTAGTCTTTAGATTTTCAATTCATTCCATTCTGGAATTATATTTTCATTGCATATCATTTACTTTTCTATTGCTTTGAGAAAACACCACGATCAAAGCAACTCACAGAAAGAAGGATTTATCTTGGGCTTACAGTTAGGGTCCATGAAGACTAGTGAAGGTAGCAAACTGCAGGCAGTTGGAACAGCAGCTGAGAGCTCACATCTCAAAATGCAAACAGAAAGCAGAAAGCTAACTGAGAATGGCTTGTGGCTTTGAGATTTCAAAGCCTCTCCCTGTGACACTTTCCTCCAGCAAAGCCACACATTCTTAGCTTCTTCAAGCAGGATTTACCCAATGGAGATCAAGTATTCAAATGCCGGAGGCCCATGGGAGACATCTCATTGAAATAACCTCTCTCAAGTGGAAAAATCCATCTTACTCTAAAGGATGATCTTTTTGATGATCTGATTTGAGTCACCTTCTGTCTTCTCCTTTTGGTTCGAGTATAGGGTTAGCGCTTTAGGTTATTGTTTGGGCATCCCCTGACACTATTGCCACTTAATTTTAAATATATAAAGTACAAGAGGAGAGTGATGTGTTCACAGCAGTTAACAGCAGACAGTGAAGAAACAGTTGAAAGAGTTCTTCTCAGCAAATGCACACCAGCATAAAGCAAGCCTTGTGCAGTTTATATTTTATATATTTTGTAGTCATAGAGCACAAAAGCCCTTCCCTATTCATCACTTCCGTTTTAACAGAAGGTAAAGGGATGGGTAGTTCAGAAGTTCTGTTGATCCTAATTGCTATTATTACTTCATTTTATTGAGGACCTCTTAGTTTCCAACAGGAAAGGACAGTCATGTATCTCATGTTTTCAAATACCAATGGGTACATTATAAACATTATGAAATGTTAATTAAGATGTCTGCCTGTGATTAAGCTGGAATGGCCTGAACATATTAAATTCAAATTGACCTTATACATCTAGGGAAAACACATGTCTGTTCATAATGATAAATTTTATTACAAAAGCTCTATGAATATACAACAATTAATGTATGGCTTGAAAGCTTCTGTGTTTATTTTGCTTTTGCCAAAAAAGAAAATAGCTCTTCAGAATTATTTAGAGTTGTTCACTGTCTTGACTCTACTGGGGCCACTGCTGGCTCCAGTGTTCAGAGTTTGCAATAAACATTATTGTTTTCTGTTAAGGGCTACAAATACATTAATTCACATGTTTTTGGACTATGGTCAATGTTGTGACTATAAATATTTTATATAATACCAGTTTCATTAAAGTTACAATATCTGAGAGTCCATATTATCAAAACAGTGGCATAAGGACAGAATATGGTTAAAGAATAATTTCAGAAACAGCTAGAATATTACACTTGGAGTTAAAGCATTTATGGAGAATGAACAGTTTCTATCCACTCAAAACAGTAATTACTGACAGCAAGTTATGGATTACATTTAGAATCGCTTTCAAAAAACTTAGTCCAAATAATTCAGGTCTAACAATACAGCACACACATACACATTTTTTCCAGGCTAAGAACAAAATATTAGAAAATATAAACAGATCGCAGAATTTTTGCAGGGCTGGGAAAAACCTCTAGTCTATATTTTCAAAGTAACTCCAATGTAGAACTTATCAAAAAGGATGATAAGTGTGCTGTAGACTTATAACTGTCGGAAAACTGCAAAATTAAGTAGCCCTTCACCCAGCCATTGCATGGTTCTGTTGCTACTCTGGTCCACCTGAGCCCCCAGCATGGAGCCCTCATACTCCGCCTCCTACCTTTCTAGTATTCCTGCTGCATTTCAAATCCATGGGAACTTGAAACCAAATCTACAGTAACAGCTAAAGTGGATATAGGAGAAGTAACTTATACTGTTAAAATTCCAACAGTTAGCAGGATAAGAATGTACTGTAAGATTCATTAGATCAAACAAAGGTAGGATTAAGCACAATTTCATTTCCAAATGCAGATTTGTAACTAATATCTCAGTGCTTGGAACTAATGCAAGAGTTTGAAGCTACCCTGGGCTACAGAGTAAGGTCTTGTTGTAAAACAAACAACATTCACACACGCTAAATATAATAGGTTTCACGACAATAAAGGATAAAGGCCACTCTTCAGGATCTTAGGTGAAATAACTAAATAAATTAAGATGATAAGAGTTAAAATAATTTGGGCTGGAGAGATGGCTCAGTGATTAAGAGCACTAGGTGCTCTTCTGGAAAATCAAGGTTTGATTTCCAGCAACCAGCCACCCAGTGACTTACAATCATTTGTAACTCCATTTCCAAGGGATCCAATATCCTCTTCTGACCTCCACAAGTACCATGCAGAGCAGTGGTACATAGTGCCCATGGTGCATAGACATACATGTAACCAAAACACCCATACATATAAAAATAATAAAATTTTAACAAGATTGGCAAAAAACCCCAAAAACTCACACAATTTCATAACTAATATTCTTTTTTTTTCAAATGATATACTTATTCCTTAGACTGTTAAATATTGTGAAATTATATTTTGCATCCCACATGCTTATTGCTTTTATTTTAAATGTTGTGAAATTATATTTTGAATGCCATGCATGATTCTATGTATTAGAAGTGTTTTTCAGGAATAGAGAGAGCTCATCAGTTAAGAGGACCTGTTTACTTTTAAGCATCCATGTGATCTAAAGCTCTCTTCTGGCCTCTGAAGGCATCAAACACACATGTGGTGCATTAATTTACATGCAAACAGAGCATCCATACATATAAAGTAAAAATGTTTTTACAATTTTGAATATATTAAATTTAGTTTTGTAAATTATTAGCACCATAGATTATATAACTGCTTATCTAAAGCCCTCGGCACTTGGATTTTCATTGGCTAATATTATTTTATGCCCATTTGTTCCTCATGTATGTTATTAGTTTAAAATTTAACCTTGTCATATTTTCTCAGAAAAAAGTAATACTAAGTCAGGACCTGAGATGTCTGAGATGTTTTTGCTAGGTTACATAGTTTCACTGCAAATCATTGTCAACCATGTTCTTTCCACCCATTGTGCTTTTCCAGAGTGGCAGCTGAAGGGAGGCTGGCTTTGTGAACAGAGAATTTTCCCACTCTCTTTGATGTATGGAATGGGAGTTGAAATTTTCCATCTAAATAGCCAATGAGAAATCTGAAATATAGAGGGCAGCTTACAGCTCTTGCATTGTAACCACCGTCCAGTCCAGTGGGATCCAATTTTTACCACCCCAACTGGGAAGATGGGAGTCCCTTTCCCCAAGCCACTGCATTTCCAAATCTTCCTGAAGTGTAGGGCATGCTCCTTCCAGTTGATCTCCTTTCAGCTCCTCTCACAGCGTCTTCTGTCTCTAGGAGAATCGCCAGCCCTGCTTAGTACATCACTAAGCACATTACGTTTTAGAACATGACTCTTCTTTCTCTGCCTCTGAAATACACATACACAAATAAGACAAGGTAAGTCAGCTTGACAAATGATGAGTTTGACTAGAGAGAATTTATGTCTACTGCCTTGGCCAAGATAAATTAGACTTAATCACACTTACCATCATCATTAATTTCCTTCCTAAATTTCCAAGTGATAACAAATCAGTTAAAATGTGCACCTACCCTAGAGTAAGCAGCTTTGTCTCGGGGTTATTGTGCTGCTGAAGGAGTAGATTTTTCAAGCTGCGTTTTTAAATAAACAAGATATCTTAGGGGGATAAAGATGTGTATGAGATTCACAGACCTAGACAAAACAAGACACATGTTCGAAAATTATCACTGGATTTGGACAATGGAGGATTTATTTGATTTAGAAACTAGATTCATCAACCAAATAATTTAATAGATTAATTTGTAGCAATCTCCCATAGATTATAGTTTCTACAGAGAGTGGGGAAATGTTTACATGCAAATTGTTTTCTAGTAATTGATCTAACCACATTGTAATTCTTCCCCAGCAATTGAGAAGCTGAGACAACAGAATTGCCATGAGTTCAAGAATAGATTGAACCACATAATTAGTTCCAGATCAGCCAGGGCTGTGGCAAGACCTTGTCTCAAAATCCCAAAACAAAATAACAAAACAAAGGAGAAAACAAAACAAAACAAAAAAGCAAAACAAATTAAAAATACCCAATATAACCCCACAAAAACTTTCTTCCTGGAGACTGTTGTGACCTGTAAAAAGTGAAGAAGAAAAAAATACAAATAAAATCTTAACAGTAAATGATCTTCATTGTGAGTTAGGTGCCAAGCCCCATGATGAACCTTATTTTTTCAACAAACATTTCCCAGGACCTGGGGCATGCTGAAAAAAACAGCAGAGATGACAGACACCAGCCTCAGGATTTTTCAGGTGAGGAAAACATAGGACAGGAAAGGCAAGTGAACAATATAGAAAAGCCCAGCAGAGTCGCTGAGAAGAGAAGAGCAGATGAAGTTGAACCAGATGTTCCTGTGATGGGTGATACTTCTAATTGTGATCATGATGAACCAGGAAACTGTGGTGATTATAGGCTCATACATACACTCTCCTTGCTAGTTCCTCAATATTAGTTGTTTCACTCTCTTTTCCTTCAAGCTTGATGCTGAGCTTCTTTGCAGGGAAAACAAGGCCTTTCCTTCTGGAATATAGCATTCTCTTTTCAGCTTGTAACTGTGGCCCTTCTCACAGCCAATAGAGTCCTGGCTCAATCACTGCTCCTGCACTGATGTCATTTCATTGTCTTCCTCATTGTATTCAGTGTCTAGAGGTCAATGACCAAGGTCACCTGAATTCTTGTTTTTCTTTAATCCCCTTTGTTTCCTCAAGCCAATAGAATTATAACATGAAAAATGAGGATTAAGTTGGAGTGTAATGGTTTATTCCTATAATCTTAGCACTCAGGGAAATTAAACTAGGAAGATTGTAGTGAATTTGTGGCCAGCCTGGGCTACAGTGACTGCTGCTGTCTTAAAGAAACAAACTTTGTTGGCTCCCAGTGGGAAGCCTTATCCTCTCAGAGGCTTGGGTGGGGTGGGGTGGGGAAAGGTGAAAGGAATGGGAGGAGGGGAGGAAGTAGGGAACTGGGATTGGTACATAAATTGAGGAAAGTTTGTTTGAGAAAAATAAAATAATTTAAAAAGAAACCACACAAAATAGGATTAATTAAATTACCTTCACTGACAAAAAATACAAACAAAATCTAATATGCTATTGCTTCTTTATAATTATCCATGCAAAAAAATAAGAGAATAACTGTTGTTTTTCTCATAGACAGCCACAGGAAAAGTAATTACCAATAAGCTATGTTTTGAAGGTCTGAAACCAGGCTAGAATTCTTTGAAAGTGAAAAGAGTTATTTTTTGCCTAGTTCCTCCTAATCTCAGCACCCCAATTCTGAAGTAAATATAGAGTAAAACATCTGTAAACACTGTAATATCTGTTATTTTCATTTTAAAATTATCTTGAATAATATGTAATAAATACAGCCAATGTACAATTATCATTATTCTAAAATAAAATTTCTAGCATATTGTCACTTTCAGCTTATATGGTTTAGGAGATCTTGTTGGTTCAGGAGATCTTGTCTTTTCCACCTTCCTATGTAGATCCTCGTATGTCTCTCTAAGGTTCTCTTTGTTGTCTAGGTTCTATAGGGTTGTGAACTGTAGGATGTTTTTTTCTTTAAGTTTAAAAACCCAGATAATATGGTTTAACAATTCTGTAACAATGGCTTTATTAGCTCCTTTTTATGGGGGAGTTGGGGTCAGATTTGGAAAAGTTTCCAAAATTGTTCAGGATAGCATGGCATGTCTATGTGGTGATGTTTTGCTTGTGATCCAACAAATAAAAATTTCCTGAAGGTCAGAGTGCAGAGCTAAGCCATTAGTTAGCCATAGAGATAAGGCAGTGGGAGTACACACCTTTAATCCCAGAAATGGGAGTTCAGGGCCACCTTGGGCTATAGGAGATTGATTCATTCTAAAAGGGAAACAGAACCAGGTGGTGGTGGCTCATACCTTTAATCCTACTACTTGTGAGTTTTATGCCTTCAAACCCAGCACTAGAAAGGTGGAGACAGGAAGGAATATGGCTGGGCAGAGAGAGGAATATAGGGTGGGAGGAGACAGGAACTCTCTGTATTGAGTCTGATGATTCCTAGAGACAGGAACTTGAGGGCTTGGTTCTAAGAATTTCATAGAGGTAAGACCGAGTAGCTGGCTCCTTCACTTTTCTATTCTTTCAGCCTTTACCGGCTAATATCTGACTCTGGGTTTTTGTTATTAAAATCAATTAGCATACGTGCTACATGTTTACAAGAGGTGGTTCAAAGACCATAAATTCAAAGGATAGTTGGATTAATTTCTTTTTAACAAAATCTTTGTCAAAATAAACCCTTTTTATTGGAAATATGCTATTAGTTAAATTTTGATAAACAATAAATCTTAATAGACTTATTCTAAAAGTTAATACGTGTTTACAAAGTATCTTAAGACTATCCACCTCTGCTGTTCCCCTCCAACTTCTCCTGCCTCCTCGATGCATCTCCCCCACATTGCATGTCCTCTTAATTTTACATTTTATAAACCATTGAAGGTATGGAATCATTCACTGGGACATGGGTAGCCTACCAGTGAGTGGCCAATCCCCAAGCAAAAGGGGGTTGTCACAGACATCCACTACCAATATCTCCTCTCTTGGGGTTGGGTCCCCAGTGCCTTTCCCCTGCTATGCTGGAATTTTTAATTGCCTTGATCTTGCATAGGAATCAAAACTGCTGTGAGTCATGTCATAGGCATGAGACATTTCAGGACTAGGACAGCATTTTAGGGCTCTTCCCCATTTCCTGCTCTCACTTTCTCTCTGACCCCTGCTGAGATGTTTCCTGAGCCTTAGGAGGGCCTGATAAAGATATTACACTCAAAGTCGCTTGTTTTCAGCAACTGGAATAGTTATGAGCCTCCTTGTTTGTCACTACTCATCGCTATAAGAAGCTTCTTGACAAAGGCTGAGTGCAATACAAATCTGTGAATATAAATAGTATTTAGAAGGCAATTTGAACATTTCATAAAACATCAGGCATAGTTTTTGTCCTTCAGCCCATGACTTTCCCTGTACTTGGGTTTTGGTCATATTTTCAGTAACTGGCATAAATTCCTGTCTGCAGAGCAGGCCTCAAACCCAATCAAGAGTTGGTTTCACCCAATACAAAGTTTTATCACTATTGATCCAGGAGCCACATCTTGCTTGACAGAACAGTATTCAGAATCCAGTGTTGGGCAAGACCATTGATGCCTTTTCTCTCCCAGAAGCCTGTGTACCACCTTCTTAGCAGGGACAGTGTTCCTCAGTCATTTCAACGTTGATTTCTACAACCAGTATTTGTGTTGCCTTCAACATCTAATGATGGTGAGCAAGCAAGAGCAATGACAGGCTGTTTTCATTGGGGTGCTTCTGGGGCATCTCTGACCAGTAACTCAGAGAAAGTAACCTGTGCCTCGCACAAAAGTATTCATTTTATTACCCCTCTCTTCTGGAAGCAGCATTGTTCAAATTGATGAAGAAATGTAAAAATCAAATGAAAGGTCAAGATTGACTTTTCATGATGTTTAAACATTTTGGAAACTTGTGTATCTGTACTGTTTCAAATGCAGAGGGTTCTTAAGACACTCAGTCAACAGTCATGTCACTGCTAATTAATAATCACCTTTGTTAATTAGAATAGTTTTGGAAAATTCACATTGACACAGAAACAGCACATATTGGTAAAGAACTTTCGATTTGAATTAAATATAAAAAATATTTTTACACAAAATCCAAAATGTACTCTTCTTAAATAAGGAAAATGGAATGATGTAGGTTTTTTAAGATGTAGAATACAAGCAGGAATGTTACTTTAAGAAAAGTACTCATGCTATTGCCAAAATAGAACTTATGCCAGTGATGTTGCCGTTACCATGGTTACTACAAATTTGTTACTTAATAGCAAAGCAAAGAGATTCATAAACATGCTAATTATATCTGATACATTTTCCAAACTGTTTTGTATGAATATGTATATAGTTTACATAAAAATGAATGTCCCCATGCAATGATTTTTCAAGTTTAGGAAGGTTACGCTGGGTCCTCCATGATATAGCCTATGTTCTTTTTGGACAGAGGAAGAAATAAGGAAAATTTGCAGAAAAATTTTGATTTACTGGGTAGCCAACTGTGATGAAGACAAATAAGGTAATAATTTCTAGGTGCTAAATATGATATCTAGTCAGTCTGTTCAAAATTTTAAAATTTAATATTAATAATAAAACTATTCTTATTTTAAAATTCCATTTAAGAAATATTAAGGAAAGTGAAAGTTTGTTGAAGAGAAATGAGTAAGAACTGAGGACTGATGATTTTCTGTTTTTTTTCATCAATTAGCCTGCTATGAATTAGCATGTAAAGGTGAACAAATGATTTCTTAACGAAAATGTCTTCTTCTCTATGGCATAAGTGTCTGAGAAATTACAAGGCATAGAGAAGACAGAAAAATCAGAGGACTCTTGCTTCCCTTACAGAGCAAAGCTTCCAGCGTAAGAAGAGACCCAAGTCCTGACATGGGAAGGTTAGGGCATGGAGTTGGCCCAGATTATCCATTGAATGCAGTGTAACTCAAAATTGGTACAGGAAAAAGCCTGTGATCCTTCCTGAAGAAGACAGATGGTTTGAAGGATTAGTGACTTCATTCACTGTCTTATACAGCTTTCTGATGAGTGAGGCTTATATGAATCTCCAGAGAACCGTACCTGGCAGGGGGTTTGCCCTAATCTTGTGATTGAGAGCATCACTATGTTCATTTTGATATTATACTCCACTTTCACTTTCATTGACACTCACCTTTTGTCCTTCTAATGAACAGAACATTTAGGCAAGACTGCCCACTAGGTGCCCATAAACTGAGTAGTAACAGAGACAATCTGAACATTCAACTACTTATTGGTATAAGCTGCGTTTTTCATGTTTACAACCAAAGTACATAGAACATGTTGGCTGTATTTCAGATGTTGGAGCAAGTGAGAGGTACCGACTGAAAAATCTGCTCAGGAGCTCACTGTCACTGACTGATTGATATCAGCCGTTACAAGATAAAATGTTATGGCATCGTAATTCTCTTTGATGCAGAGTAATCTTTGATCTTTTACCATCAACAGAAGATTATAATATGTACTTAGAGTCATAAATAATACTCTTTCACTGATGTCAGAGAGACAGAGAGAAAGAGAAATTGAAAGTTAAATTTTAACGGTTCCAGTAGCTAGCATTTTATTTGCAATAATAATAACAATAATAAGTAGATTGAATACCTTGTAAGTAGAAGGACTAGGTTACTGGACATGGTTAAAGTATCACAACTTCCATGTGAGAACAATGAATCATCAGTTATTCACTTTTCGAAGTGAAACAACAGGTTACATTTAAAAAACACAAACAAACCCAAAAATAGATACTAAAATCAAAGCCCTGACGTAGATTTTGAGTAGAGGGACCCAGAGTGCGGAGGCACCCATCACAAGCAATCATTCACCAAAATATGATGTGAATAAAAAATAAGGAATAAAACATTTTTATAAAATATTTGCGAGTCTAAATAGTTTAAAAACCAATCTTCCATTGCCTTTAGAATATAGTCTAACTCTTATCACAAAGGAAATACATGAGGTATGTCAGCTTTATGAAATTATTATTAATGGAAGTTCTTGGAGCATGACATGATTGAATGATAGACTTCACATACCTTTTTCCTGCTAAGAAAAACATTCATCCTTAGAGATTCAGCCCTGAGGCTGTCGCATCCTTAGTGAGTGTGTTCCAGTGCATTATTTTCAGTATCCCCACCCCACTTCCTGCTGTTGTGCTGTGTGGCTCTGGAGTCTCCTGCATCCCTACGAATTTTTTTTTTTTAACCGGGCCTGGAGGTGATACATGTATTGTACATCAGTACATCGGTTCTGGGTGGGGGGCGGGAACATGTTCCAGTCATCAGCATCTCGCATATATGCAACAAGTCGGTGACTATTAATTGCTTACATCCTTAAAACACATATAAGAAAACCATATGGAGTGCAAATCAAAAGGGCTGAAATGGGGCTGTGGGGGCAGTTAACAACTTAGAGAGGTGATGAGTAAAGAAGACACCAAGCCCATGCCATTGTAATTCATCTCTGTCTTAACCTTCGGAGCTTTAAGGCCTCAGCCTTGAACTCACTGCAGACTTGCCTGGACCCTTGGCTCTCTCTGCGCCCTTGCTCTGGATTCAAATCCACCCATATGAGTCCTTTGACTTGATCGTCACATTTTCTGAAATAGTTAGGCCATGTATCACCATACCTTCTACTGTTTTCCTCCCTGTGCCTCTTTTCCTCCCCCTTTTTCCGTTCCTCCTCACTTCTTCCTTCCTTTCCTCACTGCTCTATGCTTTTTTTTTATCATCATCTTCATTTTCTTTTTCTGATGTCAGGGACTAAAAGAAGGGCTTTTGTAGTAATTAGGGGAGCGGGCCTGCTTTTCGTCCCGCCCGGCTCCTGCACGGCTAGCTTATA
>LOEQ01000695.1:147310-174128 GCA_001685075.1 Bramus lutescens | reverse complement strand
GGGGAGGGGGAGGGAAATGGGAGGAGGGGAGGAGGTGGAAATTTTTATTAAAAAAATGAAAAGAAAAACAAACCATTCACATCCTTCCTACATTCACTACAGGTATTCTATTCCATTACTATCTGAGAAAGGGAATAAGGGAAATAGAATTTGGCAACATTTGTCAATAGTAATGATTATCTAGAGTTCCTACGTTTGTTGTATGTGTATGTGTTCTGGGCACAATGCGGCATACTAACTTTTGTTGGAATCCATTTTGAGCATGCAAAGTAAACTTATTTCAAACTTGTTTAGATATCTAAACTCTGGTTTTCTAACAGAGGCAAATCCCTATAAAAGAGTAACTGGTTAGATTCGAAGACCTCCTACCTAATCTTTCTTTGGATTTCACAGACTATAAAGCAAGATAGCACAGTTGCCTAACAAATATTTATTTATATCCGCTAATATCAGTTTGCTTATCACCATCTATGTTCCACTATATTTTAACAATATGAACAGAGATATGGGTATGAATGCGGCTTTACAATGGATATCATCATTACTTTCTACATAACTAAATGAGTTTTGTTGGAACAAAAACTGGAGGGAACAAACTTAAATAGCAATTGCAGTGATATTTCATGTTCTTGGGAATATTGATATTCTAGAGAAGATTCTGCTAAAGAATGAAGAAAATGATGCCAAATTAAAGATAATTTAAATGATAACTCCAGGGCTACAAATTATAATTTCAATATATAAGGAAATGATCACATAATATTGTGGTTATTTGTTGAGAGTTTCTATGGTATGGGGCCTGTTATTTATTTTTAGATTGTTAATTCCCAAATAACCACATGCCAAGATGCACTACATATTTTCTGCAACAAATGTGTATTAAAATTGCATGGTTTACTTTATAATTTCATCATTTAGCTTTTGTTTGAAAATGAAGAAATGTTATAGAAATTAGTGTCTGGAGGAACAGGTTGGCTTCACATATGTAAACAATATTTTAAAAAATATTTCAATTCTCTTAATATATATATTCAAGCCGTATCATCACAGAAGTCCAATACAAAGGTAAATTCATTTGTATCTTCTAGACTAAAGATGAAAATCATTGTGTGTATGTGTGTATACTTGTTTCACTGTGTGTATGTATGTAGTGTGTCTCACATGTGAGCCCATGTGATTGGATGCCGTAGGTTGATGCCTGGTTTAATTGCTAAATGTATTCTTCATCTTTTACATTTTTGGAACAGAGGTTACCAGTACATGTGGAGTTCACTGATTGGCTGAGATGGTGTTCATTGAGGGCCAGGAATCCTTTACTATCTGCCTCCTTCTCTTAGTCCAGTGCCTGGTTTTTATCTGGGTGTCAGAAGCAGAACACATCTTCATGTTTGTATACCAAGTACTTTACTGACAGAGCCAGATCTCCACTTTCCCAAAATTTTATTTTATTAACCTTTCATTTGTAATAATATTCTAGATGCTGGCTTTAATATAGTGTCAGGATTTTCTTATATTGACACATAGTTTCTACAATTCTCATTTTATATGTCCACAACAATCAAGTAATCATATCATCTTTATTCATTAAAAGTCCCTTACTGCAATAGAATTTCATTGTCTATGTTTCTTCCACTTTAAGTAATGCCAAAATACATATGAGAAAGATTCCTTTTATCATGTTTGTTCTTTATAGGCATCTGCCCTATTTAATGGTGTCTCCCACATTCAATCACATTCAATGCATATCTTCTCCCTAATTGCCATTATCTAGCTCAATAGTGTCTGAAAACTCCCAGAGATACCTAGATATGTGTTTTACTAATCCCCCCATTGGCAGCCTCTCAGCTCCATGAAAATTAGTCACGGCATGGTTTTATTGACTTGAAACATTCAGTGACATTTACTTTACAAGATGAATAGATTATCCACACAGCAAGACAGACTGCACAACTCATGTATGATCCCTGTCACCTCAATATTTATCTCCTGGTATTATTTATAAATCCTATCCAACACACAGACTATCCATGCTCTTTCTCAGGCTCCCTTATTCACACAGTCCCCTAAATATTAGTGTGTCATTGTTTGCTTGATGAGCTCTGACTCACTTGTCAAGATTTGAAACATGTGATCTAATGCTCTAAATTTTCTATTCCTAAATTCTCCAGAAGGAATTGATCATTTTAGGCTCTCTGTTCACACCATGTATTTCTTTGATCTTTTTTCTCAGTGGGATTTTCTCACTATTCAGCTCTAGTCCTGTCTTTTAACCTTGGAAAGGTAGTTTCTAGTCATCCTAGTATCACTGCCCAGACCCTGGTCTACACTTAGTTTTTAAGAAATGTAAGTTGTTGTAGTCAGATTGATAACTATCTTAAATATCATCATAGAACCTACATTCAGCAACTGACAGAAGCAGAGGCAGAGTACCAAACTCCAGTCAAAGAGAGGGAGGAGTGAGAATATGAGCAAAGATGTCAAAACCATGATGGAGATACCCACCGAAACAGCTTACCTGAGCTAATGGAAGCCTTCCAACTCTGGCCTCACAGTGAGGGAAACAGCAAAGGACAAAACTAGGCCCTCTGAATATGGGTGACAGTTGTATGGTTGGGGCAGACTGTGGGGCCACTAGTAGTGAGATCAGGATTTAACCCTATTACTTGTTCTGGTTTTTTGGAACTCATTCTCCCTGGAGGAAGTCTTTATTCAGCCTAGATGTAGTGGGGAGGGCCTTGGTCCTGCCTTAAAGCAATGCGCTAGACTACCATTGGAAGCTTTACCCTCTCTGAGGAGTGGATGGGTGTTAGGATGTAGGGTGGAGGGGGAGGGAACAAGAGGAGGGGAAGGAATGGGAAATGGATTTGACATGTAAAATGAAAAAATAGGTTTTTAAAAATAAATTAGAACAAAAATAAAATAAAAACAAGACTTGAGAGTTGATTCAGAAAGTACAGTGCTTGCCTTGCAAACATGAGCACTTCAACTTGATTCCCAGAACCCATAAAAGAAAAAAAGAAAAGAAACACAGGCTTGGCATGGTGACACATGTCTGTAATACAAGCATTTGGGAGGTGGAGTCAGGAAGATCAGGAGTTTAAGGTTATCCTTGTCCACATAATGTGTTAGAAGCCAACCTGAGCTATGTGAGACTGTGTCTCAACAAGAAAACAAAAATATTGAACCAACCAACCAACTAACCAATGAATAACTTTTCCCCATTAACAAAAGAGAACATGGACACACATGCACACGTGCACACACACACACACATAAAGTAAATAAGAAATTAAAGAAGTCATGCGCTTCTTAAGTGATAGGACACAGTCAGTGTGACAGAATTGAATATCAGATAATAAACTAAATTTGAAAGCTGCTAGCATCCAACAAATCTCATGAATAATTGTTGTTTTCATTGAAAGACAAAAGAACCAAACCATGCAAATTAACTGGGGGAATAACAACCAGAGTTGGACAAATTCTCAAAGGGATTGCATTCCCTATTTTCAGCATTCTTTTCTAAAGGGCTCTGCGTCCAGAATATTTTATTGAAATATAATTTTAATGTGGTCTAGAGCCATGTGACTGTCATTTGAATGTTCCTTGTAACTGTAAGGCTATATCTAAATTAAAGCTAATGGCCAAATAGGGATTTTTTTTCTTCTGTTAATTCTGGCAAGAAAGACCCATTAGTGAATTTATGAATTAGAAACTGTTTATAAGGAATTGAGAAGACTGATCATGTATTTCCTGAAGCAATCCCCTCTATCTTAAAAAGTATACCAGATCATTTTAGTGAGTCAGATGCTTAGAATGTAATAGAAATCAGCTTTGCTTCTTTTCTTACAATGCTAACAAAATTTAATCAGTGGGGAGAAGTTAGTCTTTTAACCCTGTGTGAAAACTCACACAACTCTGACCCTGCATGGAAAGTCACACAATCCAAAGTCTTATTTATTATTAGATAATAAAAAAACATAAAGTCATTTTAAGTCAAAAGCTCAGTTTTCATTGAGTTATCAAAAATGCCTACAGGTCTATTTAGTAGGCAGCTTCCAACTTCATTCATGATTAAGGTAATCTCCCTTTTCCAAACTGAATGTAGCCCAGCCTTTGACCTCTCTGATTGCTTCATCCTCCTCTTAACTGGCTAGTTGGCCAGGTCTCAAGGTCAGACCAGTGGTTCTTAAGCTCCCTTAAAGCTTTGATTCTCAACAATAAAATAATTTTGTTGCTACCTCATAATTATAATATTATTTTTGTTATGAACCATAATGTAAAAACATCTGTATTTTCCAATAGTCTTAGCCGACCCCCCATCGCTGAAAGGGTCAGTCATCTCTCTCTAGGGGCCATCACCCACAGGTTGAGAACCAATGTTCTCAGGGAATTTTGAGGAGGAGGTTGAGAAAGTCTTATTTGGTATCTTAGTTTCTATTATTGTGATAAACACCATTAACATGGAAAGAAAAGGGTTTATTTTAGTTCATGGCACATAGTCCATCATCCAGGGAAGTAAGCCATGTCAAGTACTCAAGGTGAAAAATTGGAGGTAGAAATTAATGCAGAGATCATTGAGGAACACTGCTTACTGACTGGTTCCTCATGGTTTGCTCAGTATTCTTTCTTATACCATCCAAGACCACGAGCCCAGCATGACACCACCCAATACACTGAGTGTTTGGCGCGAGTTAAATTGTGATTGGGGTTAGAAGAACTCAGCTTGGGCCTATCAAGTACTAGCCTATGATACCAGTCCTAACTACAGGACATATGATTTCAGTTGAAGAAGAGTTGTCTCTGAGTTTCATAAAAGGATTACACTGTCATTTTACATCAGAAGGTACAAAGCAGCAAAGGCATCGAAGGAAAAAGTGTAGAGAGCTCATGTATGCCGGGAAGACAATGGAGAGTAAAACTGAACCAAATTTGATATTATTACCACTGATATATCCTCTGTGGATCCCATAATACTGTATTATGTACCTTAAATGATAAAATATGATCTATTCTGTAAAATAAGCTGGCAGTTGCAGCTGTTTTTCCCTCACCTTGGGTGTCCATTTATCTTCTCTTTGTATGTTTTCCCTGTTTCATACTTAAGCAAATGTTGACCCTGTGTCTTGGATACATTTCTGTTATTGTAATAAACCCCCTTGATAACAAACTTTGAAGACTTTGCATTGGTACAGTTTCAAGTACACTCCGTCATTGCAGGGTGGCTATGAAGCTTGATCAGCTGATTGCATCACATCTACAGTTAAGAAGAAAAAAATAAACAAGGAATACTTGAACTTAGCAGTTCACTTTCTCCTTTATATACAACTCTGGATCCCAGCCCAGGGAATAGTACCACCAACAGTGGGCCAGTCTTCCCTCCTCTACTATTGTAATCAAGATACTCTCCACAGACGGACCTGTGGGCTCATCTCTCAGGTGATTCTACACCTCAGCAAATCAAAAACTGAGATGGGTGGGCACCCTGTATTTGATTATTTCTTTTATTTACAGTCCATTCTCCCCTTTTGTGATTGCTATGTTCCCTTTTCATAATACAGCCAACTTTACATTACCCATATGAATCAGGCAGTAGATATCCAAAATTATTTTGACTGAAATGATTCAGCCATGTGGATAGCTGGAAATGCGTTCAGCCCTGCAGGACAGCCAACATTCGCGTGCTTAAAAGGACAGCTTAATTTCTTTGAATTAATCTATAAAGACACAAGTGTACTTTGCTCAGGGCTGGTCTCCAGTGTTATGTTTTTCGTATTTGTTGGTGAATTTTGAGCTTTCGGGCAGCATGGACTTTGTAGTGAGTGTTTTGCGGAGTCCAGGGGAGATACTTTCAGACAAGATTGCTGCTTTCTGAGACATACCAGCTCCACCTTCACAGTCAATGTCTCAGACAGTTATGACCTTGCAGAAACCACAAGAAAACTAAAAATCTAAAGGTTTTATAGATATAGTCCTAGAAGTTGAAAATGCAGTGCTGTAAGATGGAGTCTAAAGAGAAAAGCAGGGAATTTCAAGACTTAGAGAGTTGTTAAGTAGAGTTCTTCTCTTTAGGACTTATGGAAGTCCTTATACTTGAGGAAGTACGAGCTAAGACTCAATATGAGAAGGGGAATCTGAGATGACACCTCCAGCTTCTGAGCCTTTCAGTTATAATTTTGTGAATCTTCCTTCTCACACCATATGATATGAGAGTCATCTTTCTCTTCCACAGCTACCTTGCTTCCCTACAGAAACCAGAGGCTGCCCAAGGCTGGCTCCAAAGAGAAATGACTGAAGTGAGCAAATCCCATGGTGCTGTGCAGCACTGACAGGCAGTGTCTGAGGAAGGGCCTCATGAGTATGCTGGAGCATGTGCTGTGTAAGGCAGTGCTGCTGTTGGAGATGTTTTCCTCAGCTCAGGTAATAGGTAATTTGGTCTGCGTTACAATGAGGGAAGCAACACTGAATAATGCATACATACAAAGTGCTTGGAATTACTATCTAATGAACTCTAGACAAAGCAACCCTTTGCTACCGTAAGTGGGCACAGCAACACCAGAGCCTTTTCCAAATAAATACTGATGTGGAACATTAGGTGGGAAAATGGCTTGACAAATTCAATACAAGTGGTGTATTAGCAGAGTATAGCTGTGATTATAAGAAAAAGAGTGGAGAGGAAGGGGAAATAGAAAGGCCATCAGTGTGAAGATAATTGGCGGCTAAGTGGACTTGCTTCTGTAAAGAAGACTTTGAGATCATGTTCATTGTTTAAGACCAATGAATTATAAGCCCCTGCAACTGCACGCTGAGGAAGTCCTCCACATATAAAGAGGTCGTGGTGTCTGCTCAGGCAGCTGTGGGAAGAGTGCTGTAAACACAACACAGATCCTAATCGTCTCCCTCAGCTAGGCTTTGCGTGCTGCATGCAGAAAGGAAGATCTCATTTGTAAAAATAACCACAATGTTTTCATAGGGCCAGACATCTGCTCTTGGCTAAGAGCAACATGAAAGGGGATTTATTTTCTGGTGGAGTTTTGTCCGTCTGCAGAGGCAGATCTTTGGAATTAGTTGACCATCGCAATAGAATGGCCTATATTCATATCTGCAAATTAATCTAATTAGGGCCTGCTCCTTGGGTTAAAATTGCTGTTGAACTCTTGTAAAAGCCTAATAGTGTTCGTGTCCTTCCATTTCATGTTGGGTACAGCAATGTCAAAGAGAAAGTACCAGCTAGGTACTGGGAAACACAAAGATCACATTATTTAAGCAAAGAAGTCAATACTCTGTGTGGACATGCATACATCAGGTATGAGCTCTACTCTCATATGCAAATATGTACCTTTTAAAAGTTTTTAAACTCTTTCCTTTTTTGAGATTATACTATGATGACATCATCTTTCCCTTCTCTCTCCTTCCTCCAAATTCTCCCATATATTCATTCTTTCTCTCTTTCTAATTCATGCCCCCTTTTTACTTAATTGTTGTTACTTACATATATGTATATGTGCATACATTGATCTTGATCTTCCTAAATGCATTAAATACAACTTGCTCAGTCTATATAATGTCAATTGTAAATATGTTTTCAGAGCTGACTCTTTGGTGGTGCATAATCAATTTGGAGGCGCTTCCTGAAGACTATTTAATCCTACTCTCAGCATTCCTTAGTTGCCTGTAGTTGAGACCAGCCATTCCCCTGTCTATTAGTATGTCTATGGTTGTTGTCCTTATTTAGATCATAGTTAGGCAGTCATGTGGGTGACATTTAATGGGTATAACTTCTGACATTACTAGGAGACACAATTTCAAAGCAAACTCTCTGATCCTCTGGCTCTTACTATCTTTCTACTCCTTTTGCCACAATGTGGGAGTCATTTTCTAGATGTATCCATTGGGGCTGGTCCCACAACTGTGAAGTCTGATTGGTACTGGTTCTCTGAAATGTTCTATGTCTGTTGCTGCTGCAAAAAAAAGAAAAAAAAATTTTTTTTTTGGTTTAAGAGTGAGGACAACAGTTATCTGTGTGTATATTTGGAATGTAGTCAGGGATACGTT
The DNA here is from genome assembly GCA_001685075.1 of Bramus lutescens. NCBI lineage: Eukaryota > Metazoa > Chordata > Mammalia > Rodentia > Cricetidae > Bramus > Bramus lutescens. The sequence continues at coordinate 166,076 of LOEQ01000695.1, read as the reverse complement.
GGCTTAGTAAAGAAGCTTGGTAAAAGAACAGTTGTGGAGCCAAGTCCTAATGGATACATCTGGAAAATAGGTCTCACAACCAAAGCTCAAGGATCACTGTGGAAGAGGGGGTGGAAAGACACCAAGAAGGCAGTTTGTCATTAAGTTGTGTCTCCTAGGTTTCCAGTACCAGGCTTGATCTCTCTTTTGGTGAGTGGATCTTAAGAGCAATTGGAGAGCTGTTGACTAACACCATAGTATTCATACCACTACTGCCCCTTTTGGGTTAGTTATTGTGCCATGCTCATCATGTTGTGGTTCCCAGGTGTCAAAGATGGACATGAGTGTTGGAGGCTTCCCCTCGTTTGGAAGTTTGTGTAGTCTTCTGGAATCATGAAATCTAGTTTTCAGTGAAGGGGCTTGAAAAAGGTTTTATAGATGAGAATTCTCTTAGCCTAGGAAGGGTGTGTAAACAGTTAACAGTTCCTCAGCCTGCAAGGTAGGGATATAGAGCTGAGCAACTGCAAATTACATCTTCCTTTTGGATCTGATTTCTTAACTGGAGGAAATATAGGACTTATTAAGAAAGTATATTGTAACACTGAGTACCTGTGCTATTCAGGGGGCAGCAAGTAGAAAGGATGAGTTAGGCATCTAGATAGCTTACCAAATGGTTACTTACTTGACATTTGTGGAATGCACTTAGTGTCTCAATGTTTGCTTCCCAGGTATGTTGCAATTCTTTTTCCTCCTTTTATTGAAAATAGGTTTTTTTACACAATATATCCTGATTACCATTTCCCCTCTCTGTATTAAAGGAACTCAGGGGTTCACAGAAAAATCCTGTTTTGCCATGAAGGCAAAACACAGCCACGGCCCCACCATATTTTGCTTTTTGTTTGTTTGTTTTAACATTTGGAACCAGTTCATGCTGCCTTTTTGAAAATGGATTGTAAATTCTCTGGTGAAATGGTATCTTCTTGAAGGAATTCCTTTTATTTGAATAACAAAGAAACAGAAAAGAGTCTGCAGATGATTTCTTTTTACCATTTTTTAAACTAGGCCCATGTCAACATTCTATGGTTGCCTAATAAATAGCGGGTCATACCAACTCATAAGGATCATGGTGATTTCAGAATAGAACATGCACACATCAGCAGCCCGAGTGATATTGACAGTCAGGCTCTAAGCAGGGTAAACAGAGTTAATACTGGGCCAGGAAATCAGTAGAAGTGTTCCTGTGGGGATACAAATCAGGTTTGTTGAGTGACCCTGAAGTATTCTCAGTATTATGTTTTTCTTCTTTAAAAAATCTATAGAGCATTATTAAAATTGAGAAAAATTAAACTCTCAAATAAGCATATGAAGGCTATTAAGTGACCTGTCTACTGATATCAGCTAAGAAATTTATTACAAGAAAACAAAAGCCTATGCAAAATGAACATGATGCCCATTATGCCTTCTCTGATGAACACCAGACATCTGATAGATGTAAAAATGCTTTGGAATTAATCCAGTCTGTTAGCAGAGCTACCAGACGTTTGGTAGTCATGAGTAGGGTAAGAAGGGGCCCTGAACATGGAAATAGTGGATGATCTCCCAACTTGTGCAGTCATAGCCTATGTGGTGAGCTGAGGACTTGCATCTCATTTGTATGTCCAATGACTTCATCAGAACCACGAGGTGGGGGACACCATGCTGTTCTCTGTCTACCTGAAGATAAGAATCTGAAACTAGATAACTGATGTATACTAGCGGGGAGAAGCACATCTACTTCCCATTACCAATCTGTGCATGGTTGTCATTAGGATCAGAGGTAAAGGAGATCCAATTATACATATATTATATATATAATATATTAGATGAGAAAGCTGTGCAATGAAGCATTGCATTAGCCATATCAAAGTGGGTGATACCTTTTGTTGTTCACAGAAAAATGCCTGAGCATAGAAAAATAAACTGACTTTACTTCCCACTGTGTGCCTTGGTTGTAAAGAACATTCCCTTTCACTCCTAAACGAGGATCAAGCTGTAGACACCGTTCATTCTCACCTGTCATTTATCACCAGGTACTTCCCTGCCTATATCAGTACTTTCCTTTTTACTGCTCCTGGTGGCAAATTCATTGGTTGTAGAAGTGCCCAGTAACACTCAAGGTGGGGCTCTGGATTTCCAGAGGAAATAATTGCCAAACGTCTTTGACTGTCTTCGATTGGTACTCTAAAGACTCCACTAATAGAGATTTAAAGAGATTTAAAAGTATCCCCCTTTGGTTGCCATGAAGACTCCTGTAGAAGGAAGCTGTGCTTTGAAAATTTGTTGGAGAAGCATTTGAGTTAGGTTTCCAGAGTGCAACTCAAGCAGCCCTCGGCTCAACAGGGCAGTGAAGTGCAGGAAGAGGAGGGGTATCAGACAGTGACGGTGGATTAGCACATCTGTGTTCCTCTGTTTAGTAATGTAAAGGATTGATCTTACTAACTTATTCAGAGCCCTAGTTTCCTCATTGGTGTGAAAAGCTTAATGATATACAATTATTTAATGCATTGGACACTTGCCATGGGAAGAGGGACAGGTCCAAAAAGTGTTTATATGTCTTGGTAATGACAGAAAATAAAGTACTTTGCTAGAAATAAGAAAACACATCTCTTATTACTGTTCATGAGAATCAGCATGGAAAGAAGACTATGTGATGTGCTCTTTGGATGTCTGGTTCTATGAAATACTCAAGCATGCTGCTGTTCTTCATACAAAATGAATGTAATGGCACTTGCTTTTTAGTTACATTCATCATTGTGTATACATGGATAGATCATGATAAACACATTGCAAAAGTGGTTTACTAATGGTTCTTATAGTGCGATGTTTAGGAAATACTAACAAGAAAGTGGTTTTAACATGTTCAGTATTGATACTAACTCCAAATGCCTATGTGTGAAGTAAGTAAATGATGCTTAAATATATGGAAAGAAACTGAGGGCCTATGAAAGGGCAAACGTTTGTATTTGTTCCCAAAACCTCATTCCTATCATCTCACCATTATGCTCTGCAGTAGGCAAAAATCCATTTTTTTGTTTTTAAAACTTTCTAGAAGTCAAATATTTTTAATTCATAGTTGTTTGATACCACAAATGTGGAACCCATGCATACAGATGGGGATGCAGATTTAAACCCAATGATGGGATTAAAATAATGAAGGAAGGACCTGGTGAGATGGCTCAGCAAGGACAACTGCTTACAGCACATGCCTGATGAAATGAATTTGATATTTGGATACTACAGTAGAAGAACTTGCTCAAGTTGTTCTGTACCTTCTACAGCCATGACCTGTCATGCATCATGCATACATACACTTGTAAGCGGGGACTGCTTGTTTGTTTCATATGCTTATTTGAGAATTTCATTTTTTCTCAGTTTTAATAATGTTCTATAGATTTTTTAAAGAAGAAAAACATAATACTGAGAATACCTCAGGGTCACTCAACAAATCTGATTTTTATCCCCACATGAACACTTCTACTGATTTCCTCAGACACAAATAATCACACAGAAACTATATTAATTACAACACTGTTTGGCCAATAGCTTAGGCATATTTCTAGATAACTCTTACATTATAAATTAACCCATCCCTATTAATCTGTGCCACCATAAGGCTGTGACCTACTGGTAAGGCTGTAGCTGGCGGCTGGCGACTTTCTTCTTTGGCAGCTGCATGACATCCCCCTGACTCTGGCTAATCTCTCTCTATTTATTTCTGTTCAGATTTAACACCTGGCTTTACTCTACTCAACTTTTAGCTGAAATGGCTTCTTTAATAACCAGTGGTAATACAACATATTCATAGCATAGAGGGGGAGATCCCACATCATACACTCAAATACCCACCACACACAACACAGACACATACACATACATACTAATAGTAATAAATAAAAATTAATAACATAATAAATAAGGATAAACTAGGAAGAGGCTTGAAGGAATATATCTAGAGGATTATATTTCTATATATCTAATGAAGCCACCATCTCATTCAATACCAATGATAGTGATCATTATTTAGTACATAAGGGAAGTTATATCACTTTCTCAGATTCCACAGCTAGTGAGTGCAGAACTTGAACTCAGCTCTCAGAGCTTTAATGCTAATGCCCATGTCCTGAACCACTATGCTATGCCACCTTAACAACAAACACATCGAAATTCTGTGTTGCTAATAACCTAGCTGACAGCTTCCTCTCAGTTCACACATACTGCGTACACCAATAAATCCTGTGCATTTCAGGAATTGTGACTCATGAAGAAATTTCATATTCTAATTGAAATATCTGCTCCTCTTTTTGGGTTTCCAACTTTGCAGTAGAAAGTTCCTAACTAATATATTTCTTTGACAAATACAATAAAGTCTGTATGTTGTTCTACCTGGAAATCTTTAAATTATCTCTTTAGACTTTCAGCACACAATTTACAAGTGACAGGCAACATATCTTATTATCTTTATGTTTGAAATAACTTTCAAAAGAGAAGAGAGGGGCGTCTGACATTATTGTAATCAATTCTGTCAGAAACATTATTGGATTTACTTGATTTTGTGAACACAATCATTTTTCATTGTTATTCTGGGTTTTTCAGATGTTTTACAGGGGGCTAACATAAATAGTAAAATATGCTTCACTGAGACATCTGTTGAAAAAATAATGAGGAGATGCTCTTCTGAGCAGAGCTGCTTTAGAAAACTGTGATGGTTTCTTTTTATAGCAGAGGAAAATCCCTGGGTTTCACTGGGCTACCCCAGACTACTATGCATTACCAATAAGGGCAGTCTGTTGTGTGTCAGAACCCACATACCAGTTGATTTTGTTAGGCTCAAAGGGCTCGGGAAGAAATCACATCCTAGACGTTCATACTGAAAAAGGTAACCTACATATAGCTGTGAGAACTTCCAAGATCCGACAAGTTTTAATCAGTTAACCCTGCCACCAGTCTGAAGAGTCTTGCTCAAATTTGGTGTTTTACTGAATAAAAAAAAAAAACTCCATATGAAGTTTCAGTTTTCTGCCCAGTTGTCATTGATACGTTGTCTTCATCATGGAGAATTAAGGCTAATAAAGGCCTAGAGCAGGTATTTTTATGGCAGGCAGGCAGGCATGACCCATGTCTAATAAGGGCTTGGAAAGGCCCAGGGAAAACTGCATAGCTGATTCTTTCTTTATGCAGGTATTCTGCTTTTACCCCAGGAGCAATTCAGGACTGGGGCAGGACTACATACTTAGTATAAGTAAAATGATTAAAATTTTAAAGCTATCATCATATGCCCTTACATAACTTTAACCTTCTTAGAGCTCATCTTACTTGGTTTTCTAAATAAAGAAACACATTGTTCATACATGTGAAGATAATCTAACAGGGACCATTTACCTAAATCATGGAAGGAATAAATCATCCTCATTTTCCATGTATAGGGATCTGAATAACTGAGAACTTAGTACAATAATCTGTTACTCAGCTATGAGGTGGAAATATAACAGTTCTGAGAATCTAATACAGAGAACCCAAACTCCAAAATCTCTAGGATGTTTTATTTTTACCTTAGATCTAAACTTGAAAGAGAAATGAACACACATTTCATTTCTTCTTACTGTTGTATATGCCCTGAGTTGATCTCTGGTGTATAGTATGTATGTAACTGGTTTGTACCTAGAGTTTGTGTGCCATGTATATTTTGATAAAATGGGATATATTTTCAAGATCATTTAGGGCAGACCTTAAGTCAAAATTTGTTTGCATAACCACAAAAAAGAAAATGTAAGCTGTTTTAATCCCTCAACTAATAATGAGTTATTTTTATTACTTAATGTTTGGTCTTATCAAGTATGGTTTCTCAGGGGAGGAGAATATAGCAGTGACCTTGCTCTTTTCACATTCCAGGAACCTGGCATACAGAAGGAACCTCAAACTCAACAGGATATGGCTGGATGTTTATGAATTTGAATCTTAAAATTTTTCTGAAGAAAAGCAGTTTGCTTCCTTTCAGATATGGCTAGCAAGCCAAATTTAGTAAGCATCTGCTAAAATTACCTGGAGGAAGTATCATAACTGGGTATAAGAGTTAGTCCATCAGATATTAGGATGTGAGTACTTCCAAAGAACTTGATGATCTGGTGTTCTCTGACTTGTGCTTAGCACCAAGTTCTCACTGAATCATTAAGTAGAGAATTTTATATAGCTCCACATTGGAAAATTTGGGAGAGCTATGTAGGTAGAAGCTGCTCTCTAGAGTCTTGGAGGGTGGTGAATAAGGGGAAGACTAAAGATACTCAGCTTCCTGCATTTAGGAAGAATGATAACAAACGCCAAAACAAATCCAGGTAATAAAGATGGGAAACAAAACTAGCCTGAGTATAGAAAATAATCAATGTTGAGGTGCAGCAAAGAAGCCTTTCCAAAGGATGTGGAATTTGAGGGAGTCATTGAAAGGTTTGGCTTAGCAACGACTGGGGAATTTAGGTGGAGAACACACAAGAGATACCAAGTGGGACCAAATGAGCACAGAATGAGGTCTTTGGGAGATAACAGAAACATTCAGGGTTCAGGATAACTAAAAATGATTTGCCCATCAAATATAATCCAGCGTTGGTTTCCCTGCCTATCTTTCAACATTTCCATCCAGATTGAGGAAGTTATCATACACGAGGTCTCTAGCCCGCTTAGATGTCCATGCCTTTGTTTATCATCGCCCTTCCATTAGGGATCCATGGATAGGATATGCTATGCAGAGGAATGGGAATCTGTTCCTTTGGCCTCCCTGCTGTGGTCCACCCATGGTCAGATGTCCAGGGGCACAGGGTTTTATTCGAGGATTAGTCAGAAAGGATAGAGCACAGGCCTGTAGACTTTTGCCTCAATATTATATTTTAGATGGTTCAGCCGGAGCTGTTACATTTGGCAGCATTCCTTGTTAGCATTTGATAAACAATTATTGCCAAATGTTAGCAAGGAAACCTGCCAAATGTTACAGCTCAGATTTAACTGCAGGAAAAAAATGCAGTTTAAAAAAGCCTTTTGCTACTGAGCTGTTGTCTGATATGCCAGCTCTGAAGCTGCAGGGGACCCCGGTTGGGACAAATCGTTGAGTACGAAGGTATAGGGCTTTTTGCCAGCAGTTCTGGATTCCCCTCTGAAGTTATGAATTAGTTGACACCTGTTGGTTTCAAAGTAATAAATTTGGGACAAATAATTTCTGGTAAACATTCTGGTGTAGCGTATCTGTCTACACTCTATGTTGGTTATACCCTTTTCCTGCATGTTTTGCCTGTTGGTGAAGCTATAGCTCATAGGATCATCTAGTATCAGCAATTATCTATTGGGATTGATGTCTTCAAGCAGCTGTTATAATTGCTATCACATTTCCCCCAGGACGTGAATTATTGCCATCTTTTACTTTTAATTATCCCATCCTTGGTTTATTAATAAGAAAAAAAGTTGAAAATTGTCTCTTCTTATTTTATTATATTTCATTTACCAGTCTGATAAATCCAGAATATATTGTTGCCAGGTATGATGACTATGGCATATTGAATGAAACTGGCCTCTGTAAATGTATAAAGAGTGGTATTATTAGGTGTGGCTCCTTCTTAGTGGGAGTTTGTCACTGTGGGGGCAGGCTTTGAGGTCTCCTATGCTCAAGTTACACACAGTGTCTCAGCTCATTTCCTGATACCTCAATCAAGATGTAGAAATATCAGCTCCTTTTCTAGCTCTGCTATCATGTCTGCCTGTATGCTGCCATGACACACTATAATGATAATGGTCCAAACCCCTGTAACTGTGAGCCACCCCATTATAAGAGTTGCCATGTTCATGGTGTCCTTTTACAGCAACAGAAACCTTAACTAAGACAATGACACACACATTGTAGTTCCTGCACCACAGATATGCAAGTAGAGAACCATGGGATTGAGGCCAACCTGAAAAACCCTCACTTAAAGATAAAACAAAGATAAAAAGCAAAGGAAAACACATGGAAACAAAACCAACCAACCAACCAACTAAAAGATAACAACAAAAGCAGTGTTTGTCATAGTGGGCCTGGACTTTGTTGTACTTAACAAAGTTCTGGATATTTGGTTAGAGATTAAAAAAAAAAGCCTTGGTAAAATCAGAGCTGAGATTCTGTGTCCTGGAGATTGTAGAACTTTGTTCTTGCCTTATCTTTGTTCTAGGTGTTTTGGCAGAGGTTTATGTTGAGCTTTACATTTGTATTTACTTCATGAGTTACTTAAAGATTGAGGAGCTGCACATATTAAGATACATTCAAAGTGAGGAAAGGTAAGAAAAAATGGCACGGAAAACAGGAAATTAATTCTATTCATAAAAAATGATAGAAAAAATGGCATTTGTATTTAGAAAAGCACAGCCTGAGTATAAAGTACTCTGATATTTTTTCCTTCAGCATCTAGTTTCCCAGTGGTATGGTAAAAGTAATGGAATGAAAATGCCAAAGACTTGCTTTTCTGAGAAAGCTTTTTCAAAGAGGTGAAAACAATATCTGACCATGTTCTGGCTAATCAGATGCTCTAGGACATGACCCTGAACCTGAAGTTACTGACTCATGAAACAGACAGTGGATATTTGTTCTGCAAAGGAGAGAGTATTTGGAATGATTGGCCTCAGTGCTGTTTGCCGAACCATTCAGTGTTTGATGCAGTAGCACTATGTGCTTCGGGTCAGCCCTTTTCGTATCAACCACCGGAATGATTTTTTTTTAACACTTCCTGTCATTACTATTTTCCATTACTCATTTCTAGTTCAAGCTTTTAGGTTTGTCTTACTAAACAAGTTTAAGCCTTCTTAATTGTCATCAACTGTTTTCTTCATAANTATATATATATAAATGGAGAAATCACAGGAACATTTCTTAATTTTAGGGGAAATGTTAATTTAGGATGCATGAGCCATAATAATAAGAACATAATTTAAAGTCATTTCCTTGGTAAAATGCAAAGACTTACAGAGAAGTGTGGCAAGAAAAAGGATCTTCTCATGTTTCTTACAAAAGATAAGATCATCTGGAGAGAGAGATTTTAACTCCTGTATTGGACAGAGAGAAGCCTTGAACTGTACACCCAGGAAAAGGAGCAGGCTAGAGAAAATGAATGACTGTGATTGAGGCTCAACTAAGACCATCACAAAGAGTCTAGGAGAGTCAACTCATATGGTTATTTAAACCCAAATCAAAACCAATGCATTTCCTGTCTTTCTGGGTTTGGGGGTGCAAATTTATAGGAAATAGAATTCATGGATAATTTGAGTTTGGGATTACTTGATACATTTAACTGAAGACAATTTTTAGAAAAAAATTGAAGATGAGTGTCTAATTTTTTCAGTTCTGAAAATAGAGAATAGACTAGCCTGGATATGATGAAGCAAAGGGAAATTAGCTAGACAGAAATTTGAATGGGAAAAAGGAACTTACTTAAAGAACGCCTATGATAAGATGCCAATATATAGATTTTAATACCTTCAAACTTAGAGGAATTATGAATGTTGACAGGATAGAAAAACTTGATTAGCTATAATAAAGGCTGCAATCAGTGGAGAAATATCTGATACACACCTGGTTGTAAGTCTGAATTCTTATCTGAAGGCAGAAGGTATTTTCCTTGTAGGAGAAAAGAGTACTGTGCTTTGTCAGGTATTTCTATTTCCCAATGCCTCCATGATATGGGTTCCTTGACAGCAGAGGAGCCTTTCTCCAGGTTGGTGAGCTTCCCCTGGGGTCTTAGGTAAGTTAAGGCCATCCAAAGGTCATCTGAGTCAGTGACTTCATAGTTGTCTCACCTTCCAAGGACTTAAGGAAACAAAGAGAGGCAGTGAACAGAGCTGAGGCAAACTTACTAAGGAAAAGTTAGAAAGAACCCCAGAGAGTTGGAGGACCCCCATGGGAAGAATATACTATCATTGTATTGTAGGTGGGATTTTATGGATCTTATGACTAGAACTGGATGGAGACTGCTGTAATCATTATTTGTTGTTTGGTTTGCTTTTTGTATTGTTTTGTTTTTTGGTAGATCACTTGTGGAGCCTGTAGGGAATCCACATATCCTAATGTTTACAACCTCAGTCTAATGAGGGATTCAGTTTTTTTTTGACATTTAGGGAATGGGGGTAACTGTGTACTCTTACCTTCATGCCTAAGGGGAGCCATCTCCTGTCTCTTTAGCAGTCCTTTCAGAACTATGGTTTCAGTGGGAAATGTATACAAAGGAACACCAATGGGTCAGCAACAAAACCAATGCAGAAGAACTGTATAAGCAAGTCCGTGCAGCCTAAATTCTTACTCAAATAATTCATGTTAGAAGTATCTAGCCCTGTTTGAACAACACCAGTGACTCAGAACCCAACTCCTTTATAAGACATTCTGCCCCTCACGGGAGCTGAGTGAGCCATAAAACACTTGTTTCTGAATTGTGCTGAATTGTGAAGTGAGCCACTTGTTTCTGAATTGTCCAAACATTTTGGCAAAGAGTTTGACTGCTTTTACTTTCAAAAGATGCCTTTCAGTTGAGGTGTTATTGGTTATAGTTTGTATTGGTTATATTTAGTTACAGTTTAAAATCAGTGTGTATCACAATTTCTAACTCATCTTAATAATAAAAACACAAAGTCAGTTATCAGTGTAAATGCTGAAAGATCAGAGAAGCAGAGCAACCAGCCACTAGTTCTTACCTGGCTGAAATTCTCAGACCAAATGGGGTATCCTGTCTCTACAAGTCCTCAGACTGAATGCCTAGACTGAATGTGGTGAACTCCTGTCTCCTCCCACCTTATATTTCTCTCTCCACCCAGCCATATACCTACTTGTCTCCACCTCCCTAGTGCTGGGATTAAAGGCATATGCTTTCCAACTGTGAGCCACCACCACTTGGCTCTGTTTCTCTTTTAGACTGAATCAGTCTTGTGTTGCCTAGGGTGGCCTTCAACTCACAAAGATCCATCTGCTTCTGTCTTTGCCTCTGCCTCTGCCTCTTCCTCCTTAGTGCTGGGCTTAAAAGTGTGTGCCACCACTGCCTGGCCTCTGTNNTGACTAGCCAGTGGCTAGCCTCTCACTCTGATCTTCAGGCAAGTTTTATCTGTTAAATCACAAACAATATATCAACACGTCAGTGCATTGTCTTTATTTGACCAGCATGAGATGGTTTCTAGGTCCTTGAACATATAAAAAGTGTGAAGACTGAAGGTTTGTCTTAGAGTTAGCCCTTCTTGGTGAAAGGTCAGTTTTCCTCTTTATTCTCATCATGGGCATCCTTGGTCTCCCCTAGCCTATACGCTTAATCACATGTTGCTTCATTTCCTTCTGAATACCCTTGACTCTACTAAGAATAGTATCCTTATTCTTCTTGTGATGAATTCTTATTTATCACATTGACATCCTACACAAACAGGCAACTTTGACTTTGTTGCCTTTTTGTTACAAGTATATTCACACTCATAGATTTAAATGTATTGCTTCCTCTGTTGTAAATTTTAGAAGGTCAGAATGCTCCTTAGTTTTATATTCTGACAGCCTTGCATGATTGATTCACATAGAATCTAATATATGTGTTTTTGAACACATAGCTGCTTAACTTTGAGACCGTAAATTGGGCACGTACCATGTTGCACAAGTAGGAGAGTATATGGTATTGCTGAATACTGAATGTCCACTGAGGTGCTTTCTATTTTGTTTTCTTGTTGGTTAGTACTGCGACTCCTATTTATCCACATTTTCCTCATACAACTGTGTCCCATGTTCTATTTTTACTCAATTTGTGCTTAAGCCAAATATCCTCCATTCTCTGTTCCTAGCAACAGCAACTGACTCTGGCTAATTTAGTCAGAAAATAAAAGTAGTTGTTGAAAGGTGTTGTAGAGCTCACAGATGCAATTGGAAGTCTGGAATTTAGAAAACAGTCAGGAGCAAGGGAGGCTAGGCAGCTAGAAGCACAGCCAAAACCCTGGGGAACATCGACATTTAAATGGCAGATGGAGTAAGGAGTCCAAGAAGAAAACAGGAGCCACACAGAGCCGTAGAGAGAGGCAGGGGAGACTCAGAAGTGGAGGCAGCAAGAGACTAGCACATCCCAGGAAGAGGATCCTTCATCCTGACAGATGAAGCGAAGAGCTCACAGTAGAGAGATGGCTGGATGGCCACTGTGCTGGGAGACCACTGACTTGTTGTTGAATGTGGGAGAGCATCTTCAGTCACAGTCAGACTATGGAGATGGAAGGTGGCCTGAGCTAAGCAGGAAGCTAAGAAAATAGGCAGGGAAGACTAAAGTTTTGTGGATTGTGGGTGAAAAAAAGTTATAGAAAGAGACACTTCTTATTTTTTATAAATTCAAGAGACTTGGGTGTTTTTATAAATTAGGAAAAAGGGAGAGTTATAGAGAAGAGATGGTTGATCTAAATGTGTTTGAGAGGAACAGGAAGAATGCCAATGTTACCGACACTATAACTTCTGAGACAGAAGAAGGGTAAGTAGGTATTTGATGTGAATTCACAGCCAATTTGTGGTTTTATGAACGAAAAGTCAGGAGAAATTGTCTTCGGCAGTCTGTATTTTTCTCAATAAAATTGAAGAAGAAATAGTCAATGAGAATGATGTGGTGTCATGAAGGGACCCTTGGTTGAATATTTTTGGTTGCTTGACTTTTTAATCTGTGGCTGCTTTTTAAATGGTGATAGTTATCCAAGTTCACACTCACTATAAACTGCTTAAACAATCTGAAAAAACTTCTACTTCCTCTAATAAGTAGGGAACTTAAAGATAATAGTGGGCTAATTCCATCTGGCAGTCTATAGATGACTCTTGACCAGTACTTGGTTAATGTATTTTTTTTCTTTTGGTGGTTAGTTTCTTTAGACAGTCTTTCATATAGGCTAGCCTTGACCTCTTTTTATGTTTGGCTGCAGGATTTTTTAAATTATCCCCATAGCAAAAAGTAACAAACAAAACACAAGCAAATTATTTTCCTGTCTCTAAATTTCAGGTGCTGGAATTGACAGTCATATGCCACCACATCAAGCCATTCATTGATTTTAAAATTTAACTTTTTACTATGCTTTACTTTAAGTGGTCATGCATTAATATATCTAGAATACTAAGTAAACTAGAGACTTCAGAAAAATGGTGTAGATTTTTCTAATCCCTGGTTGGAATGTTTACATAAATTCCACATGGTGTGTTCTTCAGTTTTTCTCATGACATGGATGGATCTCTGTGCTCTTTTGAGAGGAATGCTGCATTTTCGATGTCCAAAAGTTAGGATTATAGCATGAAAATTTAAAAGCTCAGCAAGTCTAGCATGTGTAAAACTGAGAACCTACACAGGTTTTTTATTTATTTATTTATTTATTTATTTATTTATTTATTTATTTATTTATTTATTTATTTTTCTGTATGGCAGCAGCTAGGGCTGTGCAAAGTTACTTAGAGAAGAAAGCAAGGAGCCTAATATCCTCACAGATCCTCAGGTTGGTAGCGGAAGGCCCAATTCTTTAAATGACCACTCTGTCCACTGACTCACCAAAGTAGGAGAGGGCAGGCCATGGCTCTGGCTTCTGATCCAGCTCAGGGATGACCACAAACTCCCTGACTTGCCATTTCAACTACCATAAAATCAGAAAAAGGTTGTGGTCCAGGGGCTCATGTGGACAGTCCACTGTGACTCAACAGCTCTAGGTTAGAATTAGAACAAATTTATAGACCCAGGGACCTGGAGAGGAAGGATGCTTGTTTGGCTATGATACCGTATCAGACCTATAGTACTCTCTGTGGATTTAGGCAGGAGCTACAATACAGAGTGTTTTCCTTCATCCTTATACTTATCTTAGGCCCTGTCCAAAAGGAGCTTTGCATCTACAAAGCTAGAAGGAGAAAGAAGAAAGAATACCAGAAGTCACAGTGAACTCCTCGTTGGCTTTCAAACCCATAACTTTTTATTGCATTTTCTTCCACCTTAATTTGAAAGAGCAAAATGCCATTGTCAAGCAGCTAGGTCCTCTAGTGGTAGTCCCCGTATTTAGCATAGTACATATATGTGGAGAGACAGCATACATGCGAAAGAGAAAGAACACACTTTGGAATGTTTCAATGGCATGCATGACTTTACAATAGTAGCAAACAGCTAGTAATAGAATAATAAAATAGATAGTATAGTGATGCAAATATAATGTTTATTACTCCTTTCCTGATTAGTGATTCTCATGGTTGGCTTTGAAGAACAAAAGCATCATTGAGAGGCAGCGAAGAAGCTTGACAGTCAGCTGTACATTTTCCGTGCAAACCTCCCTTCCCTCCCCTGTAATCTGCATTGCAGGGTGGAAGAAAAGAATGGGAGCGGTAGACTGAGGGACAGTGCGTCCGTGCATGCCAGATTTGCAGGCTCTCGGTGATTACCCTGTGAGTGACGATCTCCCATCGACTCTCCACTCACTCTGCAGTCCACTTTGTCATGCCTGCAGCATTTTCCACATAGACGAGAGTCAGATCATTATGGCTTCGGAATGTCTAACCTGAAGTTTAAAGTAATGTACTGTAAGTACAGAAAAGGGATGCGAGTTGACAAGGAAAGACTCAAGCTAGAAAGCAACAAAAGGTTCTTCAGGTCTGCCATTTCTTTCCTTTTATTGACCTGTCCATTAGCTGCCAAACATCTGACTATAACAATATCACAGCTGTGTTCTTTCAGTATAAAAGAAGTGTGAGGAGCCTGTTCTTTTTTTGTTTCTAAGTCCCTAAAGAGTTAACTTATGAAAGTGCTGATGCAATGAAAAATCTAAGACTTAAGTGAATTTACATCCTGGAACCTGCTGAGGAGCCTTGCGATGTCCAGGCTGGTGAGATTAGGACATAGGTCTTGACCAGCACATACTGCTGATCTGGCTGTTGTCACGACCAGCTGTTAGTTAACAGACTCAGCATGGGACTGAGACACTGAAGCCACAGATTGTGGCATCCTCTCAAAGACCCAATCCAGTGTTCACACCTGTCTCTTACTCCTCTGAAGACATTGCACAAGTTGCTGGAGCTCACTATCTCTGTTTCCTCCTCTGAAAAAATGTTCATAACAAATGTAAATTTTTTAGTGAACTAACAGGTAATGTCTAAAAATGCTGACATGAAGGAACTCTTATATTGAGATGCCATGGTGTGGTTTCACACTATATAGGGTGATATTCTGTAGAATTGGATTTGTTTAAACAAATGGAAGTTCTGACTTCCTCTTTCCTGACAGGTGAGTACTGGAAGATTTTCCTGATGGCAAGGAGATGGATGGTCCCTGGATCTGACATTTTACTTTCAGTTTGGGTTTCCTTCTGGAGTTTTGAGACTTTTCCTGATTGTATGCTAATATCTCGCTGGCCTCAGGAGACACTTCCTTGGTAGGGCTATTCTAAATGTAGAAAACAGGAGCATATTGGGTATGCTAGCACAGGAAATTCCAGCTGACGCAAGAATTTCACTGCAAGTAGATTTAACCTGAAATTGCTGGTAAAAAGTACCAAATGAGTGTCTGTCATTTGTATCCATGCTTTCCAGTGTGAAGGCCACTGGCCATGCTGCTTGTTATGCACTAGAACTGTAGCTACCCTTAAATTGGATATGGCATTTCAAAGACATGGTATAAAATATAAAACGTCACATAATTTTATATATTGATGTATGGAAGGTGTAACATTCAGCGATTTAATATGCTAAATAAAATATATAGGTAAAATTGAATTTTCCTATTTCTCCATTAGGTGTGATTATCAGAAAAGTGTGACTCTTCTATCTTGACTCATATTTCTGACTCACGTAACCTCTTTGCCGAATAACATGATTTAGAAAAGTATGCTTTACTCTTCTGCTTTTCTGGTTTCTTTCTCCGCTAGTCTTCTTTCCATCAAAGATAAGCTTGTCATCTCATGTGAAGTAATAGCTATCAGGAACCCACAGCGTGGGCTCCTATAACACAAATGCTAGCTGGTCAAAGCAAGGAACTTATCAAGGGGAACTGTCCTATATGTGGAAACACTGATAGGCATACCTGGTTCTTTCCTAGGATGGTACTCTTCCTGTACTGTGGCAGTCATCATCAGAATTACTGCATTATAACACAGTGAAAGAGCTCTGATGTTTGCAGAATAGGGAACGATCATGAAAGGCATTCCCATGCTAACCATCTGTCCATTTCTACCACTAAGTGCATTTCATGGTCTAAGTACTCCAGAAATAGACATTACTTTCTTTAATTATATAACTATATAACGCAATATAATATAACATATAATTTAATTATACATAGATATTATATAATTTAAATTTGTTTTATATATATATNAGAGAGAGAGAGAGAGAGAGAGAGAGTAGGCATGCTTGCCATGGCACATATGTGCAGGCAGAGGACAAGTTTGTGGAGTTCCTCAGGCTATTGAACCAGATTTGTACATACTATGTTAAATTCCTAAAGGTGTATTGCTGGTGCTTACTAGAGTTGTCTTACATAAATGCATATCTGTCTTCAATCCATCTCTGTTCTGTGTTTGGGTAATGCACACATTCTCTTCTTAGTCTCTCCCTTAAAGGATCCCGAACTCTCAACACAGATCTTCTACTCACTCATCTAGATTTGGGTTCTGTTTCTTAAATATTATTCATTTTAATATTCTTCTTCTTTCTCTTTGAACTCCTATAGCAAAAGTCATAATAGATTTTATTTTTTGCTTTATGTTTTTTTTGACACCAAAAGGTGGCTTCATCAGAGAACCCAAGAATTCTTGGAGTTTAGAATATAATGTTTTCTACCATTCATGTACAAGAAAGAAATTTGCCAGGAAAGGATATAAAAGTGCTTAGCAGGCTTCCTTTGGTGTAATTCCTCGTTATGGAAAAGCTGAATAAACTGTTCCCTGGGTTGTTGCAGGGGTGTTGGCTGTGAGCCCTGGGGATGAACTGCCTGAGTTAAGAAGGTGGACTCAGTGTGTGCAGGCACTGAAGTCCTAGTCCAGTCGTGCCGCCATTGCAGGCTATGTGTTGATATTCTGGTAAGTGGTGTTATTAATAGCACCTACTCATAGTGTTAAAGTATTAGAGCAGATGATCCATACAAAGCACTTAGGCTACTGAAGGGTATCATATATACTCAACAAATGCTGCCTTTTATTTCCATGGTTTCTCCATGTATTGCCATAGGCTTCTGTTGCTCTATAGCAATGCTTTGCTGTTATTTCTCAATCCTTGCTAATGGGTTCTGTGATTTATTTTTAACCTCAGTAAAGCTGTCAGAGATTTTGATGGGAAATGTGTTAAAAATCTCTGTGGTCCCCAGAATTATGGTAAGGCCCCTTGGCAGTGGTGCCGTAGCAAGCATGCAAATACACAGCATACTCCTGGGTGTTTTCTCTTCACAGCAAAGAAAACTGTAGCTCCAGATCTACTTGGACTTCTGGTGTGGGGAAAGAGTTCTACTCTCATGTGGACACAAGACATCTGATTTCTTTTTCTCTCCAGCATTTCTAATTGGGGGGGGCAGAAATAGAAAGGGATTTGATGCTCCAAAAAGGTGTATGGCAATTTTTCATAAGGCAATGATTGATTATTTTATTACACAATTTCATTTCATATATCTGATGTATATAAAATCATATTGTGGTACAGAATGTATCCCTAATGTATATAAAATCAGAACTATTATTCTATCCTGGGTTCTGGTGCTAATAAACGAGCTATGCAGACTTTGTTCAGGTAGTTTGCAGCATTGCTGAATGTCTTGATGGAATTACAGCCTTATCCATTTACAGATGAGGGCATATGATTCCTTTTATGTAATATAATACCCTATAATGTAATAAGTATCATTAATAAAGTGACAAAATAAAACTTGAATTACCACTTCAGGATGTGCTTTATTCAACCAGTAATACACTTTTTGCTCCTTTGTAGTTTCTCTCCTTTGAATTCATGGCTTACTGCATTCAAACTGTGTTATTAACACACCAACCAAGCATAGTTGTGCCATAAAGCCCTGGTACTGTGGTGTCAAAGGGGGAAAAAAACAAACATTATTCTAAACCAGAACCTGGAGAATGGTACTTTGATGCTTTAAAAGAAGATATGACTCTCATGAATAAGCAAATTTATTTACTACCCAAAAGCAACATTTCTATTTTTATGTGTGGGAAGGTTGGAATCCTATTTCTAGAGAAACAGTTTATCAATTCTTTATTTCACAAATGAAGAAGCAAGATATAGTAATAGATTAGCCAACATTAGATACTAACATGGTGCAGAGGACATTCTGAAAATACAGAACAATATGGTAAGCATAAAATAATAACAATATCTGATTTTTGTTTTCTTAGTGCCACTTGATAATGTTGACTGTTTAGACCAGGACTTCTTGTGAAGGCAGTGTCTGATTCTTCCCATGGGGCATTCAGTCTTTCTCAAAGTATATAAGATGCAGAGAGGATACGATTGTGGTGTTAGGGCGAGAGATGCAGGAAGCGTTTCCTGAATGTTCACCTAAGCTGCAAGTAGATTTCCGCAAAACAATAATCCAGGCAGAAGATACTCAGATCCTCAGAAATGTGGTTTTGAGTCTAATGTACTGGAAAACTTGTACACTGATCATGTGAGGTCATGAAAAGAATATTGATAGTTTCTGGCATCTAGGAGCAGAAAGTACTAGGCAACACCCACTGAGATGATGGGGCTGATCTAATGGGAGCTCACCAAGATCAGCTGGACTGGGACTGATGG
>LOEQ01000695.1:127769-141440 GCA_001685075.1 Bramus lutescens | reverse complement strand
CTGTGGGAAGTCCAAGGCCCTCCCCCCTCCATCCAGGCCTAGGAAGGTGTGCATCCAAATAGTCTAGGGTCCTAAAAAGCCAGTACATGCAGTAGAAACAAGTCCCTGTGCCATTATCAATGACTGCTCAGTCAGCCCCCATTGTCAGACACATTCAGAGAGTCCGGTTTGATCACACGCTCCATCAGTCCCAGTCCAGCTGGCCTTGGTGTGCTCCCTTGAGATCAGGCACACTGCCTTAGTTAGTGGACGAACCCCTCACGGTCCTGACTTCCTTGCTCATCTTCTCCCTCTTTCTTCTCTTCAACTGGACCTTGGGAGCACAGTCTAGTGCTCTGATGTGGGTCTCTGTCTCTATCTCCATCCATCTCCAGACGAAGGTTCTATGGTAATATTCGAGATATTTGTCAGTGTGACTATGGGATAAGGCCAGTTCGGGCACCCTTTCCTCTGCTGTCCAAGGTACCTAGCAGGGGACATCCCTGTAGACATCTGGGATCTTGCCAACCCTAAAATGGTTCCCTTAATGAAGATATCTTTGTCCCTGCTCCTATATCAGCCCTTCCTCCATCTCAACCCTCCCACTCCCCCAAGCTCTCCCAATCCTTCCCTTATCACACTATTCTTGATTCAAGCTTTCTTCTTAACTAAATATCAGGAAACACCATCTTTATATGAAGGTCTCCAAGACACCAGCAGCTCAAGGCTTTCTCGTATCAGAGGGAAGTTGCAGACATGAGTTATAATCAAATCTGGAGTCTGAACTAGACTTCTTCACCTAAAGTTCCCTGGGAAATCTCAGCCTTCTGTGGAAGTAGAGACTGCGCTTGGAGTTATCCCACACCTGGAGTAGTCTCTCCAAATTTACCTTTATACAAACTTGTTCCAATTTAGGAAGAATTGCCTGACTGAAGATGCTATAGCTGTACTGGGGGAGAGAACTATAACAGAATCTTTCATTGCATAGTTGTTTATGATACAGGGTCTCAGGCTTCAGTTTTAGCTCTTCTGGAACTCAGTCATGTGGCCCAGACATGACTCAGACTTGAACTCATTGTCATCCCCCTGACTCAACTACTAGAGTTCTGGGCTTACAGGCATATCCTACCATCCCTGTTTTGAGGACCATCATTTAATACCTTACAAAAAGTTTCTCTTGACAACCTTTAGCCTTTCAGCTTTTAAAAGAGTTTTAATCAATAAGTAATGGGTTATGACTCTTCATACACATCTATCTATCTTCATACTTTGTTGTAATTCAAACTCTTCCCTCACTTTTCTTTCCCCTAATCCTCAGCTCTATCTTGGACAGTTCTTTTCCATCTTTTGATTTTATGCCACATATATTCCATTACCTTCCTTATTTCATTTTATAATCCCCCTTCCTAGTTCAATAGCCCCAAACTCTCCCATATTTTATGTATCCATATTACACACATATATTTTATATGTATTATATGTAATTTTAAAGCTGGATTACCCATGTAACAGGAGTTGTGGGATACTTGTCTTTGCTTCTGTCTTCTTCTTTTAGTATAATTATATTGTCTTTATGTTGAATATTGTTCCATTGTTTCTATGTGTCAGTTTTCTTTGCATTCATCTGTTGATGGACATCTGGGCTTATCCTGTTTCCTGGTAATTGTGAATAAGACAGTACTTCTGTTGAATGTGTAAGTGTCTCTGTTGCACACTGAATCTGTCAGTTATGTATCCAGGTGTGGTATACGGTTAGATAGCATGGCAGTTCTGTTTTTATTTTTGAGGTATGGGGGGTTGCACTGATTTCCAGTGTCAGCCTTTTCAAAATAATTTTAGCAAGTGGACTTACAGATATCTCAAATAGAAATTAGCAACTAAAAAACCATACTGACTGTTTTAAAATGAAGAGGGTTACATTTGAAATTTTATTAGCAGGAATAAATACACACCAAATATTATTAAAATGACATTGTTTGGTTGAAGCTTCCCTTGTAACAAATTGCATAAGGCAAAGGGATTTTCTTTTAGATTCATTTATTTTGCTGTTGTATGTATAAATGTTTACATGATTGCATGCATGCATGTATATCACATGTGTGTAGTGCCTGCAGTGGTCTGAAGAAGGAGTCAAGTTTCCTAGAACTGGAATTACAGATGACTGTGAGCCATCATGTGCATGCTGGAAACCAAACTTGGGTCCTCTGAAAGAGTATCAGAGCTCTTAACTTCAGAGCCATCACACCATACCGCACCACACAGGATTTTAAGATGGTAATTCTTCTGTATACAAAATTTATAGGCAAAGACTTTACTTTTCCTAGCACAGTCACACCTACAGAGATAAAGGACATACTGATTGGAATAAAAATTCTATTGAATATCGAAGTTGAGTCTCTAGAGGGATGGTCATATCCTCTGTATGTCTTTAGAAATATAATGCATTCTATCCTATTGCTTATTGATGAACTCTGCACAAGACTTTTGGGTGTTATCTGAGATTTCTGGCAGCTCCTATCCTTGCAAGGTTCCGGCTGTATCATGAGTACCATCTTCACTGCCACCACCAAGCCGGTTGGGTGGCCATAGGTGCTTCTTAGGCATCCTGAAAGGGTCATATGTATTTTACTAAACATGATCAATATTGAGTACCTTAAACAAATGCATTTGAATGTACTGTTTCAGTGTATGATTAAATGCTCAAAATTGTTTGTTTTTTAATGGTTTTTCAAAGATCTTGCAAAATTAATTTAAACATAAAACTGATTATTTCAATTAGGAGTTTCTTTTGTCTGTAAAAAACAAAATGTCTCAACCTAAAACATGATTTGGGGGACTGTAGTTTTATTTGTTCAGAAATGCAGCCGGTTTCTCTCTTTTCTTTAGGCTATCATTTAAAATTCTATGAAAATGAAGCATTACGTAAGTGTCCCAATGATTTAAAAAAAAACTTGTTTCTCAGAATGTTTTTAAAGTTAGCAAACATTTAGCAGTTGTTCTTGTCTTTCCTGGGGTTGGTAAGATAGCTATGTACAGGGGTCCTAATGGATTGCAAACTGCTTGCTGTTTGTTTAGTCAAGAGAACCACATTTTGGGACTGCGGGGCAGAGAGGATTGGTTCACCACCGGCAGATGCACCTAGGCACCTGGCCAGGGCTCTGAGCCAACTGCATACTCTAAGGCAGAGATTCTATTTCCCTTCTGAACTTGAGAATCTAGGGACACCTCTCCAACTCCTCCAGGCTCGCTCACTCTATAATTTTGTTGTATATCTCCACAAGATACACTGTAACTTTTAAATGTTACCTAAAATAAACAGAGCTGAAGTTTATGATACCCACTTGGTATATTCAATTTATTATTATATTTTACAAGAGTAGAGGACTTCTGACATTTTCGTATCCTTTCTGTTATTTGAAGTAGGAGTTTAAAAAGTACCACATATCCTATGGTGTTGTATTTATAGAAAAAAACATAAAGTTTCTGAAACACAAACAAAGGTTCAACGTTAATTCTAATAACCTTAAAGCCTATGCGAGTTTTACCAAACTGGACTTCCGATGAGATCCTTTCTATGCAACCTCTGTGAGATGTCTGATAATACTCTCCCAACATTCATCTCCTTCCAGTTTTCTCTGGATGCAACCCTTCATCTGAAGAGAATTCAGAGCACATCAGTGAAAGAGTCTTTGTGATTTCGTGTTTTCTGTCCACCCGGAACACCAATTGAAATACATACTAATACTGAAATAAATAACTAATAATTCCAAGGATCCCAAAAGATAATCCCTTCTAGACTGACCATCTCATTTCTTTTTGCCTTTAAATGGGAAGCTTGGATTTGGTGATCCTAACTGTAATTTTAAATTTTGAGTTTTTGTACCTTGTAATTGAGGTAGGTGAGTTAACAAAAATATTTAGTATTCCGAGTGTGAACCACTCTTTGTAACACCCCGGAGTTCTTGTATCATTAATTCAAAGGTTTAGGTAACAACTTATTTTTCTTTGTTGTATGGTGAACCATTCAATACATTTTGTCCGTGTCAAACTCTCAAGCCTTTGTGTAAGTGACAGAAGGTTTACATGTGGGTGAATGAGAGAAGGAGATACAGCCATTGGTATACATAGATAATGCTCATTATGTCTGGGGAATATATCAAATTATTTGCAAAAATATACTTAAAATGGCACCCAAAGAAGCATTTACCACTGAAGAAAATTCATTTCTGTGCACTTTCACAACAATCTAGGTTCAAGATTGTTCCAAGCCCATAGCTACTAAGCTTCAGCTTCTCTCTAGACCATATTAAGGATATGGATTTCATCTTGTAGAACAAGTACACTCCCAAGAAAATTTTAGAATAATAGTAATAGAATTGTCATTGCACTCCTTGCCTGGATCTTGTCCTTAAACTTACAGAGCTACTGTGGTTAATACCATAGATGATAATAGCCCCCATTTATATTCATGATTCTTATTTTCTTTTTCAATTTTTGTGGAGGAGTGCACCTTATTGTATATGTTCGTATGTGTGTGAGTTGCTTATGCACCTGAGTATATGC
The DNA here is from genome assembly GCA_001685075.1 of Bramus lutescens. Classification (NCBI taxonomy): domain Eukaryota; kingdom Metazoa; phylum Chordata; class Mammalia; order Rodentia; family Cricetidae; genus Bramus; species Bramus lutescens. The sequence goes on along the minus strand of LOEQ01000695.1, from coordinate 136,898 downwards.
AATACAGTGTGTGTATGTGTGTGTGTGTGTGTGTGTGTGTAAACCGATGTTGATGTCAGGAATCATCCCTCATCACTCTTTCAGCTTACTTAGTAAGAAAGGTTCTTTCAGTCCAATTCAGAGCTCACTAGCATGACTAGCTTTGTTTGCTATCTTTCTCTGTCTTCTGGGGGGTGAAATTATGGGAAGAACACTACAACTGCCCAACACCATATATGCGGGTTCTGTGGCAATTGTATGGCAAACACTTTAAACACAGAGCCATTTCCTCAGTGCATGATATTTTAAAAAGCTCCAGAAATTTTCATTCACCTCAAAGGAAACTATTTTTTGTTATAAAATACAATTTTTGTTAAAAGTTCAAGTCCAATCAACATAAAACCAGCCACACTGAACCACATAGACGAGAAAGTGGGAAGTACAATTGAACACATTGGCACAGGAGATCACTTCCCAAATATAACTCCAGTAGCACAAACACTGAGAGAAATAATTAATAAATGGGACCTCCTGAAACTGAAAAGCTTCTAAAAGCAAAGGACATGCTCAACAAGACAAAATGGCACAGAATGGGAAAAGATCTTCACTAACCCTACATCAGACAGGGGACTGATCTCCAAAATATACAAAGAACTCAAGAAATTAGTCCTCAAAAGAACAAATAATCTAATAAAAATTGGAGTACAGACCTAAACAAAGAACTCTCAACAGCAGAATCTGAAATGGCTGAAAGACACTAAGGAAATGCTCAACATCCTTAGTCATCAGAGAAATGCAAATCAAAACAACTCTGAGATTCCATTTTACACCTGTAAGAATGGCCAAGATCAAAAACACTGATAACAACTTATGCTGGAGATGTTGTGGGGTAAAGGGAACACTCTTGCATTGTTGGTGGGAGTGCAAACTTGTACAGCCACTTTGGATATCAGTATGGTGATTTCTCAGAAAATTAGGAAACAACCTTCCTCAAGACTGAGCAATACCACTTTTGGGTGTATACCCAAAGGATGCTCAAGTGTACCACAAGGACATGTGCTCAACTATGTTCATAGCAGCATTTTTTTGTCATAGCCGGAACTTGGAAACAACCTAAATGCCCCTCATCCAAAGAATGGATAAGGTACATTTACGCAACAGAGTACCACACAGTAGAAAAAAAAAATGACATCTTGAAATTTGCCGGCAAATGGATGGATCTAGAAAACATCATATTGAGTGAGGTAACNACACCTGTAAGAATGGCCAAGATCAAAAACACTGATAACAACTTATGCTGGAGATGTTGTGGGGTAAAGGGAACACTCTTGCATTGTTGGTGGGAGTGCAAACTTGTACAGCCACTTTGGATATCAGTATGGTGATTTCTCAGAAAATTAGGAAACAACCTTCCTCAAGACTGAGCAATACCACTTTTGGGTGTATACCCAAAGGATGCTCAAGTGTACCACAAGGACATGTGCTCAACTATGTTCATAGCAGCATTTTTTTGTCATAGCCGGAACTTGGAAACAACCTAAATGCCCCTCATCCAAAGAATGGATAAGGTACATTTACGCAACAGAGTACCACACAGTAGAAAAAAAAAATGACATCTTGAAATTTGCCGGCAAATGGATGGATCTAGAAAACATCATATTGAGTGAGGTAACATAGACCCAGAATGACAAATATCATATATACTCACTCATAAGTGGCTTTTAGACATAAAGCAAAGAAAACCAATCACAATCCTAGAGCACCTATGCAACAGTGAGGACCCTAATAGAGACACACATGATCTAATCTACATGGGAAGTAGAAAAAGACAAAATCTACTGAGTAAATTGGAAGCATGGGGACCATGGGAGAGGGTTGAAGGGGAAAGGAGAGGAATGGAGGGAGCAGAGAAAGATGTATAGCTCAATAATATCAATAAAAAGAGCTCAATTCCATATTTTCCTAAGTGTATTGTTATACTAATGTAAGTTAAAGTTATGTTCATTTCCATTGCTAACTTAGTAACCTCTAGAACTACCTCAGAGCTGGGAATCTGGGCATGCCTATTGGACGTGGTCTTAATGAGGTTCACTGTGGTGGCACCATTCACTGGGCTTGAATCCTGGACTCTAGGAAGATGAGAAATTGAACTGGCCACCAGCATGTGTGGCTTATTATCTGCCTCTACATTGTAATCATCTGCTTCAGGCTCCCCTTTCCGTGATTTCCTTGCTATAATGGACAGTATCCTCAAACTGCAATACACAAAAAGAAGTTCCTTCTCCCGTAAGTTGCTTTTGTCTGGTTATTTTGTTGCAGCAGAAAAGGTAATTAAAACATTAAGTTTCCTGTAAGGGAAGCAGAGCTCTGACAGTTAGAGGATGGGGGAGGGAATGTTAATGCGTAGTTAGACAGATATTCTGAAAATTTTAAATCAATGAAATATAAAGACCAGTCTACATTCCTCACTTTGGAGCTGTCCACATTGCCAAGTTGTACTGAATCAGCTCCCCAACAGTATTTGTGGTTGATTTTGCATTTGGTGTTCCCACCCCCAGGTCACAAGGACATGGTAGGATGAGATTCCTGTGGGCTTCTTTCTATTTGTATATTTCTTTCGAGATCTCGAATGTCTATTACTCCTACATGAATACTGAATGAAACACCTCCAGTCCAATCAAGAGAGGTGTTCGCTCTTTTATTTCCATAAATATCCATCATTTCTCCTCATTGTGGGCAGTTTGAACTCTGATGTCTCTTTCTTTTCCAGACAAAACTCCATCTTATTTAGAATCCATGCCTCTGGCAAATGACATAATTTTTTTTGTCATGACTAAGACACTGATATACAAAAATATCAAATTGTTCCTTCAGTCTTTTAATACCAATGTTTCTCTAGTTATCTTCAAAGACTTTCACTTATTTGGCAAAATAAAGATGAGGTTTTGGTTGATGCTGCTTAAAAATATCATCGAAAGTCCAGTTGCTATAAGATAGTCCTATAAGATTTATAATTTATTTTTAGATTAGCTTATTAAGTTTATATACCAACCTGTAATTTATTTATTAATTGCTGTGTATGTGTATTATGTTTGTGTATGTGCCTGTGTACCAAAGAACATATGTAAAGGTCAGAGGACTCTTCCGTGGATTCAGTTCATTCCTTATACCGAGTACATTCTGGGGAATCAAAGTCAAGCCACCAGGTTGATGCAACAAGCACTTTTACCTGCTGGACCATCTCAAATTCCAAAAAGTAGCTATTTTTTTAGATACCTGTTAACTGCACATGTATCTGATGTATTCCAGCACCTGGTTGGAAGCGGTGAGACTGAACAGAGATCTACCGTTTCTAGAAGAAGCACAAACTGTTTCTGTGTAAAGTAGCTACAGAAATTTTCTGAAGGGAGTGCCTATGGTGCTGCACTTTCAACAAAGAAAATTATACTATTTTTGTTGTGTATAATTTTCGTGGTATAGGTGTAGGCACATGTATACTCAGTATAACATGAATAATAAATAAATTATTTTTTACTTTGTGAGCACATGAATAAAACTTTCTGTAGCAGGTGAAATTTCTGTGCTAAAGTCGACTGCAACTGACCTAATATTTAAAAAAAAAGAAAATAATGATGTTTTTCTATCTTGTATTTTTAACTCTGTACTCCCTACCAAGCTTTAGAGGCTATCATTTTGCTGTAGGTTGTGATAAATTTGAATTTTTATGTTCGGACAACTGTTAACAAACTCTTGCTTTTCATCTTTTTTGGACCATGCATTCCATTATTAAGAGGATGGAGAAGATGAACACAAAGCAGAAAAGCTAACATAAACATAGATAGCAGGGAAGCTATCATATACATAGATTCCAGATCACTAAAACCTGAGCTAAGATATTTGGGATTTTGTTTTTGTTTGATTAAACATAGGATCATGGCATCTTTCTCTCTGTCTGATAGTAGAAGTTTGGAACCCTTCATCTCATTTTAATTATTTACATGCAACAAAATTAGATGCTAATTCTTATTGTGAATGGGAGATAAATCTTCTGTGATATTTTCTAATATTGCTTCCAGCCCCAGTTAATCTCATAGTTTGGCAAAGACATGAAGATCTAATTCCAGCCCCATCTTTTTGGGTCCAAGAACTCTTATTAAAACTTTAATAACTATGTGTTTTTGCAAAAGAGACAAGAAGTTAGACCTTTTTAATATTTTTTTTTAATTTTAGGAAAATACATCATGATTTTGAGCTCGGTCAATTTACCACAACCTGGAATCAGCTGGTAGATAATCTCCATGAAGGATTGTTTACAGTAGGTTGGCCTGTAGGTATGTCTGTGGAGCAATTGTCATAGTAAATTTAATTGTTAGGGGAAGACTCAGCCCAACGTGGGAAGCACCAAACTCAAGGCAGCAGATAAAATATGTGATAGCAGAGAAATCGAACTGAGCACAAATAAGGGAACAAATGATCATCTGTGCCTTCTTTTCTCTCTGCTCTTGATCGCTGCCTTGACTTCCTGCAATATCGTTCCGTAACCTGGAATTATGAGGACTAAAAACCCAAACATTTCTCCTCTAAGGTGTTTTTGGTTGGGGTAGTCTAACACATCAATGGGAAAGGAAGATAGAACTGGTACGTATTCAGGTAGGAGTATCTTGTCCACAAGATAGGTTTTATCATTGGCTTTTTATGATCACAGAACCATAGGCAGAGGGGTGAGTGAGGTCACATTTGGCTTTCTCTTCGGTAAGTCATGTTGTACCTTGTCTTCTGGCCTCATTCACCAAAGATGGGATTGTATAAAGAATTTCTTCTCCCTGAAAAACTTTCATTTTTTGTCAAGTACTCTTGAAAATAAGAAGCTTTCAAATCCAAAAGAATGAATTTATAATGCTCGATTTCAGATTACATCAGTGACCAGTGTTGAGTGCAGAAAATAAGTTGAAAAATAATCACAAGGAAAATAGTTGGGAATGGAATCCACAGACAAACCAAAGAGAAATTAGCTGGAAAGGAAGGTGGATATGGTGTTGTGATTATTGGCAGAGACAGAATGGGTGGTACCAGGCAAAAACAGAGGAAAGAGGTGATTTCAAATGTTAAGAAACAATGTCTTACCTAGTGTCAGAAGTTCATAGAACCAGCCAAGGACTCCTTATAATACTTCAGATAAGAAATATCCCAAAATAAAAGCTTCAAATTAAACCAACAACAACTAGGAAATCCCACAGAAATGCCTTTGAAGCACATGCACCCACACAAACCTCTCTTAAAATTGAAGTATGTATATGAAAATACTACTGAACAAAAGGCTAATTTTCCATCTATAAGTATATATTTAAACTCTGTCTTTATATGGTTATCTTAGCACATAACTCCTGCCTATCTATATGTATCTGTCTGTCTATATCTATCTATCCATCCATCTTCTATCTCAACATCATCTGTTCATCCATCCATACATACATACAAATAGATAACAAATTTTTATATATCTGTTACCAGCTTTGAGCTTACATAGTATTATTCAAGGAATGTTAGAGTTGCTAATTTTTATCTTGATATAAAATAACCAGGATTTGTATTGAGATCCCTGATCAGAAATTGACCAAATGAGAAATCAAAATATGTGTTGCTAAACATCATTAAGTAGCTGGATGTAAGGATACTCAGTGAAAAACATTAGGGCATAAAACATAATGAGAAGTTATTCAAGGGATTGTAAATTTTTGAATAATTATATAATAAACTTGAGGAGGCAGACTTCTAATTAGCTATGGCAATAAAAAGTGAAGTGCTTAACCTGTAAAGGACACATATGAAATCACACATCAAATGTTTAAATTACATGAAGTAAAAAAATTACATTTTCCCGTGTTTTTGACAACAAGTAATTGGGAAAAGAGGCTTGGCTGAGGGTTTTAGAACAATATTCAGTACTTAATTCTATTTGTTTATGAATACACAAATCCACACACTTGAAAAACCACCCTGGGACGGGATGGCAGGTGTGTAAGAAGTCAGAAGACAAACTGTGGGATAGGTTCCCTCCTTCCATATGTGTCCTAGGGATTGAACTTAGATTGCCAGGCCTGGTGGCAAGTGCCTTTACCAGCTGAGCATATTTGACAACCCTAGGGTCCCAGAACTATTGTTCTGCCATATCAAATATGTTCATTCATTAATAGAAAACAGCAGGAATTGAATCAAAGAAGATGTGGATTAGAATCTTTTATATTATAAAGGAGGAGCATTTTCTGCCTTCAGACTGCCCAAATGGCAGTCCAGGAAACTACTAGAACCTGAGATTTCCACATTCAGCTTTGTCTTGGTTGATAAACATCTTAGATGATTCAAGTGGTATAAGCCTTACATCTTGACTTCATCACAATAACTTAAGTCTTTGCCTTTTCCATTCTTCTTCAGCAAATAGTATTGCTACCAATCCAAGCCAGTGATCTATAGGGAGATGTAGCTGGTGTATGAGTCAAGGCCATGCCACAGTTAAGCTGGGTTCCTAGCCATTGTGCCTGATTGCATCACCTATTAACAGGAAGATGATTTAGGATGTTTCAAGCACAAGCAGTCATATAGCTTTGGCAATTATCAATTATTTTGATATTTTCTATATTTTACAAATATTTTCAATATGATGAGCACAATCAGCATTCCTGACTAAGGTCAAAACTCTTAGAGACAAACTTTCAAATCTAATATGGTGCCATTTACTAACTGTAGGACTCTGATGGCAGTTACTCAGTATCTCATCTGCAAAATGGGCAAAATGACAAGACCTGTATCTTTAAAATAGTCAGCAAAATGATAATATAAAATTCTTAAACCAGTCCACAACACACAATAATTGATCAGTAGAATCAACCCAGTCTGATTATAGCTGGGTACAGAGGACCACTTGTAGAAGACACAGGTGAAAGCAAGCATCAAAGATTAATGACACAAAAAGTACTTGAGAAGTGCTTGCAGTTCCACAATGAAACAAACACACACACACACACACACACACAAACACACACCAATAGTGTAGGAAGTTTATCTATGTAGTTTGAAGACCATACATAGAGTCTAAGTTAAGTAGATAAACAAATATGAAAACAGCCACATGCAAGTTCCAAAGTGAAGCTTTAGTGTTAAGACGAAGGCCTGCTAAGTCTCAGAGACCCTCTGTTTTAATGAACAGGAGGAGTAACACTCAGACCAGGGGGGACGCCCGAGAGTCTTTAAAATCTGCTCCAGCAACATGATGGATGGTCAAGCACTCTGGATACAAGATGTTTTATTTTTAAGCCTCTGCTTAGGTTCCCATTTCTCAATGCATGCATTTCTCTCTGAGCAACAACAAAAAGACTGTTCAATATTCTCAACTCTCTTGCTGTGTGTATTTTCATTATAAATAAAAACTTTTACAAGACAGAAGCCCCAAAGACTGAGAGGTGATCAATATATTCAACAATAAATATCCAATATTCAGCAAAAGATGCATAATTTCTCCTGTGGAAATGTTGGCTATAAATAGTAGATTGTTGCAAGAATAATGCTCCTTTGGCATGTGAAATAATCAAGTAACATTCTTGAAAGATGAATTATGGTCTGGATTTGCATAACTTGGATTCAATACATTGACACAATATTTGCATTGGAAACGTATATAAAGCTAACCAATGGAAAGAATGCATGATTTTACCAACATGTTTATACATTAATAACATTACTTGGCAATCTGATGTCTCAAGACCCAGGGTGAATTACTTATTAAAAACCCATATACAGCTATCTGTCTTTATCATTCTTTCTGGATGAGCTGTAATGGTTCTGATTGTTTTCAAAATTATATTTGGACAGGATATGACTGCTACATGAGACCTCTCAAACCAATATCGTTTCTCTTACTCATAAAATACATTATACTGCTGTGTGCATTGAGCCAAATCATTAACGAAGGAGGTATAACCTAACCTCTGTATCTCTGATTTGACCAGCAGTTACACCGGAGCAAGCTAACATCTTAGAAATTGTTTAAAAAGTGAAGCTAACACGATTATGAATATTTATGGAAGATTCACTTATTTCTTGAAACTTCATCCTGCCATCTGAACCATTTCATTAGTCTTAACTGTTTCATAAGAGGTTAACTTTAAGAGAAAAATAGTGTCTGAGACTTACATCATCTGTGAAGCCACACTCCCATGGTCCTAGATACGCCCTTCCCTATGTTTGTTTAGAATTATGCAAAAGCTAAAATAATTAGTTAAATCCTGTGAAATGGGCAAATTAGGAAGCCCATCAACACAGTTTTCCCCTTTTAAAAAGTATTTGAAGGCAGCCACTGACTTGTTATGATGGACTCCCCACATTTCATTTTAGTGCAGAAAGCAGAACTTAATCGCACACCACTCTACCTCTAACCCGAGTGCAGTGTCTCCACAAGGTAAATTCAGGTCACTGAATCTCATGATGACTCGTCTTTGCAAACAGACCAAGGATAAAAGAGTTCTTTTGTGAGATCCAAAGTAACAAACAAGCCTGAGTAAAAGAATTAACTATTTGTGCTTCTGTTTCATTCTTGTCTTTCCCATTTCTGAAAAAAACAACATTAGAAGAACCGACATAAAATGTGAATTCGGGCCTCACAGATATGAAAGAATGAGTGCAAATTATCACAGAGGAAGTGCCTCTTCTTTGAAAGTAGGGAAAAGGAATGAAATTATGATCAAGCATCTCAAAGATCCGATGGTGGTTGGCACACGAGTCTGTGATCCCAGTATAAGAAGACACCTACTAGTTGAGGCTGACCTAACTTTGGGCTGTAGAAACATTTATTTAGTGAGCTCCCATTAGAACAGCGCCATCATTTCAGTGGGTGAGTGCGCCCCTCGCGGTCCTGACTTCCTTGCTCATGATCTCATTCCTTCTGCTCCTCATTTGGACCTTGGGAGCTCGGTTCTGTGCTCCAATCTGGCGATGGATGGGAATAGAGACAGAGACCCACATTGGAGTAATGGACTGAACTCTCAAGGTCGAAATGAGGAGCAGAAGGAGGGAGAACATGAGCAAGGAAGTCAGGACCGCAATGGGGGGCGCCCACACACTGAGACGATGGGGCTGATCTAATGGGAGCTCACCAAG
>LOEQ01000695.1:113804-127658 GCA_001685075.1 Bramus lutescens | reverse complement strand
GGGATGGGAGGGAAATGGGAGGAGGGGAGGAGGTGGAAATTTTTAATAAAAAAAGAACCTCAAAAAAAAGAAACATTTATTTAGGGGATTGTAGCTTTACTGCCATTACTTTTTAAGGCATGCTGGGAAGGGAGGTATGGGCAGGACTCCTTCTTGAATTACTCAACTGTCTTTCTGTGTGTCTTTCATGCTTTCCCTCATCTGTTTGCCTGCCATTTCATCTGGCTTTCCATGGTTTCAATAGTGAGTAAAGAACAAAAGAATCCTACGTAGTCTCAAAGCCTCCTAGTGAAATATCATTGTTGATCCATTGTATGGGAAACAAGGGCATCAATGCCTATAGGTACTTTGAAGGGGAGGAAATTGCATCACTAAGATGTATTTCATAGAAACGTCCACAGTCTTACCCTACAGAAATTCAGTATTTCAGATATTTAATGGAATCTTGAGTGGTTTAAGCCTCAATGTTTATCGTTTCGCCTGTTACTACTTTGTACTTCACGTGCTTTTCTTTATAATCGAGATTGCTTTAAAGTACACAAACATGTGTTTAGTAACACGGCAGTCATTCACAGGTCCTTCCCAAAGCTTCCAAATGGGATTCCGATATTCAGAGCCCACTCACAAAACACTCAAGCATCGATCATAAGCAATATGGAATTTAGGCTCTATCGGAGGTGATTCACTCATTGGCAAACAGCACATGAGTGAGGAGCTCTATTCTGCTGGGTGAATTCTTGCAATTCTAAACCCGGGATTCATTAGGAGCAAGGAAACAGACCTGCAATAAGACACGATTCAGCCATGAGAGATGTCTGTGTGACAGGCAGTTCCAGCTGTGACCTCCATCGTTGGGGCAGATAGAAGCATCACTAGCCCTTGGTTATTTTTGGAAAGATCCTCCTGGCAGAGAAAGAAAAAAAGAAAGCAAGAAAAGGATTGGTTTCATTTTCTGCTGTTTTTCTCAGTATTTCTTCTTGCTAAGGACTATTCTACTCCCATTTCTGGAGTATGTGCTAACAGAAAAAAAAAACAGGACAATGTCCCTCAGATTTTTTGATATATACGAGAGCAATCACAATGTTTGAAGACATTTTTGTAAAAAATATTTTGGGTACTGAGACAGGAGTTGTAATAATAAGATGATTTCCTTCTCATGGACCCAGGATCTGAAGGTGAGGTTTTAGCTGTTGGTAAAATATGAGTCACCAATTAACACCATAAGAACAAGCATGGAACATAACTCAGTACAAAAGTCCATCTTAATTCTGCATTTCTTATCTCTTCAGTCTCTTGCTGGAAATATGGCTGCAAATTTACTTCTTAAAGAGGGCATTAGTGATGCTGACATTGGCGAGTGACTGCTTGGAGAAAGAATGACCACGGCAATAAAAATCAAAGGGATTAGTGTCACTGTTCCTGGCCTATCATGAGATTTCACCAAATGACTGTGACGGTGGCTAAATTTGAGGCATAAAACAAATCACTTGGCATGGTTATTATGATCCCCTGTGGAAATACCCCCCAAATGGGCCAAGGCCTAGAACGTTCTAATTATGCATGTGGTTAAGAATAATGTGCAAGTTCCATTACTGACTTTGTTTAATTGTGACGTGAAACCACGTGGCCCTGTATAACAATAAAGTAAACTGCAAAATGTGCCTACAAGGGATGCTGAGAGTCTGCCTTAAATTGCAAAAATGTTGAGTGGAAAGTTGAAAAGCTGCCAATGCCCATCTATGGTTTGTAGGAGATAAGCCATTAGTCCTGGCGAGGTATATTGCTTCCTACATTATCATGCAGACAAAATGTGAACTCCCAAGACCTGTGTACTGCTTATCATCCACCAGAGATATGCCCTTAAGAAAGAATCTGCGTAAGGTCGCTGTCTTGAAAACAGATACGACTTTTGGAGGTTATTTATCATTTGAGACAAACAAAAATGGTTTGGAGTTGTAGAGGTTATTAATTAATTAAAAGACAATTAGCCCCCCACCCCACCTGTGAACTAGCAAATACCTTACAACACCCCCACCACATTCTTTTGCAAATGATTGGGTCTAACAACTAAGATCATTTCCACAGAAATCTAATTGGGTTGTACCACACAATGATATCTACACATGTGGAAACTGACCTGGAAAATCAGGTTCCGCACCAAATTAGAAAATGGGCTAAATATATTGATTATTTCAGGGAATACAGACAAAGGGAAACTGAAAATCAAATCAAGGAGAGTCTGTGTACTGTCAAGAATAAACCAGAAACTGAAAACTCGAAAACAATTAAACCTATGTTTTCTTAGCCCTCTGAAAACACTAAGAGTTAGCTTAAGGTTTTTAGAGAATAGTTCACTAAAATTTTCATTTACTTTTGCAAAGGATGATTAAAATAGGATAGGATATCAGCTGTAATCACTTTAGGAATGTATATGTCAGACTTTCTTATGATATCACTTGAGATAGGATGTGCAATGATAGATGTGGACGTTTCGATAGCTCTGTAATTGGCTGAAAAACAATATCACCAGAGACAGTGAATCAAACAACAAGGTTATGTCAAGGGAGATCGCAGGGATGCATCAGCAAGCTCCATCCCCCAGATACCAAGATAGGACACTGTCTAAGGAGTACACCAGTTACCATGGTGATAAGAGAATTTACTGATCACATTTCATCAGGGCTCATTGACCAGTGTAACCCACTGATAGTCTGGCCCACAGGGGCATGGATAAACAACTGCCTATCAATCTTCAAACAGTAGGAACCACATTACCTAGAGAAAATGAGTCAAATCAGAGCCAACATATCTTATAAACAACAGCAAAAAAATCATTGTAAGGAATAACTCATTGTTCATTCGAAAGTGTTGAATGAGCGTCTACCACAATGAAACATATACACAATATTAACTGTTTCGGACAGAGGAAACCCTGATTAATAAATATGAAGTGAAAAGTCCATTCATTAACTGTAAGGAGGCCAAGGGAATCCATTAGGATGCATATTTGGGTTAAGAATCTCATAGGAAATTATAAATGTTAGAAAAGAAAATTGTTGATATGGGAAAGATAAAAAGTGACTCTAATGATTTTTGTCTCTCTTATTAAATTAAAGAAATTGAATTTTGAATAAAAAACTTCAGAAATAGACACCAATGAAAGGACATGAGCCTATTTAGAGACTTAAGGATTGGAAGTACTTTGAGGAACATTGCAGTGTCACAGGCAGGCAAGGCTATTTTGTGTATCAATATAGATTAATTAATAGATTCATTCAAGCAATAGAAAATTTCAGAGTGATAATTTTCCAAAAATCATCTAAATTTTGAGTTTTCTGATTTAAAAAAAATGTGCTATCCCAGTTTTTTCTATGGTTGTCTGAAAGCAGGAGTATGGTTTTCACATAGAATGAACCTTGTAGAACTGGGTTTCTTAATGACACAGAGAAACCACGAAGGGTACCTTCTGCCTATGACTAAGTGTCCCAGAGGACATGGCACAGAGTCTATTCACTGCAAAGAACCTAGACAATAAAGAGGACCCTAAAATAAACATACATGGATCTAATTTACAAGGGAAGTAGTAAAAGGCAAGATTTCTTGAGTGTATTTGGAGCATCGGGGTCATGGGAGAGGGTATAAGGGGAGGACGGAGGAAGAGAGGGGAGCAGAGAAACCAGTATAGCTCAGTAAAAGCAATAGAAAAGAAGTATATTTGAGAAGCAAAGGCATAGCAATATGGATTTCCCTTGAAAGGAAATCTGTAACTTGAGAAAATCCAACCTTCCTGAAGGCAGGCTCTGGGTAACTGTATTGCATTGATCTACTATACATCTCCATAGCATAATATATTTCTTGGTAAAAGGTCATGTGATTCATTCAATAAATGTCAAATTCTAATAAGTGAAAGACTGAAAATTTATTGACAGATTTGACAATTGGTTTGGAGTCAGTAAAAAAAAAATCCTTGAGAGGACAGCTACTATAGCTACCATTTTGAAATGATATGAAGAATTTATATAAGCTACTTGGTGCTGACTATTGTACAAGCATCTATAGACTTGCCAAATCACAAGAACTTCATCTTGTTACTATTCCAACTTCGCTGGAGAAACTTAGGCTCAGAGAAATGATCCTGACATGACACCCCTACCAAGTGTCGCTGTTACAAATTAAAATCCATATTAGCTGGGCTCTGAAGATGTTTCTTTTTCTATTATGCCAAGTTTTTATGGAAGAATTAAATAATTAGAAAAATAGCAGAACTCTGAAGTACAATTAATAAAAACTCAGAGGCAGCTATTAGGGTTCAACCTGAAGACCAGAAAAGCAAAGCAGTTAGTCACTGGCTCTTACCTCAAACTCATTCCTAAAATGGTAATCTTGCCTCCAGGAAACCTCAGACTAAGAGCTGTCTCCTCACATTTTACAATCCTCTCTAGTTCTGGGATTAAGGGCATGCACCACTACCACCTGGTTCCTATGGCAAGCTACTGCGGCTACTGGGATTTAAAGTGTGTGTCATTGTGGCTTCCGGGATTAAAGGTGTGTGTCACCACTGCCTGGTCTGTAAGGCTGGCCAGTGCGGCTGTTTTAACTTTCAGATCTTCAGGCAAGCTTTATTTATTAAGATACAAATGAAATGCGCTACAAAACTCCTCAGAAATCCACTAGGTCCTTGATCCTAGAGATTACAATATCTTTATAGAACAGTGGAGAAATGGAAGAAGAGTTGAAGCCAAGAAAAGAAAAGGCACATGAAGAAAATCTTGGAGACTGGAACTGTGGGAACCGTGCCTGCTCTTGCGCTTTTTGATTATTTACCTAAATGCGTTGTTTTCCATACCATGCAAAGAGTTCGAACCGGAATGTCAGTCGGTTGACTCGCAAACCACAGGCCCCAGGATCCCAGTAAGCAGTGCATGAGCAAATGGACAAATGAACAAAAACATACCTTCAAGGTCTTTAAATTCAAAGTTTAAGTAGAATGTTCATGACATTTTTTAAGTTGGGTCCAAATTGTTCCAGATAGGGCAGAACCATGAGCTCTTCTTATACCAACACCTGGAAAACAGAAGATCGGGAGGCAACATGATTATAACCAGCACATCTATCTGAGCCTCGTCATTACCCGGGGAGAGACACCATCGAAATGCTTCCTAACTTTATCCACCTTTTCACTAGATGAAAATTGTTGAAATTTATCAGATTACTAATTATTGAAAATATTGAACTTAATACCAGCTTTCAGTCTTTGAGATGGACTTCAAACCTTACACCTGTTCAGCACAATGAATATTCATTCGTTTGACTTCTGGAAATTCATCTTTGATTCCAAACATGTATATTTACATGTTTATCACTTCACTTACCCTGTTAAGTACTTCGGTTTGAGGGTTTCTCTGTGGGCATGTGTTTAAATAATTTTCTTACAGATATAAAGCCAGTCTATTGTGTAAACAGAGTTGTATAAGAGGAGATAAAGGGCATAACAAACAAACCTGCGACCCTTTTAGCCTGCCTGACACCAGGCTCTTCATAGACCCACATTTCCATTTGAATTCAGGGTAAGTCCTACATCTGTAGAAAGATCTCATGCGCGGGATTAGCTTCATTACACAGTTGGACTTGGATAGAGGCGGCAGAAGAGCGGCAAGGATCCTTTCAGAAGTGGGCACAGAAAGATGTAGTGTGCTGGGATGAATTTTCCTTTAAATAAAAACGAAGTCAGATTTTAGAATGAAATTCTCTAGTGCTGTCAAACTGTTTGAAACTGGATTTGGCAGTTGTCCTTTCAAACTGTTATTTCAGAGCACGTGTCCCAGAAGGGACAGCTAAGAATGCTTGTCATATTTGAACTCTTTCCAGAACCATTCAGCAGGATACTGGCAGTCCACTTGTTCGTGTTAATTATTTCTGCCCTGATTGCCTGGCAACACAAAACATGGGAAGTATTATATTTTGCTGTTTGTGAATGCTTCCAGCAGAATGCAGGGAGAAAATGGAATACAAAGTCAGCTGGAAATGTAACTTAATAAGTTAGGTGTGTTTTTTGATTGAAAATTTGTTACAGATGAAGAGGTTTGTAATCCTGTGATTGTGTGTGTTAACCATGGTTTCAGAGAGCTTGGGGGCATTTCAGTGGGTCTTGGTGGGCAGAAACTGCTGATGAATGGTATCCTCAGTAGGCAAAATATATATGTGCACACATATATGGGAGCAATTGTTACATGTAGCGATGGTATATGTGCAGCTGTACATAAAGATGGGATTTGTATACCTGTGCCTGTGCAGGAGTCAGAGAGAAGGGCTTTGGGCGACCTACTCTATAATGCTCTACTCTTTTGAGATCGTGTTTTTTATGACTTGAAGGCACATTGGCACTACCCTTCCCATGAGCCTCCTTGTTTGTACCCTGTAAATTAGTGGACAATAGGCATATTTATGACTCACACAGTTTATTTACTCAAGCCCATATTTATTTAACCTGTATTCAGAGGACTGAGGTCCTTATGTTTGCTCGGCAAGTGCTGTTATCCACTGGGCCAACCCCTGACTCCAGCCTAAAGAAGAAAACTTCTGCAAACCCACATAATTTCATCTTTTGAAAATCCCACTTTCCCTTCCTCTTCCCCTCTTCCTCTCTCCCTCCCTTCCTTTCTTTCTACCTCCCTTCCTCCCTCTCTCATCCTTCTTTCTTTTTTCCCTCTGTCCCTCCGTCCTTCAGTCCTTCTGTCCCTTCCTCTGTCTGTCAATCCCTCCTTCCCTTCCTTTCTTCTTTTTCCCCTTTTAGTATTGTTGAAATCCTGAAGTTATAGCTCAGTTATGTCAACCCCCAAATGAAATGTGATGCTCAGAGCTTTTATCAATTCTCCAGTACAAACCACCCTAGGATTTTGTTATACTGCAAGACAATGAAAGTTCAGAGCATGCCTTCATGCCCTATTCCTGCTGTTAAGTATGGCTTATGTCAACACCAAAGGCATGGATACACCCAAGCCCCTGTGCTGGAAGGAAACGTAAAGTTTGGAATGATTTCTGGGACGTTGGTGATCTTTAAAGCAATTATCTGACAACTTTTTGCTCTGGTTTTGAGAGCCACCCTCATGTGACAGCCTTCGAGGATGGCAATGTTACATTCTGTGCTGCTGGGTAATGGGCAGTGACAAGTCAATGGAAATCAATTTCAAAAATGAAGTGTAAAATGTGGTGTTAATATACTGAGAGACAGAAACACTGTTTTGTTCATGAAGGTAAGCACTGATTTTTCCTATGGATGAGGATAAGTACTAAGCTATCAGTCCATATTTTAAAAATTCTTAGAAACTGGGATCATTCTTTAAAAATGGTCATCCTATAATAATAAGGACCTCAAGTTTTCTTACTGTTTTAGACTTCCTCTTTAATTTTTTACTGGAGAATTTTATACACATATAGAATTAACTATGATTATATTATCCTTCCTTCTGCTCTTATCTCCTTAATATCCTCTTAACTTCATTATTTTATCTTTATCTCTTGGTTCCTTAATTCCTGCCTTCCTCTCTCCCTCTCTTTCTCCCTCCTTGCCTTTCTGTCTCTCTCTTTCTGTCACTCTGTCCCTCTGTCTTCTTTTTCCTTAGAATGATCCACATCCAATTAGTGTTGCCTATATGTGCAAGGGCAGGGAGCATCCACTGGTACTAGGAAACCTACCAATGGCCACATTATCAAAATGAAAAAAATCCCTCAGCATCCAGCAACTGTCAGTTGCTCCCCAGAAAAGGGTGCAGATTTCAAAATTCAGTTTTACATAACAACTATCCCTGTTAAATTATTTAAAACTAATGAAAAGAAAGAAAAGACAAAGTTGGGTGGTGGGGGCATACACCTTTAAGCTGAGCACTTGGGAGACAGAGGCAGGTGGATCTCAGTGAGTTCGGGGCTGGTCTACAGAGAAAGTTGAGGACAGGCGTGACTGTTACACAGAGAAACCCTGTATCGAAGAAAAACTGAAAGAGAGAGAGAGAGAGAGAGAGAGAGAGAGAGACTAAAACAAAACAAAACTATTCTTCGGATGCATTCAATTCCACATGCAGAAATTCTGACAAATAAATAAAAACAACAACCAAAAACTAGGCAAGGGGTTAGGCCAATGAACAAACAATCCAGTGGCAGGATGCATCCCTTCAGTTCCCCGTCTTCGTTAGACTTACCCTTTATGAAGATTATTTTCTGGCTGAGAGACACTGTCGCCATGAGCATTGTCCAACCATGGTAGTTGGAAGCAGTAATGCAAGATTATTGGACAAATTGGATTACAATGGAATTATATCAACAGTCGCAGCCATATTTTGCAGCTTTTTCCTCTGTTTCTTTTAGCGTCCTACCTGAAAACCCTTCTTTGTTGAAGCAGAATCACCATTCTTTCTATACCATCCAAACTAGGGTTATACTTCTGGGAAGTCTTCATTCACTCTGAGTTGACGGCAAATGCCACTCTTTACATGGTTCTGGTTTCCTGTCACTTCCTCCCAGTTCCACACCTTCATTGTTGCCTCCTGCTATTTAATGGCTCCAAAACAAGACCACAGACACTCTACCCCTGGAATCAGGCAAAGCACCAAGGTGTCAGTGAAAGAATGCTTGTTGAACTTTCTTTGGCAATTCCTTAGTGGATCACACTGGCTCTTTTCTGATGCTCTACCAAGTTCAAGTTCTAAAGGCACTTAACCATTTAGATTGCTGTCCTCTAATTGTAAACGAGATTTTACAGGAAAGTTCACGAAGGAGTTAGGGAAATGAGACAAAGCAATCAAAGACAATTCCATACCGAGATAAGAATTTTCCCCGTCTCCTAGAGCAAGAGTCTACATTCTGTTGTTGCTCTTTTTATTTATTTATTTTTTATTTATTTACTTATTTACTTATTTATTTGGTATGTAGCTCTGGTAGGCCTCAAATCCACTATGTGGATAAAACCGGAAAGACTATGGGTTTACAGAGATCCTCCTGCCTCGGCTTTCTCAGTTATGAAATTATGGCTGTAAATCACCAAGTTGGGATGAACAATTTGGAAATTTCTGAGTTTTTTTTTTCTTCTTTTTATTTTTTGAAACAGAGTTTCTGTGTGTTGCTCTGGCTGAACTGGAACTCACTCTGTGGACCAGGTGGCCTCCAACTCACAGAGACCTGCCTGCTTCTCCCTGCCTGAGTGCTGGATAAAAGGCGTAGAAATTTCTTAGTCATTCCTACAAAGTAGAAGAGAGATGGTAACTCCAGAGAGGAGCCCAGTCTGCTCAAGCATCTGTTTCTATGGATAGCCAGTGAGGAGAATTCTGTATTATTAAATTGAGGAAGCAAATGGAAAGAGAAATATTTTCTGATCTAGGTTAAAATTTCAGTGCCTATCAATACACTTCCAGTGTAACATAGTCATGCCCATTATTTTAAAGCTGCCTTTGTACTATGATGACAGAATCAAGCCCTTGGGACATCATACGGCCTGTCCACTAATATTTAGCCTCTACTACATAGCCCTTTAGAAAAAAAGGATTAATAATGAAAACTCTGGTCTTTTCCAGAACTTTATCTTTTACAAAATGCTCACAAAATGCTGATACTTACTGGCCTAATACTTAAACTCCCTGTTATTTCTTTATTCTTTCTGTATTGTTCTCTCCACATTCAGATCATCCCTTCCTCCACTTCTCTCTCCCTCTTCTCTTGCCCCCTTCCTCTTCCTTCCTCATTCCTATCTTTTGTTTGTTCTCCTTCCCAGAATTTCTCTACTTTTACTTCTCTTTTACTGCACATGCTTTTACCATTCCTTGTGCATGTTTAAGCCATTTCGTAACTGTTTTCAGTTTATAGCAAAGAACTAATTTTAACATATTTCAATGTGCTATGAAGTATATTTTGCTGCACTTTAATAACAATCAAAGCATGCAAAGATATTTCGGGTAGTTTTCTGCAAGATAAATGTTTCATTTACTTTAGATAAAGTATGCCACAAAAAACATGATTTCTTAATAAATACATTTAAATGTTGGTTTGAGAAATAAGAGCCTATAAAAATATAAATTGAAATTTACTTGTGTGTTTAAATATTAACTGTAGTCCTTTATGAACTGATGTTTGGTACTTTTCTATTTGTGTTTAAAATGCATCCACATAATTTTATTCATATGATATCATACAAAATTAGATGTTTTATATAAACACAGATATTTTTACAATCTATTCATTTAATTGTATCTTTCTTTTGTGTAGTAAAACAAAATTTGCAAGTACCAACTGTGAGCACTTTAATAGAAATAACATGGTTTGTCCATAAAATGTTTCTTCCTAAATGTATAAAGGCAAATAGAATTGTTATATTTACCTTTAACAATTTCTTTTTACATTTATTTTTGTCTCATGTGTGTGTAGGTATATGTCTTTTTCTTGTGTGTAGCCTTTCATTCTTATGTATGTGCATATGTGTGTTTTACTTTGTATGTGTGCACATGTGTGTGCCTTTGTGCATGTGTATGCATCTCTCTTTGTGTGTGTGAATGTTGCATGTGCTTGGTGTGTGTGTGTGTGAGTACATGCATGTTAAGGCACACTTGTGAAGAGCAGAGAACAAATTGTCAGAGTTTATTTTCTCCTTCCTCTAGGTCTTCAAGGTTAGCTGAGACATCTTACTGGCTCGATATTTACTTTTCATTTCGATATTAAAGTAATATACTTGTCTTGCACAATGAAATTCAACAACCATGAGTACTATTTCCCCTTCTCCTTTCACATTTTTTCTTCCTTTTCCCATTCTTTTCTTCCTTACCTTCTTGTTTTTTAATTACTATAACGAAGGTCTCACAGTGTAGGCAAGGTCATTCTGAAACTAATTGTTCGAGAATACCCTCAAATTTGTAAACGTCCTGCTTCTGTTTCCCAGGTGATGGGATTATGTACATGAACTATCATGCTTAACTTGACTGTAAGCACACTGAAGGCAGATGTAGCACCTTTATTTTCAAATCTGAAGGCAAAATGTTTGGAAAGTTGACTAAGGGAAGGGCAGATGAAATATTTACCTCTGACTTTAGTTGCCATAAATGTCCTCATCATCTCATTCATGTTATGATCTTTTAAAATTTCCATTCAGTGTAGAGATTTGGATGATTTGAATGCTCATACTTTTTGGAGAAAAATGCTGCCCTCCTACACACAAAGAAAAAAAAGAAGCAGAGAGGGAAATCAGAGAAACATCACTTTTCACAATAGCCACAAGCAGCATAAAGTATCTTGGGGTAACTCTAACCAAGGAAGTGAAAGATCTATTTGACAAGAATTTCAAGGCAGTGAAGAAAGAAATTGAAGAGGACACCAGAAAATGGAAAGACTTCCCATGCTCTTGGATGAGTAAGATCAACATAGTAAAAATTGCAATTCTACCAAAGGCAATCTATAAATTCAATGCAATCCCCATTAAAATCCCATCAAATAGTATTTATTATGTCTTATATAAAAGAATGAATAAAACTTATAACATGCTTTTTACATTTTTATTTTTTGAAATTACAACACGACTACATCATTTCTCCTTTCCCACTCTAATCTGTGTCCTGCGCCCTTCCCTGGCTTCCTTTAAATTCAAGGCTATTTTTTTAATTGTTCTTACACACACACAGTCACGCACATATGCACACATGTGCATGCACAGACATGCACCCATATATGTATAACTATATGGTGTTCAGACAATAATGTTACCTGTTTGGATATGATCTCAGGGATTACCACTTTTGGGGGCTCATCAATTAAGAGGTTCTTTCTGGGGAACACTGTTTTTTCTGTCATCAGCATTCCATTCCCTAGTTGTCTACGACTCTTTGTTTGAAATTGAAACTATTCCTTTTTTTATTCGATGGAATGGCTTTGCACAGCCCTCTCAGGGGATGGAGCTTAATTCTGGAGTTATTTTGTTGCTTCTCTGAGATGTGGCTTTAAGCTCTCTTTTTCTTCCTGTCTCCTAGGTTTAGATTTGCAATATTCTCTGAAGGTTTGCACCAAAAGACAGATATAAATGAACCCTTGTAAGTTATCTTTAACATTGTACCTGCATTGTGCCCTTTAGCATCCATCCTGGCTATCTTTATTCTTCCTATAGAGTAATTCTCTTCTTCATTAAGAACATGGACAGAAATCTAAAGTGTGGTGGTCATTCCTCAACAAATCAGCAGGGTATACAAGCTTCCATGTAACCTCTGTTACTTCTTGGCAGTACCAGGCTCTCTTTCAATAAAACAGACTTAGCTCTACTGTTTCCACACACTCTGGTACTGCTTGTCTTCTTGCTACTTTTGAGGCTTGGTGCTGCTTTAGTATCTGGAATGTACTGGTGGTACTGATAGGGTCTCATCCTTGGAAAGTAGATAGCCATTAGACAACAGGATGCACAACTGACAAGATTTGCCTGACATGCCAAGTTTAGCCACCTTGTGAATAGATAGTATTAGATGAGTTGTACTGGTGGAGCTCGGTGAGGGGTAGCCAAGCATTACCAGGTATCTTCTCAAGCCTTGGCAGGAACGTTTGGTGCCAAAGTCAATGTTAAGTTCTGTAATAAAATACTGCAGGAATAGTATCTACCCAAATCTCTCTCTGTCTCTCTCTCTCTGTCTCTGTCTGTCTCCCTCCNTCTCTCTCTCTCTCTGCCAGGCAATGGAAATAACAAAAGGGCATTTCTGAGTAGCAAATCTCAGAACGTGTTAGTTTCCAACCTAAACATTCAGCTTTCGGCATGTATTCAGTACTGCACTTACCATATTAAAAGGCAACAAAACCTATTCTAGTTTGCTTCACTGGTTCTGAGAGACAAAATTTGCTTTCATACAGAAATATTGCTGTCCCCTTTCCACTTGGGACTTCTATGGGAAACTGTGGATTAATGGCTGCATTATATGTATAAGGATTTCTTCATTTATGTGGATAAGATACTTAGACAACAGGCTTTCTTAGATAAGAGGACAATTAACTGTCATCAGTAGAAAGCATAATTGCATTCATGTTCATAGAGTGAATAAATTCTTCCCAATAAACACTGACTGATTCTCATTAAGACAGAGTAATAAGATTCTGTGCTAACAAATACCATTTTCTCAAGTATGTATTTGCTACTACAAGATCAAAATCACGCTTGTGAGAAGAGCTGCCAGTGACATGTTTAAGACCCATTTTAACAGGGAAAGTTACAAAGCCAAGTAAGTTTAATTGCATGTCACCTCTTGATTTTGACAAAATAAAATGGCACAAGTTGCTAGTAAACTTAATTATGCAGATTTATTTTAACTTAACAAAAATATATGCTATATGGAGTAAGGAGTTAGCTATGAGCCAAGTTTTAACTTGATTTTTTTTTCTGTAGTGAAAATGTTCATGAAGCAATGCTTTAAATTAATGGAATTTATTATCATGGTTATCACCAAAGGCAGGCTTATACCAGGAAACACCTCTTCCAACTGCTCACACAGCAGTAAAGGGACCTGTGAGCAGAAGATACTTCAGCTCCATGCTTGGTCTTGTGCCTCTTCCAGGACTCCCCAGTATTTCCGTCATTATTGCCTAACCAATAGCTTAAGTTTTTCCAAGCAACTTAGAGTGGTTCATTGTATTGGGACAGAAACTGTTACCTAAATGAATGTTCCTTATCATGGATGACCATTTCCTACCTCTCCATACCAATATTTTCCCATTTTCTCTTGGCCATCACCTTTCTTTCACAGGCATTAAAGAATAAATTTGAAAGCTCAGGCCTAGATTTGCCTCCTCCTTTTCTGTTAGCAGCTTTTCACCAGTTGCCAGAATAAGTCTCTTCATTCTTTTTTTTTT
>LOEQ01000695.1:93691-106994 GCA_001685075.1 Bramus lutescens | reverse complement strand
TAGAAGCTGCTGCTGACATTTGGGGGCCTTCATTTGGCTCTTCTAACCAGTTTGCAACATCCTGGGACAGGAACAGATCTTCCATGGCATCAACTGACAGCAATGTGGACAGAACATTGTTTGGAGGAAGTAGGTTCCACAAGTCTGAAAATGTCTCCTGACTCGGAGGGGGCTTGATGCTGAGGTCTGATTGGGCTCCTCCATTGAAGCACCCAAGAAGTCAGTGAGGCTTCGGGTCTTCAGGGAAGCATGTCACCCTGCTGGAAAGTAGATTCCAGACTCGGATGCTAGGTGCCCCCTGCTTTTAAAAGCGACCTGCAGCCAGGACTGTGGCAGTGGACTAGATTATCATGCTTTTACATTTCTATCTTTTCTTGTAGGCATAGATTTCTAAAGTGTGTACTTTCTCTTCCATCTAAAGAACTTTTTAAAAAGCAATTTATGGACTGGATCTGCAGAGAGACCGTCTCTTGGCTTTTTTTTTTTGTAAACTTCTCTCACACATATTTTTAGATTATTTTCACAGGATATAGAGATATGATTTACTTGCAAGAATTTAAAAATACCAAGACTTTTTTTTAGGGTTTATTTTCTGATGAGAAGCACCTATTATACATTATTATCCTCATACACAATGTTTGTCTTTGCTGACTGCTTTTGAGACTTTCTCTTCAGCTGTGCTTTTCATCTGTAGACAGTGATGCACCATCTCGACAGTTTCCTTTGAAATTCTCGAGTTTGGGTTCAGTGGGTTCCTCACATTTATAGATGTGTATCTTTCACCATATTTGGGAGTACTTTGGTAATAATTTCTTAAAATGTGTTTTCTGTTGCATTTTTGCTTTGCTTTTTTTCCTCTCTGTATTCATTCCAATTACAAGTATTTGTACCAATCATTATTTTCCTACCGGTTTCTGAAGTTCAGTTCACCACTATTTTTTTTAAGTCTTTCCTACCAGGTGTTCTAGACCCAGGATTTGTAATAATTTGCATTAATTTGCTTTTAAAAAGTTGGCGATTAGTTCCATGATGTCCACTCAACTGTTGGACCTGTTCAGTGATATTTTTAGACAATCCTATTTGCAATTTTAACACTTTTGTAATTTTAAATTGTGTGTGTGTCTGTGTGTGTGTGTCTAAGTGCATGCTCCCAGAAAGCCAAAGGGGGCCTGAGTTTTGGATCTCCTGGAGCTAGTGTTGTAGGAGGCTGTGAGAAGCCTGATATTGGTGACCAAAACCATACATAGGTCCTCTGCATGAACATTACATGCTCTTGACCTCTGCGACGTCTCTCCAGTACCTCTTCTTGCAAGTTTTATTTTATTTGATTCCTTCTTGCAGTTTTTGCTTTTTAAATACTTATCTTTTCTTTTAAGAACTTAGACATATTTCTGATATTTGCTAGTTATTATTTATGAGCTTCAATATTTCAGAAATTATTTGGATATTCTTATTCAGTGTATTTCTCTCCATCTCTTGGTGTTAGAGACTTCCCACTCACTCGTATATTTAGTGAATTTTAGACCTGTGGTGGCCATTGTGAATGAGGTATTGAAAAGGCTCTTTAAATTATACTGTTTTCCTTTAGATTGTGTTTAGTTTTGAGCAGCAGGCAGTTATATTCCTTTCTGGTATTTTGATCTTGTCAAACTTAATTTGCTGCTTTGTTATGTTGACTGTTTCTTTGGCTTAGTCATGCTAATGTCTTCATATTAGGCTCTAATTTTGATCCCAAGGCCACAGGCTTATATAGAATGTCTGAGCTCAGTGAGATGTTCTTACCCTGGCTTGGCCTATAATATATATTTTCTAAGCACTGCATAATTTCCTTATCTCAATTTATATATTAACCTCATGGCATCCATTTTGCTAGGATTTGTATTTCCTGTATAAAATCTCAGCTAAGGGCTCACCTGGTCCTTAGTTACTAATGAAAAACCTCAGTCAGACTTCTGATGGCAACCATAACTCTTCCCTGTGTAGATTTCATTTTTATAATATTCCTCCCTGAAAATTCCAGTGATTTCAGTAGCCCTTAAGTATAATCTCTGATGGCTTCAGCATGACCAATCTCTACACATTCGTGCAATGGTTTTAATTTCATTACAGTAGTAGTCACGGTATTATTGGTGATTTTCCATTAGCTGCTTTGATAGTATGGAACAGAAGATTCCACAAGGAGCAACATTTCAAAACTAAACTGACATTTTTCAAATAAAGCTTTTGTTTTGATTTCTTGCTTTTGTTTAGCAAAATGTTTCTCTCTCTCTCTCTCTCTCTCTCTGTGTGTGTGTGTGTGTATGTGTGTATGTGTGTGTGTGCATTTATGTGTATGTGACTATGCACCAAAGCCACAAAATTACACAAAATTCCCTGGTTCTAGAGTTACAGGGGGCTAAGAGTCACTGTATCTGGATATTGAGAATAAAAGGAGTCCTCCTCAAAAGCACCCAGCATCCTAAACTGTGAACGTTATTGCCCGCCAGTCCCTACTTTCTAGATTTTTTATCTAGCAATGGTCTTGTTAATTCTAATGCTGTATACCCTTCCTTTGTTGAGACTGCCCTGGTTCAGAAGACTGTGTGGAGACATGGCTTAACCACACTTAACTCTTAAATACTTTATGTAATTTAGTTATTCCTCAGGCCTCTATTCCTACCTCTGAAGCCAACAGTGGAAATTAATTATTGATGATAATGTGTTGTTTAATGGCAACCTGTGTCTAGTCTCAACTAACAATGTCAGACCTCAAGATCGAACATTGACCTTGTCAGTGCCAACTGACTGTAACAGTTCATTCTATGTTTGATAGTTAGCAATGAAATACTTTTAAAATCTTTTAGGTTTATGCAACTATAAATTCGTACATATAGGAAAGTCTATGGAATCAAACTCAGGTTTTACTCTTTCGTTTCTCATCAATTAAAGGGCAACAAAATGGGATGAGCAAATAAACTCTGTGCTAAATCTTCACAGGAAATTTAGATGTCAAAGAAGGTATATGAAAAAAGTCTTTCAAGTAAACTATGTCACAAATGTCTAATATCACAGAAAAATGTTTTTCATTATCTTTCCCCCCTTTAAATGATGGGGAACATTGCAACAACAGGGCGTGCATTAATTAGAATTTAAAAATATAGGAAGTTGGCAATACTAATGCTTCTTTTATTTCTTCTTCTTTCTGGATATTCTTATCAATAGTTAGTCCCTGAAAAGTACATCAAATGAAAAAGCCTAGGAAGAGCATGCAAGTATTCATTAGATACCTGGAGGAGTAAATATAAAGGAACATTTTCAATGAATACAGATTAGGAAAAGTTACTTTTGTTTTCTTTGCTTCGCTATGAGAAACCCACATCACTGAACAAATTTTAAATGTTATTTATCTTTGTGCATCAGCTCCAAACCAAAAATTAAAAAGCCACATATATCCAATATGATTGATGGATATTAACAGTAATGATGGGTTTGTTTAGATTTTTAACTTCGCTCTAAAGGATACATTCTTTTCTTGATGCCTTCTGGGACATAGCATTCCATTTTAAACAGCAACTGTGCAAATAATTTCAGTGGAGAAAGATAGATTCTGTGCTTTTATTGTACGTGGTGTGGTTCCTTTATTCATAAGAAAAACCTCTGTTAGCATTTCCATGCATAGCATCAGCTGATATTCTCTGTCTTCTGCCTTCCCCATCCCTTATGTTTTGTAGAACTTCCTAATTATTTCAGAAGAAAGCAATCCCCAACTATGTTTTCAGTTGGAAAGTGTAAGGATATAACTTTTAAAGTTCTCTCTCTCTTCTGCTGTCGTTTGTGTGTGTGTGTGTATGTCTGTGATGTGAATGTTGGTGAGTGCAGGCACACATTTGCCGTTGTGAATACATGAGGTCAGAGGGTAACCTCATGTGTTGGTTCTCATTTTCACTTTCTACCCTTTTTGAGACAGAATCCCTGGTTGTTTGCTCTACCTTAAGCTAGGCTAGCTGACTCAAGAAGATTTGAGAGCTTTTGTGAATTCTCCTGTCTATGATTGTCACCTGCTGGTAGAAGTAGAATATAGCTAATGTACTACCATGCCCAGTTTTACATGGGTGCTAGGAATCCCAGCTAAGGTCGTCATTCTTATACATCATGCACTTTACCTACTGAGCAGCTCAAAGTTTGCAGTCAAAATCCACAAACTTAGCTGGCCCTGGGTTGTTTGTATAGTTTTGTATCTCTGAGGGTGGTGTAAGGAATCAGTAGATGAGGGACACATACATATCATCCATCAGAGACGGTGACACAGGATGACATCATCAAAAGTGGAGGGGTTTTCTCATGAACACCTACAGCCTTTTTGGATCTCCTCACCATCATGATGCTGTACTTTTATTGAGAACATAGGTAATTTGATTTATATGATGCATGTCTCTTAAAGTTTTTAGGTCTGATCTTGTTTGTGTTATATGACAGCCATTTGTTATGTGATATAAAAAGTAGTCATTAATATATGAAAAGCTGTCTTTTCAATTTTGATACAGAAGCAGTATTTGACATCCCAATTTTGAGTCAATAATATTTTAAAAATATGTTTACTATAGCAAAGTTGACACCTATTCTACTGTATTTAATAACAGTATGTTGAATAAAAAACTGAGGATATTGAAAATTTTACAAGCCAAAGAAAACAAGTCATAATTTCCAAATAGAAAATTTTACAGCCATGGTTATAAACAAGAAAACAAAAAAAATCATGTGTTTGGCTCATCAAAGTAAATCAGATTTCCGATAGTATCTTCTATACTATTGTTGCCTGCATATTACAATGAATTCCTTTAATGTCAAAAAAGGAAAAGGTAACAAAAGTTCACGTGCTACCTTTCCTAAGTAGCTTCCTTTGGTCCTTTGGGTTTGCAAAGCATCTAATAGCAGGATGAAGTTCTGGCATGTCTGCCTTCATTCGGTCCTTCTTCCCTTGACTCAGACGCCTGCGTGACTAGGACAAAGGCCTGGGCTTCACTCAAGGAGTTCCCGTGTAAAGCCAGGGGTATCTAACCTAAGCCATCCCAATTTCTGCAAGGGTACAGAGGTAAGAATCGTTTTCCTAAACCGTCAGTCACTTTACATTCCAGGACCAGGGCAGGCTGGCAGGACAGGTTACTCCCAAATGAAGGTAATAATCTATTATTGTGAGTCTTTACCTTGGAGGAGAAGAAATTATCTTGTGCAACCCATATCTTCTCATTATGTAGTAAGGACTGTATTAAATCATCTTGCAGAACCAGAACTAAGACTATGGTCAACTAGACCACCCCTTGACCCAAACATCTCAGAAATTGTTGCTTCCTTGCCTGTTTTCTCCTGAACATAAAACTAAAACTCCTATCAATACCCCAAAGATGAAATTGGCATTGCTAGTCCCCTTTTACGTTCACTTTCCCAACATGCCACATTGATGAAATATCCTATCTCTCTTTTTCACTATTATAATATCTTTAATTAGAATTCTATGTTTGGCTAAGCCCTACCTGTTGACTGTTCCAAAACTCAGGGCTTTGATAGTAAAAGTTTTTTTAAACAATATTGCCAATAAAATTTATCCTTGAGATTATTATAAACAACCATTTAAAAGACAAAATAACCATGTTTCTTTTATTTTTGGGATTATAATATAATTACATTATTTTGCCATTGTATTCTTCCCTCCAAACCCTTCCATATATTTTTACTCATTTAAATTAATGACCTCTCTTTTTAAATTGTTGTTACATGCATATCTGTACATGTACACACACACACATATTCCTAAATATAACCTGCTCAGTATGTATAGTGCTACTTGTATGCATGTTTTCAGGAATGAACATTTACCATTGGATAATCAGTTTGCATGCTCTTCCCTGTAGAAGACAATTTCTCCCTGTCTCAGCATCTCCTTAGTTCCTTGTATTTCTTTGTACAGGGTTTAGGCTTTCTGGGCTTTTCCCCACAGACTTTAGCATGTCTATCAAAATGCAGAGTGTGGATACCATCAGATTAATCTACAAAACACTCCCACACCAAAGGTTTAAAGAACATGGCAAAAAGGAAACAGAAAGATTGTAAAAACTAGAAAATTGGGGACTTCACTGTGGAAGTTTGTCTCCCAGTGAAGTCAAAAGATACACCCATTAAGTTTTACCCACATGACTTCCTAAACATAAGCTGGATAAGAACAATAACAATAAATATGCCAAGGTATGACATTTCTGTATTTAATTAAAATTATCTCATATGAAACTTGACTTCATATAGGGGTGAAAAACTGATTTGTTGGAGTCTACCTGCAGATACACAGATATCAGCTCCATATGTAAAAAAGCAAGCAAGTAATGGTTACACTCAGCAATGCATAGTGATCAACCAGTCTGGGATGGAAAACTGGGTGTTGTATCTCCAAGGCGGTTAATCTTTATCCTGCCCAATACGTAATCTCCCAGTTATTGAGGTCATTTTATAAAACACAAGGCATCTTTCTTCTTTGTTCTTTATTCTCATCTATGACTCTATCCTTCATGAATAGTTGGTGTTGTTTCAAGATAAGGAATCTATTGAAAACATGAGAGTTAGAATCCATCTACCTATCCCACCAAATGTATAAACACAGACTTTTGAACTTTGACTGCTGTCTCATTTCTCTGCTGGCACAAGAGATGCATATTTTAGAACACAGGATTTCTTTTTTTCAGAAAGTGTTCATACTTAAAAACAAGCTTTAACAAAGCATAATGACCCAGCTCTGAAATACAATATTTCATTGGCAGGAAAAACTTATTTCTTAATGATCAAATCCCAAATAGCCTGTGAAAATATGAAATTCAGTGAAAGGAACTCAGTAGAACTTAGAGCTTGAAACAAAGATAACTGTGTGCCTTATTGTGTATTGCATTTGAAAAACTAATGCAGGTATGCTGGATTGTAAAGATTTCTCCCTTAAAGAACAAGACATTTTGTGGCCTTCATTTCCCAGTTTCCCATCCCTGTAGACTTGTCTCTAAAGCTCGATTAGGTGCAATAAATTCTACAGCTGTGTTCCATGGCTTTAACTACAAATGATTAATTTAAGCTGGGGACTCCAATTTCCTTTCAAAGGGTTCTTTCATTTAGAACAACTGTTTAGAACTCATTTCTTTGATTGTTCTCCAAATTTTGTCAAAAAAGGCATTTTTTAAAAACACATAAACATTTTTAAACTTTTCACTTTGTGTCTTACACCAAAGAGGGCATTTTTTTATATGTGGAACCTACAATGGTCATGTAAACATACATATGAATACACACACCCATCTCTGTGTGCATGTAAATAGCAAAGATAAGTGATCAGTCCACAATGTAAAGCAGAATATGATCAAAGCTTCATAGAAAATAGAAAAAACATTATTCGTGGAAATATAACCAAATACACAAATATAACTCTATAGATGGCATTTCATTTTTATTCTGCCTTGAGTCAAATATGATATATATGCCATGACCTTTATCATTATTTTACCTTTTTAAAAATATCAGAAGAGTAAAGCATCATTTGAGTTATGCTTTTTTGGTGCTGCTCTGCCAAACTGTTCACCCAAATTAAAACAGTCATAGAAAGCGGTAGAAAAGAAGGATCTTGAATTCCCCAGAATATACACAATAAGAGAAAGCAACTGCAAATTGTCCTCTGAACTCCTGCACACACTTCAGTATCTGGAAACACATATACATGCACACATACATGCACACACACACACAATTAAATGCAACAAAATCTTTCAAAAAGCAAAACCAAAAACTAGCACATGGAGGACTGGATAGCCGCACAGAGCAGGCTGGAGCCCAAGGATGTGGAGGTAAGCAACCATTTGATTTGATAATGCAGAGAAAGATGGACTGTGTCACACAGATCTATACTGTCCATCACTAAAAGCCCAATTTTAATTAGGGAGTCACACATTGCTGTTCCCAACTGTGTGCAAACATCTTAAAGGTAAGTACCAGCAAAATGAAAGCTGGGCGTAGCCAATCTCTTTCTGCAGGTATTTTACATATCTATAAAATTTTCAGTCTCTTTGGAATTCCCTGAGGGTAATGGAGTATCCACAAGCACACACTTCGCAGCTGTGTAGAGCCTGTGGGGAGCATGTTGTATGCACACGTCTGAGGCTGGATCACTTGAGCTTCCGTGCTTGTTCTGTCCCTTATTACTTGGTATTCTTCCTCTGCACCTATAAAATGACACGAGGGTCATTGCAACATGCACCTATCTTGAAATATTTTCTGATGACAATTTCACCATGGCCCACAGTGAAAAGGGACTAGGATAATGTCAGTTAGATTTTCTGGTCATGAGGCCTGGGACACATTTGAAAAGAATGTACCCAGAATAGGAAGGTCTTATTCATAAAGAAATTTTTTCTTTGTCATCAGAAAAGGGGAGGGAGAAAGGAAACTTCTTTGTCTAAAAATCATCTTAGAAGTGCAGTCTTTTCTTATACTGTCAGTAGAAATAAACAACAAACAAACAAGCAGGTGGCCTAATGTGACATTCTGTCACTGAAATTACAGAAAACAGAAAGCTTGATCTGCAGCATAAGTTTAAAGACACTGAGCTGACACCCATCATGTATGTTAGCTTACAAGATTGCCCTAGAAGAGTTGCTTTGCAAATGAAGGCCTCTGACATCATTGTCTAAAGTACTTGTTAAAATTGTACACTTCAGACTTGTAAGTTTGATGATGGGACGAGAGAACCAACTCCTCAGGAGATGCCTTCTGCCCTCCATATAAGCCCCATAGTATGCTTGCCTCCCCAACCCCCAGTAAAGAAACAGATGCAAAACAAAAATAATGCACACTGTTACCCTAAACCTCTGGAATCAAAACTCTAGTGTGGATTAGAGAGCACTATATTCTATACACATTCTGGTGAGAAATAATGCATTCCTGTGAGGGAATAACCCCAAGGCCAACTTTAAGATCCTCTGTTTGGTTTCTGTTTTGATTTGATTGATTTTTTTCCATTTTCATTTCTGTGTAGTACATCTCTGTGTATGCATTTTTTTTGCACACGTGCAGCTGCACTAGTCCACCCACATGTGGAGGCCTATGACTGTTGGTAGGAATCATCCTCAATAGCTCGTCCACATTATTCATTGAAGCATGGTCCCTTTCTAATCCAGGGTTGTCTAATAAAGCTACAGTCAGTAGTCAGATTAGTTCAAGGATCTCCTGTCTCTTCCTTCCAAGGCTGGGATCCTAGGAGAGATGCCACACCTACCTGGCATTTACCAGCATTTCTGCAGACCCCATGTCCCATCTCCATGCTTTTTTGGCAAGTGCTTCAACTTCTGAACCATCTTGCTAGGACCAATTTTTCAAAAACTATTTGGAAATAAATTAGCAAGACCAATGACTCCCATTGTGTAGATGTTATTATGTCTTACTTATATGTGCAGACTGTGGACATTGTCCAGCATACCTAGAACTTTAAAAATCTATTTAAATAAATAAATTTGATTATAAATCAAATAATTTCTTTCCTTCATTGGTGTTATAAACTCCTGGTATCTAAGAATTCTGTATTTTTTATTTCAACTATGGGATATCAATCAACAGAGATGGTATAGACCACTCCATGTCTATATATTATTCATTTACTTGGAAAGTAGTTATTGTAAAATATAACACATCCTATTTGACTTAACAAATCTCAACATCTTGCCAACTTTACTTCAGATGTCTTTAGTAAGAAAATATCCAAAAAACCGCTCTGAATACTCTATATGACCCTGTATGTCCCCTGTCTCTCTTTTAATCCCAGAGCAATAATATATGTGTAGCTCTTATTGGGGATGTCTACTGTCACCTTGTGGGAATTTCCACAACACTCTGTGTTCCCCTCTCTGTGTCCAAAAAAATTGTTTGGGGTGGTATAGTCTTTCAGTTGCTTATTTTTCTTGCTGTTATAGTCTTCAGGATTGACCTATATTAGCTGACATAATGCTAGTTGACTCATTTTAACCTCAGTAATGTTTTATTGTATGAGTACATGTATCCGTGAATGTGTGAGCAAAAAAAAATTTTTTTGTCTTACACACAATCTTTGGAATTCCTGGCTTTCACATTTAGTTGAACTGCAATTTTGATTTTCAGATGTCTTGTGTCAGTTATAAAGGTGTTAAGATGCATCTCGCTTTAAATTTTGTTTAAGTCATGATTGGTGGGGTAGCACTTATTTCCGTGTGCACAGCAGCCTTGTTCCCATTCCCTGTGAACTCTCACTCATTCCCTTTATGTGTTTCCCTACCTTGTGCTATGTGATGTCTCCATGATGACATGTCCCTGTGAATGTAATTTGGATGCAAAGCTTTTGTTTGTTTCTAGGATCAGCACAAACTTTGTCTTACTGCGGAGCATGTCCTTTAGCTTCTTCAAAAAACAGTTTTAATTTAGTCTTTTACAGCGTCATGCATGTATATGAAGTATCCTGGTCATATTCGCCCTTTATTAACCTCTTCTTCACTCCTCCTCCCTCTGAGCTCCACTTTCTTCCCAACAAATCCTCTCCTGCATTCATGTCTTTTTTGTTTTTAATAATACCTTGAGATTAATTAGGGACAGTTACACACATGGGCTGGAGTGTAAAGTTATTTACTAAAACATGTGCAAATTACCAGAAGAAAAATGACTATCCATTCCCCTGCATTTATCTTTCTGAGCCTGAATTGTACCAGTGTATTTTCCATCCATCTCTATACAAGTTACACTATTTTTTTTTACAGTGGAATAAAAGTCCATAATGATATTCTTCTATACTCTCTTGTTTAAAACTTTAGATTTCCATTTAATAACACTAGAATATTGCTTTTTTTTTTCTTCTCGAAAAGCCTAAGCCATTCTGGACAAACTGTGAGCTTAAACACTTTAAAGTAAAACAAAACAAGAAAACTTCAACAATGACTAGGAAATAGGATTCAGCCTAAATGTCCACAAACTGATGAACGAATAGTGAAAATATGTCACTTATACATAATGGAACTTGATTCAGCTTTAAAGAAACTCAAAATCATTTTGTCTTCTCCTTTCCTGTACTGGGGTGCATAAGCACTTTACAACCAAATCCAGATAATGTGTTTTGGAGACCAATACCACAGAAATGATCTTGACCTTGTGTTTTTCTCTGGATTTTACACCAGGAGATATGTGCCATCGATGCCCCATTATTATAATGTCCTATTTCTAAATATCTACTTTCTTGATCAGATATTGATAGTACTACAATTAAAATATCATTATTAAAATAGCCTTTCCAGTTTCTTTCTGTCATTCTATCAGTTGTTGGCGTTAACATTTTCAGGCTATATTTTTACAAAGTGATAATTACATCTTCTGAGCGGACTACTTTTTCAGCTGTATTATGTCATTTGTTGCTATGGATTTTTCCCCTTTTGCTTTAAATTCTATTTTCCTCATGTAAATATGCCAATTATAGTTAACATTTAATTTCTCTACATTCACTGCTTTTTAAAACTTCTATGCAGATTTTTTCTTCAATTTGTGTTTTGCTATTTTAATCTTTCTATTTAAAATATATCCATGCTTATTGCAAATATTAATATATTTGGATAATTCTTTCATCTTTGCTTGATTTCCTTTGTTATTTATAAATGATAAAATATGTTTATTTTTTCTGCAGTTTCATAAAATTTATGTTCAATTTCCACTTTTTAACAAGAAAGTGCATCCTTGTTTTAATATACATAATTATATGCAAATATTTCAACAAATTCTTTATTTATGCATTATTTCTCTTTTCTTTCCATGTACACTATAAAGATCACAGCAAAATTTCATGTACCTCAGAATTTCATATCTGATTTTACATACACACATATGTATATAGAATATGACTGCTCTGAAGCAATGGTTTTGTTAAAAACAAATAATTTTATTTTGTGATCAATAGTTAATTATTATTGAAATGTGATTTAATTTACCTGCTTACATTTTTTTCTACTATCTGAGGACACAGTTTTCTTTGGTTATGCACAGCCCTTAACAGTTGCAACTTAATATGATTCAACCAACTGAGGGGTTGAATATTGATTTCATTCTAACGTTGCCTTGGTGGGTCTAGGGTGAGCCACCCATTCCATCTAAGCACAACCTTGATTTTTATGCCCTTGTATATCACGTTGACTTCCTAAGAAAGCTACAGTAGGAAAAGGCTGGGGAAAAGTCACCACAGTAGCCTTTGTATATGAAATTGTAACATCCATTCTTTTCTCTGAATATCTGAAAAGCCTTTGTTCTACCTGTTTTAAAAACTTGCAGCTAGGAGTTGTTGATGAGTCAGTACTCTGATAATAATACGACTTTACAAACTATTGCTTCTGTCAAAGCACAATCTGTCTGATTAGTCCTCGTTTCGTTTATAACCCTCCTATGATAACTTTTGAGAGAATTTCTATGTCCTTAATCTTCTCATAGCTCATATTATAGCATCCACATATGTTGTTTTAATTTTTCCTGCTGGACTCCTGTGAATTTGAAAACTGTTTCTTATCTATTTTAAATTTGGGAAAATATCTCACTTAATCTTTAAAAATATGAGTTCCTTCAAAAATTATTTATTATACTTTAAGGATTTATTTTTGTTTTTATTTTCATTTTCTCATCATCTGAGAGTTTCGTGTTTATATACAGTATTTTTGAATTGTTAAAATATATTTGTTTTGTGTCTGCATGGTCTGTGCACCATGTACATGCAGTGTCTACAATAGCCGGAAGAGGGCATGAGATCCCTCTGGGCCTGGAAATACACAGATGGCTGTGAGTCACCATGAATGTGCTGGGAATTCAACCTCAGTCCTCGAAAGAACAGTCAGTATGCTTAACTATGGAGTCTTCTCTCCAAGCCCTATGTAATGTGCTTTCATTAAGTCCACCCCCATTTCCTTCTACCGTCCCTCCTGTATTACCACAAGCGATATCCCCTCCCACTTTCATCCGTTTTCCCTATTTTGCTTTTCTTTCTTTTCTTTAACCGATATAGTCCACTTAGTTCTGCCAGGACTTGTATGGATGAAGGGCTACCTACTGGAGCATAGGTACCAATCTTTAAAAAAGCTATTTCCCTTCTCCCTAAAGCTATAAACAGCCAATAGACCTTCAAATAGTGTTGAGACATCCTGACCACCACTTTCTGAGATTTTATTCAGTTTGGTCTTGTTAGTCTTATTTTTTTTCATTTTCTTTATTATTATTAAAAATTTCCACCTCCTCCCATTTTCCTCCCCCTCCC
>LOEQ01000695.1:76801-86827 GCA_001685075.1 Bramus lutescens | reverse complement strand
AATATTTATATCTACTTTATCTTTTATCATAATTAAGGAAAACTATAATTATAAATTCTTCAACTCTATCAAAGATTCCAGAAGGATACAATATTACCTAAGTAAAAAGGAAGTACATTGTCAGCAACTTCTAACATTCTAAAAATGACAATGATATCTCGCTGCCTGGACAGTCACTCGAAGTTCTTCTGTACCATTGGGGCATCCATCTGCAGCCTACTGGTCCATAGTAGCTGGCAGACATTTCCATGAAGCAGGAAATTGCAAAGATATTTTTGCCTGTACTAGCAGTTTGTCTTTTACTTTCTCCTGTGCCCTGCAGAATGTCTGGCAGAGTCTTTCATGAAGCAGGAAACCTGAAGGATCATCCCACCTTTTGGCAAATTCAGCAGTCATTTCTCTGTGGGTACTCCATGCCCAGTTTATCAAGCAGTCTAGGCAAGAACAATTTCTTATCAAATGGTCAACCAACTTCATAAGGAGCCTCTTCAATGCCCATAATCCTCTTGAAGTAGCTTGGTGCTGCCAGGAGCAGATGTGTCTCACTGTCATTAAAAGTCCTAAGTTCTTAAAACATTTAAATGCCATATTCTGAAGGTCTCAGAAAGATTTGAAGAATACCTAACTAACTGAAATATATTGCTATATATATAGAAAACATAACTAACATGACTACCATCTTGACTATGATAGATGATAATCTATTAACTTACATTTCCTAATTATACATTTCATTTTTAAATGAGCTGCACAAACATAATACCTTAATCAATAGCAGAAATCTACATATATATATATATAACAAGATTGACCTCAAATTTGTATCAATAAATTAAGATCTATACCAATGAAAATCTTTATAGCGTATCCCGCTTTAAATATAATGAAGTATTTACAAATAATATTTGGGAATATGGGAACAGTTTTGTCCAAACTCCTTCCTGCTGTTTACTGGATGAGGTAATTTTGGGGGTTGTTCACGGCAACCTCTTGGGTTCATGGTATATCAAACCATATTAGCCTGGAATGAATCCACAAGTTTCCATACTCTATGGAAACAAAAGAAGAACCTCTTTTCCAAAGCAATGTATCCTTAGACCCAAATTCTGAAGACAAGATACCTTTATAGTATACATGCTGGTTTAGCTTAGCAGCCCAAACATTGAAATGTCTCTCAGTACTTAGCTCCTTCACAGTCAAGATAATTCAAAGAAAACACAATAATATACATAATCCAGATTCTCTGTGAATTTTCCATCTTTATGTGGCTTATTTTCCTTTTTTAAATTTATAACTGTCTGTACTCTGTCCCTTTAAAAACTTTGTTTTATATTTTTTAAAAGTCATTTACTTCTTCTATATTCTTTTCTTCTTTCTCCCAAGCCTGCATACATTTATCCAACACTGTGACCCATTTAGAGGTCTTTTATGTCTGAATCTGTCCTATTGTATATCTGTAATTCTTTACTGTCCAGGAGCACTTCTTAAAATGCTAAATCTTTCTTATAAACTTAATTAGGCACATTAGTAGGGGAAATAAGGCACTTTCTGCTTGTCCTGCTTAGCCCAGCATGGCAGAGCTGTTACTGCCTCTCAGACCCATGCATAATGCCCCATCTCTAAGCACACAGCTGGTACATGTTGCCACCAAGCAAGCCATAGCATGTTGTTCAGAAACCCCATTCAAATGCTCACTAGCTGGACCTCCAGGAAGAGTCAGAGTTTGCACTGGCAGCATACCCCAGAAAAGCCAGCATTTCAAAACCATCACTTTTTCCTGCTAATGCTGAATCAAGAAAACTTCTCATAAAGGAGTTGCAGCACACCACCAGCAAAATGCTGACTACCAAGAAGTTGTGCTTAACTCTGCTCTTTTGTGTCTAGTATTCCTTTCCAAGCTTTCTCAGGTTTTATGTGGATTTTAGTCCACTACGTTGGTGTACCAATTTATTGTAAAAAGGCTGCTTGGTTGTTTTGGCTGCTCTCTGCTTGTTCATCCAGGCTGACCAGAACTGAAATAATCACACAG
The DNA here is from genome assembly GCA_001685075.1 of Bramus lutescens. Taxonomy (NCBI): domain Eukaryota; kingdom Metazoa; phylum Chordata; class Mammalia; order Rodentia; family Cricetidae; genus Bramus; species Bramus lutescens. The sequence goes on along the minus strand of LOEQ01000695.1, from coordinate 84,798 downwards.
AAACACTATTAATTAAATCACTACTTGGCCTATTAGCTCTAGCTTCTTATTGGCTAATGCTTACATATTAATTTAACCTATTTTTACTAATCTTAGGTTAAACTAATATATATATATATGTGTGTGTGTGTATATACAGACACACATACACAAAATGCTTTTGTGTGGAAACATTAAGTACTGGATCGCTCTTAGCTGTTAGTTATGAACTGTGGGATATTCCGCAGCTTCCTGTTTTGATGAAGAGCAGAACATGCAATGGATTCCTACAAGGAATGCTTTATGCTGAGAAACATTAGATAAATTAACCCTGAGGAAGAAACGTTAGAGAGACTTTGAGAGCTGAGATATATAGAACTGACAGAAGCTTCTTAGTTCCCATCCCCTTTTATAGTTTCGTCACTGACCTCTTTGGGATTCTTCACCAAAGCAGAAAAGCAGTCATCTGTAAGTCTTACTGGTACCAAAACTGTGCCTGTGGAACCTACTGTGGGGTTGCTCTCTTATGATATGTTTCTGGATACATTAGTGTAGACTTGGTAATCACATCAACCTTCCTCAAGGACCCTCTCTTCCTGATCACCATAGTCTCGATAGACAGCCCCAGAATTCCTGCATCTCACAATGCTTCTGTCTCATCTTCACACACTGAAACAATTGCTGATTTTTCTTGCTTAGTTTTTCTTCTCAGTCCATGTGTTCTGAAGTGACATGCATTGTATGTCCAGGGTCCAGCATAATGCCATGAATATCATAGGTACTAAATAATCTCCATAGGCACTTAATCATAAACAAGTGAATGTTTTAGTTGTATATGCAACTGTCTTGCAATGCCAGAGTTCTTCAGGTGGCTGTATAGTCTTCTCCAGTATATCTAAAAGCTTAAAGTAGAAAGTTGTTCACAATAGTAATAGTTAAAGAAATAAATGGCTCCTATCTACCATTGCCTCTTTTTTTTTTCCTGTGCATTCAAACCACACCTTGCTATTTGTTTAAGAGTAGAAGAAAGGTACATAAGCATGAACCTTGTTTATATACTGTGTTTAATGCATAAATTTGCTGGATTGTGTGGTGTCCTTCAGAAATCACCGTTAGTGTGAGAGGAGATGGTGAGAAAGGTATTAGAGTATTCAGACAGTTAGTAAACTTGGGGTCCAGATGGCAAGTGTAGTTGTACTCAGCAGGGTACTTCCACACTGCTATTCTAGCATAACCAAAATCTGAACATGTTTGACACCTGATTTCCCCCTTACATGTCCCTTGTTAGTGCACTGTGTTTTGATAAATGATTTCTAGATCCAAAGATCATTTGACTCTAAGGCCTAGACCAAAATTCTTCCATGTGTAAACATAGGTAACAGAAAGGCTCACGGTACTTTGTACTCACTTATCTCCAGCGTTTTTCTAACCACTAGCAACAAGTTTTGTTTTGTTTTTATTATTTTAATTTGAGGTTCAGCTACATATCTGAACACACCCTCCCATCTTTTCTATCTTCCCAATTATCAGTCTCTGAAACAACTTTCCCTTCCTCTTTAATCTTATTACTGATTTGGCACGAGCAAAGCCGCCTGGTACCAGCTAGGTTTTTCACCCTCCTTCAATAGCCTTGCATTGTGATTGGAAGACTAATTTGCTTAGGACTTGTACAATCGGGAGCTTTTTCTCAAAACAGAAGCAGCAAGCTGCTTCACACCAACGTATACTTGGCCTCTCTCCTGTCAATCCATATGTAGCAGATGCAGATAGAATCTGTTGGTTGGCAGAAGAAGTTCTGTGCACATGGCTCCTATTTTTAAGCCTCTGTTGGTTCCCAAGTGCAGAGAATGTGGCTTGGTGTGGATGGACTCTGAATCCCTTTTAAAAAAAAAAAGAGGAAAGAAAAGAAACCTAGACTCAAAAATCTATGCAGGCAGATTAAAATTAGCTTCTTGCTGCCAATGTGTGTGTGTGTGTGTGTGTGTGTGTGTGTGCATGTGTGTGTGCATGCACATGTGTGTTACGCATATTGACCAGAAAAACATGAATAATTCAACACTCTCCAGCCTAGCCACTAAGGTCTCAGCACTCTAAACAGAACTGCAATGACTCCTATAAATCAAATGAGTCATGAAAGGGCCAACATTTTTATTGGCAGATTTTCTCTTCACTCTCCACCCTTAGAAATAATATTATTACACATGCACAGATACATGAATTAACGGCTCCTTAATTTTAAATAATTGATGCTAAAGGCCGTCAGGGCAGATTGCTGTAGTATGTCATTTTATAGGGAATAAAGGCCCAAAGAGAATTTGAAAAACATGTTGTGTCCTGTCATTAATGATAAAAGTACATTAATTGATTTGGCTTTAATCAAAAACAATAAATAAGTTACATATGGGACACTTCAGATTACTTTCCAGACAGAGAGAACCAAGTGATTACCTGGTATTTTTTAATTTTAATAATTATTTAATATGAAATGTTATTTTGTGATTATCTTTAAAATTCTTGTATAAAACATACTTCAAATTTCTGGCCAAAAAAATAATTATTATTTAAAGTTTGTTTTTATTAACTTGCCTTATACTATCTGAACCTACACTTTATTTTTCCTTAATCATTAGGCCATGCTTCACCTTTCTAATAGTATCCCCACTGTATAACTTTACCTCCTGGTAGTCTGTAATACCTGACTACATTTAGGAAGACCAAAAGTAAGCTTGACCTTGCTAGGGATATAATGATGTAGAAGGATACTTTTTGGATAAATATGCAAGAATGTCTAGAAGAGATGTAATTAAGGAGGAGTTTTTACCATCATGCCTCTATCTACTCAGATTATTTTTAGTATCCTCCAAGCCCAAGATAAGTACTGCCATTAATCCCAGACAATGCCAGTTCTAGTTTATGTTTATGATTTATTTTTATTTTTTATTTGTGTGTATGTGTTTCTTTGTGTGTGCATGTGTACTTGAGCACAGGTGCCCAGTGAGGCCAGAAGTGGGCGTCAGAGAGCCTGAGGCTGAAGCTAAAGCTTTGGTGAGCTTGCTCTATGTAGTTGTTAGGAAACAATCTCTGGTTCGTTGCAGGATCAGCATGCACCCTGAACTGCTGAGTCATCTCTCTGTCGCTTGTCTCTCATCTTGATTTACAGTTTGTATTTCAATTTAGAAAATTCTCACCCAATACTTGCCACTTGTACATCCATCTGTCAATCACCAGGTCCTCCCTAAGATCCCTGGTGTCCATATGACTTTTAACATCTGGGGTGTGAAGCAAGGCTTGTTAAAATATGGTTAGCTTATAAATCAGACTAATGGACTTTGACCAATTCCGTTTAATGAAATAGAAAATATTAGTTGCCACATCTATGGAAAATTAAGGGACAGGGCTAACTTTCTGAAATGTTTGTTTTAATTATAGTTGTGTCTCAATGTTACTAAGCCAAGATTCAAATATATTTATTATTAGAGGCTCTAATCAAAACATTTGAAAGTTCTCATTTACCTTTCACCCATAAAATCAAAGTGATTAGTTTACCCATTTTACTAAAGAATGGTTAACAATCCAGTTTAATTTCCCTAGCAAAGTAGGCAGATGAACAAGTGTATTACTGACTTGACATTTATCACTAAAAACAAATGACTCTTCAAAAGTGAAGTTTATTCATATCACCTCTTATTTCTGTTAAAGAGGGGTAGTGGTGGCAATGTACTTCTTTGCTCATGAATATTTACTATCACCAGGTCAACATGCTGAGGTAATGGTCAACCCCATATCCCCATAGATCCAACCCCAATCCTTTACTGGCAATTCAGGGTAGAATTTAAAAGCACAGATGCTTGAGTTCCATTATTCTACTTCAGGAACACAGTAAAATGTTTCCTTAAATGACAATAACCAGAACCCAGCTCTCAGCCGTCTTTCACATCTATTTCAAGTACTCATACGAACCACATTCTTTTTGCTTTCTAAACTTGACTCACCTTGCTGGATTTGAAACAGCTTTTGTCTGAGATCCATCACTAAACATTGTGTCTAACATGCTTCTGTGAACTGATCCTGAGCCATTGCTTCAGGACAGAACTTTTTATTCAATTTTGGTCTCTTTGAACTTTCTGTTATCAGTTCCACCAACCAAGTGAATTGGATCTTCTCTGTACAGCAGTCCAGAATGAGAAAAAAGACAGGAATATGTCCTTTTCTCAACATGAAGTTAACACTGGATCTTGCTTCTCTTCATCTCACTAAAATGCACACAGAAGTTTCAGAAGAAAATAGAAATAGATTGTGTGCAGGAATGAGATATAGGATGGTAATAACCTATGAGTTTGTAAATTTTTCTTTCTTAATGTGGAATTATTTTCTCTATGTTGGTCCTTCCTCTCATTTTACTCCCCAAATAATTTAAAGCAAACTGTTGTAAGCTAGGTTTCTAGAGCAGTGGCTATGGAGCTGAGGGTTGAGGAACAGGGTGATAAATTAAGAAAAACTTTCTATAAAAATAATCACTAAGGGAGCCAATAGAATTGGGTGGAATGGGGGAGAAGAAACACTCTATGTGCTGTCATTTGCATCTATCCTAGAGTATCAGACACACATCAGAATAAGGGGATCTGTTCCCTATCAGGTGGTTCTGTGTCTCTTGTTCTCTCCTCGATGTTGTTCTATTGAGAGATTGACTGACCAGAGAAAAACTGAAGACAGGTAGGGTTAACTTCTAGCTGCTTTGGTTCTCCTCGGACCCAAGGCCTACTCTTACTGTAACCAGAGGTATTGAGTTCAAAGCACTAGGATATGTAATGGCTCATCTTTTAAGAAACTGGGGCCAAGCAGCATGTGTATTGAGTAACAAGGAGTCTGCCTGAGTCTCTAGTCTGAAGATTGACACGACTTTCCAAAATCATAGAATTATCACTAGAGCTTTATTCTAAACCAAAAGGATCATAATTTTCAATTTCTGGTATCAGAATTAGAACAGTGTTGTTCTAGATTATGATAGAATAAGGCACAGTGGTACAAAGTGATCTAAAATTACCTAATTGTACTGAGTGCTCCTTATATCTTAGATGCTGTGTTAAGAGGAGAGTATATGTTATTTTTCTTAATCTCATTTAGTTGTCTCATCCATCCCCTATGATAGCATTAGTATGCAGTTGAGACAGGCAGTCTGACTTCTGAGTCAATGTCTTCCTCCAAATGGGAGCTACCATAGGTTCTGCCAAATTGGAAAGATAAAACCAGGATTGCTCATTCCAATTGCTGTAAATAAAATCTCCACCCCACACAAGTAGAAACAAACAACTACAAAAACCACCTTAATCGAAGGATAACTCCAAGGCTTTTCTCATTAAATTGGATTCTAAGATGCATAGTATATGAACCCATATATTGGTGTTCCAGATTGGGGAAATTTGGAAAATTTCAGACAGTAATTACTAGCATCTCGAGATTCTTTATGGAAATCCAGTTTTCTACCCAGGCTTCAGAGATCTAGTCCTACAAAATTTATGTGCATCTTCAATATTGAATTAAAATAAAAAGCTAGGGTGCGGCAGTTCATGACTGTAATCCTAGTAATTGTTACACTGAAGTAGGAAAGGGTCTAGGAGTTTTAGGCAATTCTGGGCTACATAGTGGCTTTCGGTTCATGTTTGATTAAAGAATAACACCCTGTCTTAAAAACTCTAAAACCAGAATGAAAGTAAAACAACAACAGGCAATCAAAACCAAAACAAACCATGAGAAGGAATAGTATCCAAGAAGGCTTGGAGGGGTAAAGTGAGTTGAACATGAGCAAAGCATATCGTATGTGTGCATAAACTTCTCAAAATATCTACCTACCTATTTATCTGTCTGTCTGTCTATCATCTGTCTATCCACCTGTGTATATATTCCTACCTAGTCATGCTTTCTTATAAAGAATAAAGCATTTTCTGGTCCCTTAATTCAAATGTGATCATCAACTATCTGGACTGAAAAACAGCCTTCATGGAAATTCTAGAGACTTAAGAAATGTTATAAAGGATTGTCAATCATAGGATCTCAGACTTTGAATGTGTACCACATGTAACTCTTATTCTGTGTATATGGGGGGGTTATTTATATACATATGCATGTATGTATGTCTTTCACAATGCCAAAAGAGCCAAACTTAAAACAATACTGAACCGCAGATCAATATGAGACCCACACATTTTCAGAATTTATACTCGATGATTATTTACCTCTGTATTTGATATATAGCTACGACTTAAATTTATATGGAGTCCAAATCTTTTGGTGTCTTTGATACCAATTGTACTTGGATATTGAAAAGTCAGTTTCACCTTTTTCCCTTTTTCTTATTTAAATTTTCACCTTTCAGCGCATGCACACCTGTTACACACACACACACACACACACACACACACACCCCAAAATTCAACCATCCTTTTTCTAGTGTGTACTTCATGATATTTACTAATCTGACATAGAAAAATATTTCTTTCCTTCGGAGTGAAAGAACTTACCTCTTAGGAATAAGACTTAGGAGTTCATGGGGGGGGTTGTTGCTTACGGCCTTTTTTCGCACTCCACAGGATGCATGTGTGCTCTTTCCCTCTCCACTCTGCAGTTATTTGTTGTACAGTACGATACTCTATGGTCCTGCAACAATAACTTCACACTGAATGTTCCCCTGTTACTGCTGCTTTATACTACCCTCTCCTGCAGAGTTTCTTACCTGGTTTACTTCCATCAGCAGCAATTTGTGAGCCTCTGATGCTTTGATGTTTATATTAAACTGTGAGTTTGTGTCAAAGAAGCTGTGAATTCATTACCAGAAGGCTGTGATTCCTCCCTAAAACTAGGTTTTAGCTACCTGGTTTTCCCTTCCTCATCAGTTGCTTATTTTTTTAAATTTAGATTTGAGTTAGAATAACTGTTTCATGTGCTATTTTCCCAAGTGCCTTTTAAGAGCAGAAGAGAATATATGCTTTAACAAAAATCTGTGTAGATGTAATTATTTATCTTCCCATTAAAAATGTCTCCTAAGTGTTTTGCACATGTGTAGTGAAGAGTCTCAGTTTTCATGTTAGCAAATCTCCCTTCTGAGCAATGGGCTCAAGTTTGAGTTGGACACTGACAGTGTTCTCCTACCAGTTCTGTTTACTGACCCACCTAGTGATACCAGCATGGTGGAATAAGTGATTGCATCCTTTTGTGTCAGTGAATCTGTTGAAGTCATACGATCTTTGTCTTTCTAAGTCCCCAAATGCTCATTGAGAAATAATATAAAAGTCCTTCAAACACTGAGCTCTTTCTCTGTCAGGAAACCTATTAAAGTCATGTGATCTTTGTCTTTCTAAGCCTCGGTTTCCCCAAGTGTTCATAGAGAAATAATATAAAAGTCCTTTTGTGCCGTGTAGACTAATGATAAAACTTATTGGACTAATGTTCGGGAAGTATTTCACAATTCTCTTAAGAAGCCATTACGCAAGTAGCAAGTACTATTATTATTTTGCTATTTCAGCCTCCTTATTTTTCATCTCTCAAAGTCATTTGGGTCATTTACTATGAAATTTTCTGATTCCTTGACAATTTTTAATGGCCCTTTGAGGGCTGCCTAATCCCCTTGCTGATGATCCATCTGCTGGCACAGTTCGTGCTTTTGCACAACATTAATATTCAGGATTAAGAAAAATAGTTGTAGCTATTTTGTGTCTCGCTGAAATTGCTTATCTTCTGGAGGAGAAATTTATGATCTTGCCTTTTGAATTGGATTTGTGTAGTTTGTGCAGATGACTTCCTTTGTGGAGAGGACGGTATGGAGCTCCTCAATGCACATTGTTAAGGAAAGTTCTAGAAGGAAATATGAGGATCATGGCATTCTCTCAAATCACTGTCATGCTTTTTCCTGCAGCATGAGAGGACTGATGCTCTCTCAGCTACAATCACAAATTAGCAATGCCATTTCTCTTAGTATGGAGTACAGGCTTCAAATTTCTCTCTCTCTCTCTCTCTCTCTCTCT
>LOEQ01000695.1:61660-76785 GCA_001685075.1 Bramus lutescens | reverse complement strand
CTCTCTCTCTCTCTCTCTCTCTCTCTCTCTCTCTCTGTGTGTGTGTGTGCGCGCTGTTGAGTTGTCGTATATTCACAGTACTCAAAACTAAGAAATAGAATAGGGTAGCATATTTTCTGACTTTTACTTTAATCTCCTGAGCTTCTGTATATAGGAGATATGATCACAGGTGACTTTTTCTATAGAATTGTATCATTATAAAAATCCTAGAGGGTCGAGAAAGATTTAAAAAAGTAACTAAGAGTACTGCTAAATAATTTCAAAATAATATAAATAAAATAGTTTAAAATTGTTTCCCTTGGCTTTAGAAAACAGTAAACTTAAAATGATATACTGTTAATTTTAGAAATGTCAAAATTTAACTTTGAAATTTGATCCCTCTGGCTCTAACAGTCCCTTCTCCCCCTTTTCTGTTGGATTTGTGAGCTGAAGAATTCATGACCTCTGCCTAATCTTTGGGTGTGGGTCTGTGTCTGTTTCTATCAGTTGCTGGGTGAAGCCTTTCTAATGACAATTGTGTTATTCTCCAATCTATGTTATAGCAGAATGCCGTTGGTCATCATTACATTGACTTTTTCTCCCTCCAGTTGTGTATGGTTCTATCCTAGGTCTTTGGTCATTCAACCTGTGAATCATAGTGCTCCATACCATAGGCTTACTCTTACAGTCTGGGTTATGGGTTAGATCCGTCATTGGTTGACCGCTTCCTCAATCTCTTTGTCTCATTTACCACAACACATCTCATAGGCAGGACAGACTGGAGGTTGAAGGTTATATGGCTGGGTTGTTTTCACATTCCCTCTACAGGAAAGGTTGCCTGGTCACCGCTGATGGTCAGTTCAGGCTACATATCACTATGGCTAGAGGTCTTGAGTGGGGTCCTCCTTACAGCTAATCTAGGCTCACAGCAGCTCACAGAAACTGAACCAACCAACAACCAGGGAGCCTGCACAGGACTGATTTGGTCAGTTATAGATCCAGGTTACAGTTGTGTCACTTAGTTGTCTTGTTGGACTCCTAACAGTGGGAGTAGGGGCTGTCTCTTGATTCTTTTACTGTTTTTTCAGGTCCTGTTCCGCATACTGGGCAGTTTTGCCAAGATTTCATACATGGGAAGGTGTTTAGTCTTGCTGCAATTTAATAATCTGTGTTTTGCTGACATTCATGGAAGATAGGCCCTTTCCTGAACAGAAAAGGAGGAAGAGAGAATTGGGGGTGGAAACAGAGCTGTGGTGTGGGAAGGACTGGGAGAAGAGGGAAGGGAAACTTTGACTTTGTTGAAAATTAATTAATTAGTGTAAAAATGAACACTGAATAGAATTAAGCTAGTTTCCTTGTCTTGGTAGTTTCATTAGATTTTTTTTTCATGCTTAAAGATATCGAGTGGTTCTGGTTTTCCTAATTCTGGAGTTGGTGAGATTAAGTAGCAGGTAAAGGGCACTTGCCACCAAATCTTACCATCGATGTTAGATCCCAATATTCCCATGGTGGGAGGGGAGAACTGATTCCTACAAGATTTTGTCTGATCTTCACATACATAGCATGGTGTGCCCACACCCACTCATATAATAAATAAATGATACATGTATTTTTAGTGGTTACTGGTATCTACTTCTTATTTAATTAGAATGAAATTCTTGAACATTACCCTGCCATCATTGTGCTGAGTACACTGCCAAACGTTTCAGAGTGGATGTATTATTTTTCTTTTCCATTCCTGTCATTCATGTTCTCTCCTCTTTCTCTCTCCTCTGTTGTTCCCTATCATTTTCTTTAGTACAAAATTTCATCTACAAAATATGGAAGGTCTAGAATAGTCACTGATGAGAACACTAGTCAAAGATTCTCACCACAAAATGGACTGATCATCTGGCATAGTGGACATTTTATAATCCCAGTGCTTGGGATGCAGAGGCAGGCAGATCTCTATGAGTTCAAGGCCAGCCTGTTCTACCTTACTGTTACACAGAGAGGCTCTGCCTGGAGAAAACAAACAACAAAAGAGGACTGAGCATATATCTAAATCTCCAGAGTTATTTTTCATTTATATCCTTAAGAAGTTGCCATCAAGGTATAACCTTAAAATACCACAAATTCTATATAAACCCTAAAAGGAGGTATGTTTAACATTTATAACCTAGTTTTATTTATAAGCATAATACAGGAAAAAGGTATATGTGGGTCTGTTACTCATTTCTATTTTAAAAATCTCTATTAGGGCTGGGGAGATGGTTCAGTGGTTAAGAGCATTGCCTGCTCTTCCAGAGGTCCTGAGTTCAATTCCCAGCAACCACATGATGGCTCACAGCCATCTGTAATGGGGTCTGGTGCCCTCTTCTGGCCCGCCTGCGTACACACAGAAAGAATATTGTATACATAATAAATAAATATTAAAAAACTTAAAAAAATAAGAATAAAAATCTCTATTAAAATTATTCTTCCATTTCCATGGCATTAACACTATATTCTTTCTCTTTTCTTCTCCAATTCTGTACTTGTCCTCTTTCCTCTGGTCTAAAAAGTTTAACTGTTTCCACAAGGTCATTCATCTCTGTCACCTGGCAATGCATTTATAATCTCTATGAAATAACTTTCTGAGGTCTCAATGGATTTTTAATTAGATTTTACTCCCTCCATGATATCTGATACTAGCCTAAGTAGAAATTTCAAACTATTTCAAGGTTTATATATTCTTAAGCAGCCACACATTTTAATGAGACAGATCTCATTAAAGTCCTGGTAAAAGAGGGAAAAAGGGACATTTGTATGGTCACTATGGGACATCTAATTGTGGGATGAACATTTGACAATCACAGTGAGATGTCTTTCACTTTTTAGGTGTGACCATGAAACTTCATCATCGTTGATAAAAATCCATTTCTCTATAGATACATGATAATTCCTGAGAGAAATGAAAGGAGACTTGGGTTTACAGACACTCAATGAAGACAGAAACAGCTGATGGAACAGAGCAAGGTCTTGGTGGTTATTGAGAATTTGGACAATTTTGTCTCTTGTATGTGTTTTAAAATATATACTATCAAATTATTTAAATAAGGAAAGGATGTGCATCTGGGAAAGACTTTAAAAATAAGGACAATGTCTTTTAAACCCAGGACAATTTGTATCACAGGCTGCACAAACATACATTTATTTATACCAATTAATTAACATAAGAGATTTTATAAAAAGTTGTTGTGGTGGTTTTGAGACAGGGTCTCAGATATACCAGGCTGGCTCCTGACCGGCTACGTAACTCAGGTTGACTTTGAATCTTCTTGTCTCTTTTCTGACTACTTATATTCCGGACACATACCTCTCAACTAGTGTCATTTCTATTGCTCTGATAAAATAACTTCACAGAAAGCGGCTTTAGGAAGGAAGGGTTCATTTTAGCTCACCATTTAAGACTATAGTTCCATCACAGCCAAGAAGTTAAAGCAGCCAGGAGACTCAAGCAGCTACTTACATCATATCCACCATTACAAGTAGAGAGAAGCAAACGCATATGTGCTTAGTATTCAGCTACTCTTCTTTACTCACATACAATCCCGGACCTCAAAACAGAGTGGTGGGACTCAACTTATGGTTTCTTCTTCCCACATCAACGAACGGAATCAACACGGCCACCCACATACATGCCCTCATGCAAAACCGAGCAGTCAATCACTCAATTGGTCTTTTCCCCACGTGGTTCTAGGTCAGGTCACGTCAAGTCGATAGCTGAAATTAGCCACCACAACCACCATATTCACTGTTATGTGATCTTGGGGATCATACCCAGTGCTTCCTACATGGTGGACCAGCACTATACCAACTGAACAACATCACCAATACATAATTTTTAGCGAGCATAAAGCAATAATTCTCAAAGTGACCAACACCCATTTCTTTTAGACTATCTCTCATGCTCTTTTTAAAATATATATTTCAAATTCATTCTCTTCTCATACATTATGCCCCAACCTCGACCTGCCCTCCTTTCACTTCTTCCAGCCTCCTACCTGACCTCTATTCTCTTCTAGATCCATTATTCCTCTTTCCCTTCAGAAATGAGAAGACCTCCTAGGTTGCTAGGGCTAGCAACCAAGAAGGACATAACAAGTTCCAATAAGAGTAGGCACAAATTCTCATCTCAAGGCTATATGAGGTAACATAGTAGGAGGAAAATGGTACTGATACCTGGAAAAAGAGACTATTTATGCTCTTAATCTAGGAACCCTTATCTTTCTATATTGTATTGCATATGTACTTTGTCTAAAATGACATCTGAGTTTTTTATGACTAAGGCATGGTGCAAAGTACCCTAACATCTATTGAACTCAACTGGACTCCTCCAATTTCCTCTGCTCCCTGTGCTTCTCGGAAACTACCTCTTCTTGTCTTCCCACTGAGTAAGAGCCTTGGGGTAAAGATGGAATCCTATCCCTTAATCTTTGGGATGTTATTTATCACACAGTTTCACATATATTAAAAAGTATTTTAAAATGTATAAGTGAAGGAAAATACTTAAGTCTGTGTAATGTCCTAGTTGGGAGGTCTCACCACTAAGATGTTCTAATTGAGAGAAATGCTCTGTCATTTCTATCTTTCCTTTCATGGTGACTATATGCTTTTGACACTCTCAGAGTACTACAGTTTGGCCGACTCAGGTGTCTGGGAAGTTAAGGTTTTGAATGCTCTGAAATTCGTGGCACTTTCCTCCTTAAAACTCAACAGCTTTGCTTGATTAGTAGAAGGTCTTTCCACAGTTCCTATTCTTCTGCAGCCATCTTCTTCCTGATATACTACCAGACAAAGCTTCCCTCCCTGACAGACTTTCTTCCCTGTGGACTTTCCCAGACTCGTTTTCTGATTACTGTTTTTTTGAAGCACAATATTAGAAAGGAACAGAGGGTGAACTTCATACTACATTTCTGTGTTTTTGCTATCCATGTTGTGTATATATCAAAGACACCCTTCCCTGAAGCTGAGCCTTCTACCTGGAGAGCAATTTTTATAGAATATCTTTGCTGAGTCAAAGATATGAAACCACTGCCTCTTCAGAGACCATTTCAATTTCTGTAGAATTCCTACAGGGGAAAACAGGAGGGGGTCTTCAAACCTGTGGGAAATTCGGAAAACTGTCAGTTTTCCAGCCCTCTTGACTTCTTTCTGCTTTCCCTGAATGCAACGCGTATGTACATAAGAAGAAGCCTTGCAGCCCCTGGGGAAACAGTGGGGACATTCATGAGTTTTCTTTCCAGTTAGATGAGCAAAAATCTGCTTACCTGAGATGCACAGTTCCTTTCACAAAGGTTAACTTGGAACTCAGAATATTTCTAGAATTTGAGAATACCTCGAGACAATCCTTTCCTCAATTGGTATTTCAAAGAGCACTATAATTTTGAAGAACCTTTTCCATTTGTAGGGCAAGGGAATTAGCATAATGGTTGCTCTAGGGAAACGATAGAGCTTGGACATTTGAATAAACAGTTATAGGGGGGTGTTTAGAAACCTGCAAGCAAGTTTTTCTTGCATCTTAGGCTTTCTCTTGGTGTGATCTAGGATTGTGTTTAATTAGAGATGAAGAGATTGGTACTATTCAGAAAAGGTGAAAAGGTATACTAAGGAACAGGCTCCAGACAGCATGGGATAAGTGAGGATGATAACCTGAAAAAGAAATACTGCCTGTGCTCTCTACAGTGAGAAGGCCAAATGGGCAGCACCAATTTGTCCCCAGGACAAATGCTGGTCCAGTAGGTTAAGCAGATATTACTCCATTTCAGAAATCACTGGCTATTCCTCTTTTCTCTAAAGCTAGAATATCAGCAAGGGACCGAGGAAACACTTGGAACAACAAATTCCATTTTCTCAAAGTAATATACTTTCAGAACTCATAGGGGACTAAAAATACTCAAGGTAGTGAAGATCAACACCTTGGCACAATGACAGGAAAGAGAGGGACGGGGAAGACACACAGTGACACTATTCTTGTGAAGAACAGAGAGACTTTGATATCTTAGCAAGTTCCAAATGAACTCTGACATATACACGGTCCTAGAAATAGAGAAAAATGAAATTTTGATTTGTTTTAGCAACCAGGATATATAAAGTACAAATCCATCTTCGCTTGAGAGAAAGAAGCAAGATCATTTGGAACTTGTATGCTGCTTCTCTGAAGGCAAAGTCTGGCAAGTTGGGATGTGTGCTCCCCTGGTTGATTCGCATAGAACTCTTTCTTTTATGTGCACAGCACCAACAAACCAGAGGATGTCTTCATGTTTGAAGTAACAGTAATAGGCACAAGGATTTTCTATAACATTTTTGTTTGTTTTTCATTTTTGTTTTACAACTTTTTTTTGTACCAACTCCTTTATCAATGTTGTGGTGACTTTTTTCTCCTGATGACAAACTGAGTAGAGGGAGTTAATGTGAAATAAAGTATAATATAAGAAAAGAAAACCAAAATCATGAAGAGCTGATTAGCAAAGACTATAAAGTCATCTGGATATTTGAGGTTAGAATTATGACAGAGAATTCTTAGACCACTGTGATCTAGGGAGATAGAAATCTCCCTAGAAGAAGCTTTGGGTAGGTGTTTCAGAAATATCTGTGCTATCATTATATAAGTCTGTGACTTGGGACACATTGACCATCATGCATCAGTTATCTTATACATAAAATGTAAATAACAGAAGCATCAATAAGTGTCATGGTTGTGTTAATATAATTATAATAGTAGTTTTGATGTATAATATTATATCTAATATGCATTTAGAATGGACACTTATTCATATTAGGGCAATGGGTTTGATAACAAAGTAAATACCTAAAATATTGACCATGGGAAACTGTCTTGGATCAATATATATGTGTGTATATGTATGCAAGTATATGGATATAATAATCTCTAATATCTATTAATTTTTTTGACCTTTAAAACTCATTTGATTGTGTTGAAAGTTGTTCTTAAGTTAACACACTGACATTCATATCTAATTGATAAATTGGATGTTGGGCAGATATTGTGTTTTGTGTTGCATTAGGAAAATTGACAGGTTGTATTTCAGATTGGATTTTACTTGTAGAACAGAAACAGATATTACATATGGATATTAGATATAGAAGTAATGTTACTGTATTTATATGACTGGCATTCTTCGGGTATTAGGTCAACTGGTCCATGCCTAAGATTGTGTTCACATAGGTTATGTAAAAACGCTAAGGCAGCAGGATTGCTATCATCTCTCTCTGGCTGGATGATAAGAATGTTGATCCAGATCAATAAAATTCAGATTATAGTTCATGAAAAGTAGAACAACTGGTTAAAAACTTGGACCACGCATTGTTTAGATCTAGCTCAAAGTTGGTATATAACATTTCTACCAAAGTTACTGTCACAGTTATCAAAAGTCACTTGCACCTTAAAGTTGGAGAGGACCAAGTTAGAAATTACTTCCTTTTGGCAACTCTATATACTGATCTTACCACATGAACTTTCATAATTGTCTATTACCTGCAACCTAGGGTTTTCAGATTAGAATATATGCAGCTTATATGATAATGAGAAGAAAATGAACAACACACTAAAATACATGTACTAGAAAATCCATTTATACTAAAAGCTAAAAAACTGAAGAATAAAATTATGATTTGATTTAAATTAGAAACATCCATTTTAATTATAGTTTGTATTATTTTTAACTGAAATTAGGCATGTCTTCTTACACTCAATGAATGAATTTGTAATCTTGTCAGTTTTATGCAATATCAGGGCACTCATGAAATCATATAAACATTTTTAAAAGGTATTTTTATATTAAACAGAATTTTCAGGATCCTGTTATATTCTGTATATTCTGTGCAAATATAAAGAGGTTTATGGAGCTTCAGAGAGATTTCCACAAAATGGGCAGATGCTCACATGTATCTGTTTGCATTTTTAAATATATGAACCTTGTACTATCTGCTTGATACTCTAAACTAATTCTGCAAATGACATCTCGAAAACTCGAGGAGTCTTCCATGCCCACACACACAATGCTAAGGCTTCAGACAATTTTCACTGTGAAATGAAAATACAGGTGCACAGCTTAAAGTGCTTCTTGTATTAAGATTAAAGCATTTTTCTAGAAGAGCATCATAAAATGTTTGAGATCATCTTTCTTGTTTACTTGTGTTAGTCAGTCTTTCTCAAGATCTTTGACTGTAAACTCGTCCCATTATGCTTTAAATACTGCAGGTATCAGAGGAGGAAATGAAGATGGCTTGTGCTCACTGCTGCATGAGGTCCAGTAGAGGTTAACAAACTTCTGTGGAAAAAAAATTGAAGATTCCGTTTAAACCCAGGACAGTGAAGAATATAACAGTTTTTGTAAAATCTGCTATAATTGTACAGAGACCTTTTCAACTTGAACCTTGTATTTTTGTACCTAAATAGGAAAAGCTACAAAAATGTGGTTCTTCAGTTTGAAATGAATTTGCCTAGCATCCATCCATGCTATTTTCTTCATCATCTATTACAGAGAGTGAAGAGGTTGACATTCAGTGGTCCATAAAGAAAACCAGATAGCTCTCTGTAGGTCTCGAATAAAGGTCACAAGATGACTCAAGATGAAACGTTCTCAGTCCTGAAACAAAGAAGAGCCTCTAAGAAACTGACCTTGATAGTGTATAATAAACCATGTGTTAAACTGGAGGACTATCAAAAAAAGTAATGTTGTATCATGGAAATTATGATTTGTTTTACCAAATCTTGTAACACATATCTCTGAATGTCTTTGAAGTTCTTTAGTGAAACCATAATGATTTACCAACTTAAAAGATGGGCATATATTGGGTTAGCATTTTAAACAGGATTTTAAACCCATGCCTGAATTAAATTCTTTTAGATTAGAATATGTTTGACAGCTTTATTTTGTTTAAAAACTGCCAGCTTTTGCTCCTTGGGATAAATCTTCCATATTGAATTTTCCACATAGAAAGCATGGGCAACTGGGGAAGGAAAAATCTTTTCAGGAGAAAAATTCATGAATTTTCAAAACATGCGAATGATGTGATGATTAACACTTTTTCCTGTGGTAGAGATGGGATCAGAAAGTCAGGAGAAGCAAGCAGAGCACGGGATTTGGCAGTGCCAGGGTGTTACAGATGAGTTTGGACATGTTTCACGGCAAAAAGAACAAAGAAATCAAATTGGAATTAGAAAGATAAATACAAATAGAAAAGTGATTTTGTTAGTTTCAGAAGACAATAGACTGGATATCATGCAGTCTATAAGAGGTAAAAAAGGAAAGGTTGATGTGAGAACATTTGAGTTGTAGAAATAGCTTCTCGTATGTAGACTAGATAGGAAAGAGCAGCAATATGAGGGAGGGTATTTCAGAATACTAGCACTAGTCCTGATGGTCTCAACATTAAATCATCTTTACGAACATAGGGAAGGCGGAACTGTGGAATGCCTGTAGGTAAGTATATGGGTGCCTTGGCATGAGTAGATGAGAGCCTTCTCCCACTGCTACTTTTCTCAGCAAGCAGATGAGGTTAACCCACAGACGGGTGCCAGGCATAGTTGAATGAGTTGGATGTTACTAAGGAAGCAAGCTGTCTGTGAGTTGGAAAGTATGAGTGATGCCGAGGGTCAAGGCTGGATGAGATGACAGGAAAACAGAAGTTGCCATGAACCAGAGAGATAAGATAAATTTGAGGCAAGGAGCTGCTAAAAGAAATGGGAAGAGAAATGGATGTTTTCAGAGTCTACCACAGGAGGCAAAACAGTCCTTTTTAATCAATTTACTGCAAACTTTGCAAAGTAGGTTGTGTGATTGTCATTATGTCTACAACACTTCTATGGCTGAGAAGATAGTAACATATGACCCTTTCTGTCTATCCGAGCTGTGGTCTCGCAGGCTGAGAACAACACAAAGATATCTGATTATTCTATGTCCCACAACAAGATTCAAGATTCTGATCCGCCTCATCAGGATACTGAGAGGTTGAGGAGATGGTTCAGATGCATTAACCCCACCCCCCCACACACACCCACACACCTTCTAGCCCCTGTATTAGAAAAGTTTGTTGGAGAAAAGAATTTCATGGGAGATTTTAGAGTGCCCTAATGTTTCTCCTCCATCATGTAAATACCTTCTTCAGATCCGAAGGAGCTATGTCCCTCCTCCTTCACAGCAAAGACAAAGAAGGTTCTCATAGGGAGGTAACTGCACTCCCCAATACTCAAGGATGCAAGACTAGGTAGATAGTTCTTGGAAGAAAATTGACCCAATGGAATTTTAAAGAGATCTGCAAAGTCTTCCAGATCGTAGCCAAATGACCTGAGCAAGGGGAACCAAGCAAGGAACCAAGCAACAGACACAAGATCTCATAGGCTGGACGAGTGGTGGATTGATATGTTAATTTAGGAGAGAAAATGTGAATGACGGGCCAAGTCATGCACACAGCTGCACCTGAGGAACACTGGCTTTTTCCTAAGGATCTACAGAAGGTTTATTATTCAGGCCAATCCTGAAATCTTCACTAACTATGTCTGCCTTACTATTTTTTCTAACCCCTTCTTCTAAGCTTAGCCCATAGTGGACTGAAACTATTGGACTCATTGAAGCAGGGGGAAGAAAACACATCATTTTCCTGCTCCACCACAGGCTTTTATGCTTGAGAGAGGATTTAGTGGCATGTGAAGTGAGTGTGACGGGGAAACGGAAAAAAACTTGGATATAAGTTTCTTGCTAGATTACTACATTAAACATGAATTCCTATTTCAATCCCCTCAGTAAGTCCAAGAATGGAAGTTGTCAGAAGAGTTACAGAGCCTACCTGTGGCTTCACCCAGAAACAAAAAAGTTGTTGATTCCCAAGGCGGGTTTGAATAATGAAGAAAGGAAATTATGTCACGAGTAACCTCCCAAGTGGTTTGTTTTCAATGTCATATACCCATCCTGTGAGGACTGAGGGCTTGATATATGTTTTAAGGTATTTCCTGATGAACAATGAGCATCTGAGTCCTGTCATTCTGAGTAGGTAGGTACTACTAAGATACTTTCTGCAAGTTAATGACTTTATAGTACATCCTAATTGACTCCAAAGGGGGAGAGGGTGATATTTACTAGAGCATGAGAGACTATTTTAGATAAGGTAATTCTCTTATTGTTTAGCTTTTAAAATTGAATAAGAATGAATATATTGACATATGAGGTAGAGTGTGATTATCTGATACATGTCTTCAATGTCTAACAGTTTAATAGGACTTATTATAGTTAACATCTTCTTAAACATCTGCCATTCCTTTCTGATAGGAGCCTGTTAAGCCTTCTGCATTGGTGACCAAACTTTAAAAAACAAGCAAGAAAAATAAACACAAGGAAAGACACTTATTTTCAAAAGAAATTATGAGTTTTAAGCTTCAAATTAAAAAGAATTATTCCATAAGAATTTTAAATCAGCACAGTCCATTTTACCAGAGGTCTAAGAAACACACGGCTTGAGAAGGCCCCACCTCTGGTTTGAATGTGAAATGTCCCCACTGGCTCATGCTGGACACTTATTTCCCAGCCAGTGTCATGATGTTTTGAAAGGTTGTGTAACCACCAATAGTTGGAACCCGACTAGCAATGGGTTGGCTTTATGGGATATGGTCTGTTCCTAGTCCCAATCCGTTTTCCTCCCTCTCTTCTTTCCTGATCTAGGAAAGTACCAAGCTGTGTTACAAGTCCTGGATTCTACTCCTAAAGCTCCAAGCTGTTGCGTTATTCCACTAATGATTCAAATCATTCTCCTAAATTTCTTCTTCTCAGGTATCTCATCTCAGATTAGATTAGATTAGATTAGAAACATAGCCATATACACATTGTATACAATATTATAATGGTATAAATGTATCTTGTTAATAGTGTAAAAATTCTTCTTTGCTTCACTGATGTAAGGGTCAATGTCATTTCATGTTTTATTACCAGGATCTCACCCCAAAACAATTCTCTATAAACATTCTGAGTAGTCACACTTCAATTTCATAAACTTAGTATCAAGAAGGTGATCCTAAGATAATCCTATTCCATCCTCCTATGTTCCTTGAAGATCCATCCTTTCCTGTTTCTTCTTAAATATTCAACTCCACTCTCTTTGGATTTTGAATGTTTCCACAGCCATTTATTCTCCTTTCTCATCACTGGGAAAATTCCCCTGTGGGTGATTCCTTTCTCAAATAAGAGGCTAGTGGACTTCAAATCACGATCAACAACAGTTATACTGTGTTTTTCCAATGAGATCTTGTTTAGAACATAAATTTAGATCTTCTATATTTTGAGTATGGGGAGTACGGGGAGTATGGGAATTTTGGAAGTCTCAGAGTTCTGGATACTCAGCCAACTTCGTGTTATCCTCTCTCAAAGTCAACCCGAATTAGAGGTATTTTTGGAAATAATTCTGCCTTTTGTTGCTCCATTTTCTCTACTTTCTAGGCCAATCAATTTTTCATGGATGGGAATACTTAAAATGCTAAGAATCCCCAGGGCACAGATGCTTGGGGAGGGCTACACCTGCCATTACTGTCTTTCAGACTGGAGTTCAGTTTCTCTTACTTCTCTCTTTTAAAAGTAGACTCCTATAGAGTTCCTCATTTTTACAAGTCATTTTCCTTCTCATCTGGTACCACCGCTCAGTTCTTCAGTTTCATATGTCTAGTTCTATCCTCCAATCCAGTGACCACCAGCCTTTACATCTTTCCCTGAGCCATCGTATGCTGTGCTCCAAATTTCTCCTCTTGTTCCCTAACAAGTTTCTCTTCCTTATTTCTTTTCATGGTCACTCAAAGACATTTTCATTGTATTTCCAGTCCCAAGACTTCATACTCAGCTTTGAATTATGCATTTTTCTTTTGCTACACAGCAGAGGTCGCTACCTGGTTCAATTCCTCCCTGTACCTTGCTAGGGCTAGTGTGATAGAAACCTAGAGAGTCTAGCATACCTCAAACTTACCATTACATCCATTGCAGCCAGACAGACCCTTTTAAAGAACTTCTCTACTTCACTACTCCCAAGCCTTAAACGACTTACCTTTACCAAATGAATTTTTAACTCTCTTAGACTGTTGAGATGGCTCCGAGGGTAAAATGCAAGCATAAGGACTGAAGGTAGATAACCTCTACCCTCTCAAATGCCAAACTGGTGGCAGATAACTCATCTTTCCAACGTACACAGGATCCCTGAAGCAAAATGGCAAACCAGAATAGATAAACTATTGATCTCCAAGTTCTCAAAAGGAGATCTCATGAGAGAGATCATGGATGAAAAATTTTATTGATCTTGTGCCTCTATACTAGTGTGCTGGTGCATGCAAACACACACACACACACACACACACACACACATACACCACCACCACCACCACCACCAACAACAACAACATCAATAACAATGACAATAACATATACACAAAGAAAAATAACAATAATAAAATCCCCATATTTTGCTTTTGAATGTTTCTGGCCCTCTGAAATATACTGTGATGGTTAATTTTAATAGTCAACGTGAAACCTCTGCAATCTCCTGGTAAAAGAGTCTCAGTGGGGGACTTTCTAGATGAGATTATGCATATCTGTATGCATATCTATGGAGTATTATCTAGATTACACTAACAGAAATATGATTATCTGACTACCCTGGGTGACACCATTCAGGCAATCCTGAACTGTTTATCAGTAGAGAAAAGAACTAGCTGAGCTCTTGCCTGCCTGCACACATTCTATCTCCACTCTGTCTCTTGGATGTGCTATGACCTGCCCCTTGAAGCTCTTGCTACTGTGAAGTCTCTGGTACGATGAACAGCAGCTATGAACCGAAATGGGCCCCATTTTCTCTAGGTGGCATTGTGGCAGAGTATCTAAACATGGCAGCAAGACAGAAAATGAAAACCTATACTTAAAAAAAATTTTTAAGATTCTTTGAGAATAGAATTTCTTTTTTTATTTATTTGTTTACTTATTGTGCATTGCTATTTTGCATGTGTGTGTTTCTTTTTTAAGATTTATTTGATTGTTTATTTTATGTATATTGGTGTTTTCCCTGCATGCATATCTGTGTGAGAGTGTTGTATTTTGGAGTTACAAACAGGTATGAGCTGCCATGTGGGTGCTGGGAATTGAACCCAGGTCCTTTAGAAGAGCAGTCAGTGCTTTTAACCACTGAGCTATTCATGCATTGAATTTTGATCATATTCACCCATCTCCCAGAGATCCATCCCCCATTCCATACCCATCCAACTTTGTGTTATTATCTTTAATTCACTCAATCAAATTAATGCTGGATACATACCTTTAAGTGAGAGTGTTAGAACTACTAGGAATAAAGAAAGCAATATAAAGAAATCTAATTCTCCTTCTCCTGGCAGCTATCAATTTCCAATAGCTCCTCAGCTAAGGGTGGAACTTCATACCCACCTTCAACCTCTGTGCCGGGATTTTGTCTGACTTTCAGGGTTTTGTTTATGCTATCACATGTTCCACTGTCCTATTGTGTCCAGAAAACACTGTTTCCTTGTAGTCTTTACTGTCTCTGTCTCTTACAATCTTGCCACCCATTTCTTCCACTTGATCCTTGAATCTTGGGAGAAGGAATTCAGTAACAGATTTAGCTGAGCACACTGAAGTCATTTATTCCAGATCCTCGAAAAGTTGGGTTGTTCCGTGCTAATTACCGTCTACTGTAAAAAGAAGCTTTTCTGGTGAAGCTTGAGAGATGAACTAATCAATAAGTCATCATGAATCTGTTTAATACTGTGTCCCATTCACAGAATAATAGTAGCAGATTCTCTCCCAGGGCCTATGATGTGTGTAACCACAGCTTGATGGCCTTGATAGGTTAGGTAGGTTCCCTTTTGTGATGTGGCTCTTAAATCTAATTAGAAAATGGTTTATCCTCAAGCTATTAACTTCATTATTGCACCTGTGGGCATATCTTACCAGGCCGGTCATTATTATATCTCACAGGGTTCATAGACAGACAAGATTTTTTAGTAAGCGGAAGGGCCTGGAAAAAAATCACTTTGACTCTATCTCCATCCATCGCCAGCTGAAGATTCTATGGTGATATGCAAGATATTCATCAGTGTGGATATAGGATGGGACCAGTTGAGG
>LOEQ01000695.1:45546-61456 GCA_001685075.1 Bramus lutescens | reverse complement strand
AATTGGGAGGAGGGCAGGAGGTGGAAATTTTTAATAATAATATAAAACATTTTAAAAAAATAAAAAAAATTAAAATTAAAATAAAAAATTAAAAAAAACACTTTGAATGAGCTAACCCAGATCCAGAAAGTCGAACACTGACTATTTGATCTTATCTGTGCATTTTAGCTTTGAATCTATAGATATGTGTGCTTTCGGAACACTCATTTGGAATACCTACAGAGTTACAAAAAATTAGTAAAGGCCCATAAATTCAGCTTGTGATTCTTGCCTCCATCTGAAATCTGTGTTCAACAGAATCCTAGAGTCATTTTGATACCTTAGCCAACAGTACCTTATACTGAGAGTTGCTATATTTTCTGTCTGTGTCTCTCCTCACCAAAATGTTAAACACCAAGCTCTTTCCTGTCTTCTTGTAGTTGAGCTAAAGATAGCAGTAACAAATGCTATCAGATACACAATAAAAAATTTAAATGGTGCAGATTTTTAAAATAAAATTAAAAGAAATCATATGAATTCATTTTTATTGTCTCTTAGAGGCATAAACCTAATGAGATGATGGAAGATTTTAAAAAGAAGAAGAAAGAAAGAAAAGCAAGGGAGTGGGAATGTTTTATCAAAAGGTCGATAAATATGGAGACGAAGATAGGATTTTAGGGACATGATTATTCATTTTAGGCTGTTTTTTTTTGCTTGCTTGTTTGTTTGTATAAATGAAATGTTCTGGATTAAAATAAGTACCCAAGTTCTCTTGCCACAGTAGAGATCCACGCAGCCCTCCACGGAGCAGGCATCCATTGTTCAGTGATCGAGCTGTTTTGCAACATTTCTCCCAGGCAGAACAGAGCAGCAATTAATAATAAGATCTCACTTCACACATGCTACAATGCTCAGCATTTAGAAGGGGGTGGAGGCATTTATTTTCTTTAATCTCAGCTCTTAAGAGGCTTACAGTTAAGATAAATGCATTGACGGAGGCAAGCATATCCATACATGTATTAACAAGAAATCTAAATGATAGGATGCAGAGTGTGGGGGAAGAGAAGCACAAAGCATTTCGAAAGTGTTCCTTGCTATTCTGTATTTTGATGCCACTTTGAATTGATTTGTAGAACGGATAAAAGATGAGTGGGACTGGAAATGCTGGAAAGAGAATAAGATGTAAATGTGTTTAGTGGGAGGGCTCCTATCTTGAACTGCTCTTTTGTGTTCTTGTACCTCCAGCATATAACAGGGGTGATCAATAGGTGTTTCATAATGCTGCTAATTCTCTTTGCAAATCCACTCAAAATAACATTTCATCATACAATAAACCTATCATTCATTAAAGTCCACTCAGTCTATTTCCTGTTTCTATTTCGTGAATCTTTCTCTGTGTTCTCTCGGTCTCTGTCTCTCTCTGTCTCTCCTTTCCTCTCAGGCTTGGTTTCTTTTTCTCTCCTTTCAGGAGAGACTTAATCATCTGCTTCTTGTATTTCTATGATGAGCAATTGAGCCAATTGTATTCAGTTGTTGAAGTTCTGGGCTCTTCCTGATGTAGTGGCATCTCCTGCCCTCCTTCTTCCCGCTCTCCTTATCTTCCTTGTTCTTCTCTTACTTCTGTTTTTGAAAGCCTCATTCATACCTCCAATCAACAAAGAGGTTCTTAAAGTCCAGTTCAGAGTCCAGAAACCAAGATCCTACTTCACTCTCTGGAGACAGGTTGACTGTCCCAGCATCCTCGGGTCTTACCAACAATATACAAGATTTCAAACAGTCAGGATTTTCAAGCCTCCTTCAAGGGGCAGTGGATTCATAGAGAGAGAGAGAGAGAGAGAGAGAGAGAGAGTCTCTTGTTCTTTCTCTGTATGTGTACACACACTCACACACACAGAGTTATATACCTTCAATACTGGTTTGTGCTGTAATTTAAACAGTGAAGGCCTATCTCTACTTATGTTTGCTCTTTTTATCATCATGTCAAATGAAACAAAATCCATTGTCTCTCATAATTATCAATATCATTAATCTTTGTCAGGGCCAGGTTGAGGCTCCAACTCAGAATTTTCTGACAGATTTCTGACAACCGGTAGGCACAAGACCTAAAAGCAAAGCATCCACAGAGAGCTCGCTGCAGGAAGTCTTCAGCATAGCAGCTGCTGGCTGCTGTAAAAGGAAGCAACAACCGACCAAAGTGAAATTCCTGGCTGGAGAAAGAAACAGGGAAGAAATAAGGGGCCAGCAACCCAAACACACAGAATCTTACTGGTTTCCTTAACTCAAAAAGTCCAGAGACCTGGCGCACTGTGGTCTTCTGGCAGCATTGAATTGGTTTTGCATTATACTCCTCCCACTATCAGGTTAGATAGTTCTCTGGTTTATTTTAAACAAAAAAGAAAAAAATAAACACACACGCAAACAAACAAACAAAAAAACAAGCCTTCCCACATTCATCCAGCCAGGGTTCCACTAGGAGCCCTATCAATTTCTGCAAGTTGGAAACGCAGACTGAGAGATGCTGTAAGAGACAATGAGGAAGACTCCAGAGTCCGTTTTTCAGGCGTGCTGGCTCACACAACAGAGAGGGAGGACTCACTGCTAACAGACTTGCTGGAGGCTCCCTACAACAGAGGTTCTGCCTCTGACAGGGAGCTCTCGCCAACTGGCCACTGAGAGTCACTAACGTTTGTTGGCAGTAAGAATTTTTTCTACTTCAGCCTCCAAGATTGTTCTTGATCTCCTGCGCTGCAGAAGGGAATTCTTCCCTGCAACTGCCATCTGATTCCAAGATCTGCTTTTCTAGACACCTATGCCTCCAACCTCTAAGAGCTGTTGGAGACAAGATACTTTTCTTCCTGCTCCTCTGACCCATAAATCTGTTCTGCAAGGGACAGCTCTGATTTGGCACCCTAAGGCTCTCCTACAGCTTCCAGGCTGGGCTATTACTGCTCTGGACTTGCATCCTGCTGCTACTGAGAGTTCAAACCTATTTAAGTTCCTTATGACAACCTGTTTCAAAGGGATTCATCCCACTTAAAGGCTTTTATTCACCAATTGCTGTGTACTTCCAATTTGTAATATGTGTTGTCTGCCTATGACTTTCATGGGGGAGGCTGCATCAAGAATATGATTGGAGGCAGAAGAAGGTCTACATTCAGACACTTCACTTGATACTGTCTTGGTTTGGCTAGTGTGATTGTTCCTTCAATAAATATCCTCTACAAATAAGGTGTCTGCATTTCATCACATGATTCACACACATTCATTATCTTCTTGCAGAAGTGACTGCTATGGGAAGACTTGTCTCCTTCCTCATCTCTGAGCTCATGGCTTAAAACACTGACTCGCATGAGATCAATGAGACTGTATTTAGAATATGCCAGCAGGGCTCACTGGGGTCTTCCAATTGCAAGGGCATCAATGTCCCACTCCACACAAAGAAAAATTAAAAGGTAGAGAGAATCCTCACCAAAACCCCGCAATGCCCTTAGAACTGTGGGAAAAGTACTTCTGGTCCTTAAGTCACCAGTCCTCATCCATTATAGCAGCATAACCTGAGTAACTGTAGGCAATTGCTTTCCTCAGAGATTGTATTGCATTGCTTCTATTCTTAATAACTCAACTATTGCCTGACTGACCTACCTCCTTGACACGGGGTAAAGATGGCAGTGCAGTCCCTGCACTTTGTAGACATAGCATATGCCATTATCTCTGGCTGTCATTGCTCTGCTCACACCAGCCTTTCTACCACCGCCAAGTCACCCTTGCTGTGGACCTACTCTGGGACTTGCACAATACATATTGTTCCCTTCTTGTGTATTTAATTTTAAAAATCACCAAAGATCAGGTACTGCCTTCTCAAGGACACATAATAGATGTCAAAGCAGTTAATAGCTGGTGGGAGTCACACAGTCATTTTCTGTTGCTACACCTGCCTGCTCTGTTTGTCTGTGAGGACACCCAGCTTTCTTTCTCTGTTGTCCTTCCAACTCTGAGAAAACCCATCAATTGTCCTTTCTTGAACTTCTCTGTGTCTCTAACTCTGAGAAAAAATCCCTGATATATGTGAATTATCCAATAAATATTTATAAAGGTCATCATGTACTGAAGGAGTGAACGAATGGAGAAAAAGCAAGGGAAGAAAGAGAAAGAAAGAAGAGGAAATAAGATAAAAGGGAGAATGTTTTCAGTTTGTCATCTCAAGTCTATGACCTACACATCAATTGATTTCCCTCCTTCCCTTTTTTCTGCATAGGTTCAAACAAGTTTGCCCTCTAAATCAACAGAGGAAAGTATCCTCACCACAGAGAATGGTTAAAAATTCATATTCTCAGTCTCTTTCTCTCCATTCCAGAATTTGGGTGGTAGTTGACAAAATGATCTTTCACCTTTACTGTCTAAAAGTAAAACATGACTCCCAAAACAAACAAACAAATCAGATTCTTCATAACACTAGACATAAGGCAATGATATAATAATTTTAAAATTTTGAAGGGAAAAAAGTCTTGAAATATTTCCAAATTTAAGTCAAATGACCAATTCTATTTGTAAAAGCTACAATATTGAAGACAAAGAACCTTTGTAATGTATCTATTCAGCATAAAAACAGTTATCAAAGACATACTAAACCTAAATGAGGTGAGATTTTGAAAATATAGAAAGTTGTTTGGGGGTGTTTTTCTTGTTGTTGTTGTTTTGTTTTTGTTTGTTTGTTTGTTTTCTCCTTTTTATTGATTTTTGTTAAGCTCTACATTTTTCTCTCCTCCCCTCCCTGCCTCTCCCCTCCCCTTCAACCCTTTCCCGAGGTCCCCATGCTCCCAATTTACTCAGGAGATCTTTTCTTTTTCTACTACCCACATAGATTAGATCTATGTATGTCCCTTTTAACGTCCTCATTGTTGTCTAGGTTCTCTGGGATTGTGATTTGTGGGCTGGTTTTCTTTGCTTGTTGTTGATGTTTTTAAGTAATGACAGATGAGTGTGATCTCTAAAAAAAGAGAAGGTGAGCCAACCTGTGACTAGCATTAAAAAACTTAAAATGCAGACTACTAGATGGGTGATATTATCCTTATCTAGAAAAGGAATATTCTGACCTACACTTACTGTAGAGATTCATATGGTTTCCAATGAACATTTATGTTTGGAGTACAATCATTTATGAATTATACATTATAGTCTCCAAAACAAGGCATCACAAATGGTAGAGAACTTACTGTAATCCAAAATCTATTTTCTGGCATTTCTCAATGTTGTTAGACTTTTCCTGAGGAGACTTAACCAACATCTATTCACCCTAGTTAGAGAAATCCAGCACACTAAAGGAATGATTTCCCCATATTCTAGATTGTAAAACCAATGAGTTTAGTAAGTATTTCAAGAGCCTGAGTGAGTAAAGGCAGACTCATCAGTAACAAGCTCAGCCCAACATAGACTCAGAAGTGTTTTATTCTCAGAGTTCCCACCATGGCTCACACCAGAGGAAGTTTTATCTATCACTAATTTACCACATGTTTAATTCTGGAGAGGACCCCTCTTTGAATCTTGCAGTTTTCTGCTATTCTACAGCCTTGTAAGTTACCTTAACTTTCTCATATTTTGATTCTTCCTCTTCCCTCCAGGACAAAATCTGCACATCATCTAGCACAGTGTAAGATATTTTGGGGAGGGAGATGAATCAAGAGCTCAAGAATACTAGACCAACATTCTATTCCTGAACTATACCTCCATGCCAAATTTTGCTTTTCATAGTGAGCCTCTTAAAATTAATATTAAAGTAAAAATTGAATATGCCACACATTATAAAGGAATACTGTCCTTTATAGAGTTTTTGTTCCTAGAATCTAGATGTATCCTTTTAGCTAGTTCCTGAGTAAAATTATTAATGAAAGTTAATGGTTTTTGCTTTGTTTTTAAACTTTGTTTTCTTTTAGAAAAAAATATCTGGGGAAGCTTATAAGCTAAAGGAGTATGATTAAAATACACAGTTTAATTTTCAAAGAACACAGCTTCTCTGGCTCCTTTAATCCTGGATACTAAATGCTGGTCTTAGATAGATCATTCACTAACATCACCAAAACACCCAGTTATATATGCAAAGTGAAGTGAATATGGCACACAGACAAGTAACCTCTGGCATGGTGACGTCACCCAGATGTAAATATGTTTGCTACCAAGCCTGAAGACTTAGATATGATGCCTGGAATCCACATAGTGGAAAGAGAAAACCATCTCCTGTAAATTATCCTCTTCCCTACACATGCACACTGTGGCGCATGAAAATTCACACACTAAATAAATAAACAACAACAGAAAAGACCAGCAAGTTCTCCTATGGTCAAATGGTACCTGTTTTCTTGACTGTCCCTAGACCAGATAACCAATAATAACAACAAAATGTCATTATCATTCCCATATGTGCTATAGAGATTTGCATTGGTAGGGATCTTGCTTTATTTAGGCATATTTAAGTTCAATTTTGTTATGTGTATATTTTTGCTCTTGACTAAGGTATTGTGTTTGTGCATCTCATTTAAAAATGTAATGGATAATTAAGAAATGCAAGTTAATAGATAGTCATCTATAATAGTGAATCTTGTAGCCATGTTAGTTAAGTTTTCTAGATATACAGAGATATATTTCAGATGGATAAACATTCTTCAAGCCATTCAAAGACTACAGAATATTGTGTTTAAACTGTTTTAAGAAGTTAGGAAATTTCAAGTCATTGAGACACATGCAGGACACAGAAGAAAGCAACTGATGGACTTTGCCATTACAAGGCAAAACAGATCTTCAAATTCATGGAAAAGTTTACCAGATACTATGGGTCTGTAGGGTGAAGACAGATGCCCCAAAATTACAGAAGAACTCTGGGTGACTGTCCAGGCAGAGAGATATCTCTGTCAATTCTAGAGTTTTGGAAGTTGATTACAATGCACTTCTTGTTTACTTAGGTAATGTTATATCCTTCCAGAGTCTTTGATGTAATCGAGGAATAGTTTTAATTATTGCTTTCCTTTGTTATGATAAAAGACAAAGTGGATATAAATATTGTAACTATAACTCTTGCTTGAGACCTGTCTTCTTATGTGTAATTTTACTATGTTAAAGTTAAAACTTTCTGTTTTATTTAAACAGAAAAGTGGAGGTGATGTGGGATTCCCCTCTGTATGCTGTGAATANNNNATTCCCCTCTGTATGCTGTGAATACTATTGGTTAATAAAGAAACTGTCTTGGGCTGGCACAGAACAGAATAGAGGTAGGTGGGGAAAACTAAACTGAATGCTGGGAGGAAGAAGGCAGAGTGGCTTAGATGCCATGGAGCTGCCAGAGGAGAAAGATAGAAGCTGCAAGGTGAAACTTTGCCAGTAGGGCACGAGCCTCATGATAAAATATAAAATAATGGAGATGGGTTAATTCTAGATGTAAGAGCTAGCTAGCAATATACTTAATCTTTTGGCCAAACAGTCATATAAATAATATAGTTTCTGAGTGATTATTTTAGGAGTCTGTGTGGCCTTTAAACAAACAAGTGGCCTCCTACTACACATATGGATCTTAACATTGTCACCTGAGCTCCCAATGACACAATTTGTAACTCTCTGGGTCAATCAAATGCAGTTGTAACACCCCTATAACCATCACATTTTTGAATAAAAAATTTGAAAGTCAGGCAAACATTTGTCAAAGCCTTACCCTAGGTTAGAAACAAGTAGCCTAGAGATCATTTAATTGTTATGTAGAAAATGTACATTCCATCTGCAATTTAGACTTCAAGGCAGGAAAACTATTGTTTCTTCTTTTTGCCTTTCCAGGGTTATTTTCCATTGCTTTGCTACATAACAAATATTAAGAGCTCCAGGAACATGTATTCAATATCGTTTATTCACATTTTAATGGCGTGTATTTTATGTGCATGCACCTGTGTCCAGACACACGTGTGGTGTCAAAGGACAACATGAGGGAGTCAGCTCTCCTCTTCCATATTTCTAGGAACTCTCAGACTGCCAGGCTTAATCAGCAACTGTTATTAACCGCAGAAATATTGTACTACCCATGTGCTTAATTGTAGATCATATAATGTTTGTATGATCTAAAAGAAACTCCTAAGATCTGTGGTTGTAGCTCTGCTGTAGAGCACTTGCTTAGCCTCTGTGAGACTCAAGTTTACTCTCTAGCAATGAAGAAAAATATTTAATCATCTAAACAAACACATAGGTGAATCTTGAATTGATTTGAGTTTCAACTTCCTGAATATGTATCAGAAATCTAATGCTATTGATATACTCACCTTAGATGATATAGGCAACCACACCGAGTAGAAGATGACAAGTCATACAAATGTAACAAGACTATACATTGCATTTTCATCTTTTATTGAGAATTTACTATGTGCTGGATATATCTATTACATGGCATGGGGAATTCACAGAGATACAACAAGTTCTCAGTGGATACACACACTAAACTGCCAAATACCTAAAGCCTTTTTACTTGAATTTGACTTTGGAACCAAAAACCAATCTGGAGGTATGAGGACTTGTTCTGAGTGTGGGGTTTGGGAGAAGTTCTGTCTTTTCAAGTACCTGAGTCACCAAAGGAAGACAGGCAGGCTTCAAGTCCTTATTTGGAGTTTTTCTGCTGAGCATGCAATGCAAGACTTGATCAAAAGGTTTTATAGGATTATATGTTTATAAAGGGCAGAGATGGTGTGGCTAGATGATCAGACTCATAGCTGCAAGAATATTAAATGTGTGCTTAAGTAAGACTTAATTCAAGCACACTGTGGAGGAAGTCTGAGGTTATCTCACTTAATTAGGGTGACCATGATGTTTGGCTCTCCTTTCCTCTCCTCCCTCCCCTGTCCCATCCCCTCCCCCTTTCTTTCCCTTTCTCTCCTGTCTTCCTCCCTCCCTCCTTCCTTTCTTTATTCTCCCTTTCGCCCCTTTTCCCTCTTTTTTCTCTTTTCGTGTGTGTGTGTGTGTGTGTGTGTGTGTGTGTGTAATCCCTATATGCACAAGGGTGTTTCTATGCACATATGCATATATGGAAAACAAAGGTTAACTTAAGGTGTCATACCTTGGGAGTCATCCACCTTATTTCGGTGAGACACAGCCTACAATTTGCCTGCTTTTACCTCTGGAGCATTACTAGTGCAGGCCACCACCCTTGTCTTTTTAAATGGGTTCTGAGAATCAAATTTGGGCCCTCACCCTTCCATGGCAAGCACGTTTATGACTGAGCTATCTTTCCAGCCTCCAGCCTCTCCCCTTTCAAGTGACTACAGAGAGGCCACGAGAAGCTTGGAAACACAGCACGCTGAGTGCACCATTAGATCGAATTTGTCTAAAGTAAATCCACATGCTCTTTGAGCTGTCAAAGAAAACTTGCAATAGATGGAGTTATTCAGTTAAGGAAGCTTTATTCAAGACGACTGCAGAAAAGCTAAGACTGCTGAAATAGGAAACAGATTGATCTCACCTCACTATGAAAAAGTGGGAGAAAGGGAGAGTTTTAAGTATTGTGCTGCATTGGAATGTACAGGAGGGTTACTAGGAGGTTCCTTAGGCATTGAGACTAGGGCACCTAAGCACCTGATTTGTGCTTTACCAAATTAGGCTGCTTCTTTCATAGACAGTGGGAAACAGAGGTGCCCATTCCCACTGATGATTGTCGTCCAAAGTCCCACATTTCATGGCCCCGACATAGACCTTCTTGGTTTACAAAAATGGCAAGAGACTGGAGAGAAAGTTTGCTTCTTAGAGACTGAGAAAGATTTTGCACTTGTAAGTTCTAAGTAAATACTGTGTGAATATAAGGTTAGAGGCTTGCAGTTGGAAGGACATTGGTTAAAACTATGGTAAACTGGGGGGATCATAGAGACCTTGGTCATCGTGCACAGTAGTATAGGAACCAGGTAAATGCTCGTGGAATGTTAAGTGAATCTTTTACATTTCTATAAAAGCCCCTGTGCTCATTTTCCACTGATGTTGCAACAAAGCTATAACAACTTGCTCATAGTTCTGAGGGTCAAATGTTTTCCAGGTGAAGGAGCCCAGGAGCTGGCATGGCTGACCTTTCTTGAACTGGTGCTGTCATTCTAGTGCCCATGCCGTACTCCAGGCTCCACATGTATTTCTTTGCTCGTATGTCTTATGATTTTCAGAGCTAGTGACATAATTAATACCTTCT
Source organism: Bramus lutescens (assembly GCA_001685075.1). Taxonomy (NCBI): domain Eukaryota; kingdom Metazoa; phylum Chordata; class Mammalia; order Rodentia; family Cricetidae; genus Bramus; species Bramus lutescens. The sequence continues at coordinate 51,285 of LOEQ01000695.1, read as the reverse complement.
GTCCTTTCTCGTCTGTTTCTCTGGATGCAATACCTTCAGGACTTTTCCTTTTCAGGGACATCTTTTTTGAGTTCAACTACATAATGCCAGTCACACCTTTCAGATCTCTTATCTTATTAAATCTATGCACAGTCTTTTTTTGCCACATAAACTAACATGCTGAAAGGTTTCAGTGATGTGGATGTGGTCATCTTCAGAGGCCGCTTATTAGGAATTTGGGTGCAGAAGCATGTTGCTCATTGGTCAGTGTTGGCACTGACCCTCTAACATTTCCCCACACCTAACCCCAGGACCAGTAAAGAAGTGTTCAACATACAATGTACGTGATGCTAGAACAGTCATTGCTCGTGACCTCACTGTGTCACACTCACCTGTACCCGCAGAGAGGAGGGCATGCCACTGCTCTGGCTGGGGATAGCACGCATGCTCTTCTCTCCCCAGATGACCCAGTGTATCTAATGGCTGTACCTGTGCAGATGTGTGGCTTTACCAATGCAGATGTGTGGATTTATATGCACAGTTGTGTTCTTTATACTGATGGTAGTTTCACTTGCAGAATTCTCATGGGTTGAGTGTTCAGCACTTCGGTTTGGAGATTTTAATTTTACTGGATAATCATCTTGGTGATTTTAAACATTTCCTGTTGCTTGTTAAACTGCCTGCTCGTTTCAGCTCCAAATAACAGCTTAAGGCATACAAGGGAAAATTTAGCTCCTCGTATTTAACAACTACTATAATTTTAAAATCTACTTTCAATTAAGAAAAAAAAACCTTGTAATTCTCAAAAATGGTTGTGTTCCAATGAAGCTAAAATGTCGACTGCATACGAGTCCACTTTAGATCTGGGAGAAACTGTTCAGCTATCATGTGGCTTCATATCAAAAAGCTCACTCAATAGCACTACTGACATGATGGTCTATGGAGGCATTTAATATTTGTCTTTATACATCTCTGCATGATGTCAGAGCAATCTCTAGTAACCAAAGGAGATGAAAAGAGCTCAAGTAAAGTATTTGTTAAATCTAAATATGTACAATTGACATTTTCAAGAAAATGTGCATAAGGGATGTATCGATTTAGGAAATAAAGATCATTTAGGATTCTGGATACATGGAGGCTTTTGAGACTGACAATAATCTATTTTATGCTGCCAACACTATGTGGATGGAGTCAGTCTTCCAAAGAGAATGATTATCTTTAAAGCAATGCACCACTTTTTTATACTTAGTCTAATTGGACTCTGTCATTGAAGAATAAAGTCAAAGCTCAGGGAAAAAGTTCTTTGTATTTAAAAATTGAGATTAATGTAGACAGTGGACCATAGAAATGAGTTCAAGAGTGGGCAATGAGTCAATGGAAATGTTACATGCTACATAGGAAATGTTACAGGCTACATAGGAAATGTTACATGCCACATAGTAAGTAGGCTTGGAAGCCAACAGCAGATCACTTTCTGGGTACCGGCTAACACCAGATGTTTACACATGTAGGAGAAAGCAGGATTGTTTTAACAAGGATGGAGTGTGCTGTCGTTTTAGAAAGGAGAGGTAAGGCTTTGACTATCTGTTCAGGTGAAAAAACAAATCTGTGGTGAAAGTTAGAGCTTCATGCCCTTTCCAATTTTCCATCCTCTATAAGAATACTGTATTTTTTTTGAAAAAAAAAACATAATGGAAAGCATTTGTTTTATGCAGCTTTGTGTGATATTATTCTGCAGTAGATGATATTAAGAAATGTTTATATATAATTTATTATAATTCATTTTTTCTAGATCATCCCTCAACCTTGGAGAATTGTTCTGGTTAGAGAGACAGGCCTTCGAGAGGGTCTGCAGTGAATGCTTCATGGTGTGTAGAGACAGGCATGTTTTGTTTTTCTTTTCTTCATGCATTTTGTCTGGCCAAGGACAACTACATATTGTGTCAATAGACACACAGGAATTTATAGATGGTAGTTGAGCAAAAGTTTCTTTCTAACATAGACACAGACCTAAAAATATGAAATTGGACACATTTATACTAAAGATGGATTGGGATTTGTCCTTCGCCTGAATTGGATACAGTCTTCTTTTTAATATGTGCTTTTAGAAATGTCAAGGAAATTTTGTACAATGTTTATTAAAGTAGAGTACATTGAAGGGTTTATTTCAGTCTACTGCTCTTTGCAATATGTAGGGCTGTTGTTTACACCTGCCCTAGACAGTCTGATATACACACTAGTCCTCCTTTTAGATACATTGTGATTTTTTTCACCTTTTACTGTTCTGATTTTACCATTCTCATTAAAAAGAGAATTCAAATATTTAGAAAATCTGTAAAAAGCTATTCAAAGAAGTTCATATCTCATTACAAAGAAATATTTGTTTGATACAATCAAATATTATAAGAAATAAAAATAATTTTAAACTATTTGCATTATGATCAATGACAATGCTTCCAACACAATAATGAGGGCTGAGCCCGAGTAGATGGCTCATTGGGTACAGTGCTTGCTGTGCAACATGTAAGGTTGGATTCCCAGAATTCACATAAAATCCAGACATGATATGCCATACCTGCAACCTCAGGAAGAAGAGACAAGAGGATGCTGGGCCCTCTCTGGCTGGGCACCTTAGCATAACCTGCTTCAGTGAAAGACCTTATCTCAAAAGAAAGGTGGAAAAGGATTTAAGAAGACATATTAATATTAACCTCTGGTTTCCAGATGTGAGGGAGCACAAATGCACACACAATTATACACATATATACAGGGGCACACCCACATCTTCTCTGTCTCTGTCTTTATTTCTCTTTGTAACTTTTTCAGTGTCTGTGTCTTTCTCACATATATACACATGAATAGAATGATAAAGGATGTTAGTTTATTTTCACAAATATAACAATTTATTTTACTTATTAAATGGTTAATTCAATATTCATAATTACCAGTCATTCAAATTTCAACATGAAGTTACACTGACCCATCTTTATGGGGAACTCAGATCCATTGCAGCAAACAGGTTTCTGAATGTGGTTTATTTTTCATGCAGAGGAAGAGGTGACTAGTTTCCTAAATGATAAAGGTTTCCTTAAACCCCATGTGTCTGTGTTTCTGGAATTGATGACTCTCTAGAGTCTATGACTCTCAGAACAGTTTTTCATACTGACCTGTGAACTGCTGCTCTGTGCAGCAAGAGATGAGGCTGCTCTGGGCAGGAAGAACTGGGGAGAGTTACCAGGATTTCTTTCACTACTAGGCAAAACCACCCTGGAATCAGTTTGCCCATGGTAATAGAGTGAAAACATCAGTGTGAGTATTCTGAGCTTACCAGAGGATAAAGCGAGTAGTTTGCATGAAAAGTAAATTAATGTGGGGCAAGAGTAATGGGGCATTTTTTTAAGAAACAGAAACATATGTTTAGCTGCAAAGATTTTTAAAGTTTTATACATTCATTCATACAGAAATACACAGATACATATTTTTTCTGAACTCATTAATTTGTGCTTCTCATCTGCTCTCCCTTTCACTCCACAAAATGCATGGTTTGAAACAATGAAACAGGTGAATTCATTTTTGTCTTTACTTCTGCCACAGCTGGGAAATATCTGGTGCACTAGGATTGCTAATCAATGGAAATGAAAAGAAGGACATACATTTTTATTTAAATTAGATATCAAATGTGTGCAAAACATTTCTAAACAGCCCATCCTTTGATCCAGAGACATCATTTTAAGAATATGGAAGTAATGATATGTTTAAACTAAAATTTTGCTAATTAGAAACAGCTTCGTGTGCAATTGTCTGATTACTGATATTGAAATGTATGGACTCACACCAATGGTACACTAAAATTTATCAAATACTTCAAACACCAGGTATTACATAATGAACAAGAAACACAAATATCATGTTTCCATTGAATCCATATTATATATGGATTAATTAACTGATAAAATGTCTTCTGATGTGTATGGTCAAAGAAAAAATGAAGTGTCAATATGGGATCCAACAGTGGGTGGCTTCTATGCTACTTGGTTTGTTATTTTGTTTGTTTGTTTGTTTGTTTGTTTTGGGAGTACATTCCTAAGCAGCAGATGTGAGTCCCATGTGGTGAGACTGAGAAGAATGGGAATCAATGGGAGGGAAGGCATGGTGGATCTGGTATCTACTAAAACAAGGTAGTTATTGATTCAGTGAGGCTAAGCCCTAAGACACTACCTCAATGGTAAACCCAGACTGACAGAGGCAAGATTGGGAGGGAAAGTCAGAAACGTGTAGTGACTGGTTTCTGTTTCCCATGAGCCAGTTGTTCCCTATGAAATACACTCCCATTTATCTTGACGACTAATGCCTGCTAAGAAGCTCTACTGTGACATCTACCCCGCAAGGCATCAAAGTCTGCCTTCACTATGTGATTCAGTCCATCCAGGAGAGGTCTGAGAACTGAGGCGTGTAGGACACTTATTGACAGAGAATAGAGAAGTTCCTACACTATTTTTAGCATGGAGATTATTAAAATGTGACTGATGATTTTGGTTGAGTTCTGAGAATATGTTTTTATAAGTATTTTCTTTATGTTCATTTATTTGACTACTTTTCTGAAATGATTATGTACCAATTTGCTATTAATTTTTAAGTTAAATCTAAAATATAAATTTATTAACTTTTGTTATTAAGTTGTACTTCCCACCTGCCCCCAATGGTTGATTGGTTACTTAGGTTAAATGTTTAATTTTTCTTGCTTAATGCTATAGAAAAGATAACCAGCTCCAACACGGAACCAAATGTTAAAATTTGTTGTGAGTTTCCTATAAAATCCACCCCTCTGTGGTTGTGGTAGTAGTGGTGGTGGTGGTGGTGGTGTGTGTATGTGTGTGTGTGCGTGTGTGTGTATGTAGAATAATTTCATTATAGAGTATCTTGCTCATCTTTAAAGATTATTGGAAACAAAGACAGAAAAGTTGAAACGAGTATATCAACTATATATGCAGGCTATTAGAGAGTTAAAATACTTTCTATGGAGATATATATGCAAAGGAGATGGATCATATGGTGGTTGGGTACAATTATAGATAAGATAGTTAAACTGTCTCCCTAATCTGTTGACACTGGAGAAAGAAATGAAGGAAGTGAAGGAACGATTCTAAAGATAATTTAGAAGAATGTGTGCCAAGAGGGAGCAGAAAAGAGCCCTGAGATGGAAGGGAGGATGGCACACTCAAGGAGCAATAAGGAGAATAGAGTGGGCAAGATGGGAGACAGGAAGAATGGTAGAACTATATTGATGTATATAGTTAGTGAATTCCAGTCATTCTGTGACATTGGGAAGGCCATTGCTTTTCTGTCCAATTTCCTTCATGGATTCATCTTCACGCAGTGCCTAACGGAATATATTGGCAGAATTAACTCTTTCATGCTCACATCCTATAAGGTGTTAATGTATACCTTAGAAATATTGAAAACATCTGTAGTGTCCACACTGTTACTTGTTATATGTTCTTTGACTACACCGGTTCCTGTAAAGCTCTATGAGGGCAAGGTTGCACAAGTCCTGTTCATTAGTGTGGTCACCCACTGGCAGACACATGACTTTGGAAGAATAACTTGCCATCTTTCTATGGGAACTTATAGAATGGATAAAGTCAAAATACAAATGAGTCAATTAGCTGAAAATTAAATTCAGTAAAAAAACTGAACCAGAGTGTTCAGAGCTAATCTCTCTCTCTCTCTCTCTCTCTCTCTCTCTCTCTCTCTCTCTCT
>LOEQ01000695.1:0-17331 GCA_001685075.1 Bramus lutescens | reverse complement strand
TGGCCTTGGTGAGCTCCCATTAGATCATTCCCACCATCTCAGTGGGTGGATGCATCCCCCGCGGTCCTGACTTCCTTGCAGAAACCGAATTGAATAACTTTTCAAAGGGAATTAACCATTTGTCTTATAACAAATAATAATAGGGCTAGAAATATAAGCCTAACTTCAACACGAATGTGCTATGTATCCATAACAAAAAATCAGTATTGAAACTTAAAATTCTCAATTCTTAGCTCCACATTGATAGGATAGTTGTTCAGTAAATCTGCTTTTAGTTTAAGGAAGTTTTTAACCTCTTTGGAGATAAGCATGCAATTTAAAGCAATTTTTATAAATTAGTTATGTGATCCTGAAAAGACATAAATAAATACTAGGCACTAAATAATATGATAAAAATAAATTATACACAGGGGAAATAATTTCTAGGCATTATTGCTTTGATTGAATGCTTAAAACGAATCAGTGAGAGTACTCATTTACCCAACTCACTTGGCTCTGGGATGTGACAGTAAAGCAAGAAAAAAGAATTTAAAATGTAATATCCCCCAAATACTCAACATTTACCTGAACAAGGCTTATGTTTTTATGGCTTATCTCATCAGGGGTAAGATAAGTATATGCAATTGATTCAATGAAGAACAGACAAAAAAGAAATGTCTCTGAAAAAAAACATGACAATGATAGATTTGGCAGAACATGTAAATAACAGTGCTAAAGAAAAAGATTTATCAGTCCCTTGGTTGGGACATTACCTTAAAAATAGGAGGTAGATATTCGGTTTAATTTCATAACACTGTAAATTTCATAAGAGAGCAAGTAAAATAGATGGACTCTATGAGCAAGTTAACATGAACAGAATTGAGCACAGCATAAGACCCCACCCACAGAACTCTATCTCATCCATCTGCGGTTCGTACCCGTAGCTACTTCTTTCCCCCAATGAAATCTCTAACCATAGTGTTATGCCTATAATTATTTTTGATTCATTAAATAATCTTTATGACATGAAAATCGACTAACTAAACAAGTTGCCCTCTGACTTCCACAAGGGAAGCCAAAGCATATGGTGCCTCCCACGCACATAAATAAATGAATGGAAAAAAATCAAATGTTTATCCTTGATGCTTCAATTTTTAACCCATTGTTAATTTACTTTTGATGCATAGTGAGATGTGGCTACTTTATGTTACTGCTGTCTCCTGGACAAGCTGTTGCTCATGATCCTTTTCTTCCCTGCCATGTGCCCACATGTCACAGAAATCAAATCTGCTTGTACTTGTGAGTCTGTTTCTCAGATCCACAACCCAGAAAAGTGATATTTGCTGGTATTTCACCATAAACAGTGAACAACTCTTTCATCGTAGTTGTATAATAACTCTTAATATCAGGAAGACAAGGCCTCTTCTACCCTATTCATCTTAACTAGGTTCCTCAGGCTATCCCTTCCATTTGCTCTTCTATATAAATTTTGAATGAGCTTGCACAGTCCCTTAAAATATTTCATTTTGCTTTTTTATTTAAAGAGATGTAAACTATGTTATTTGTGAAACCTTGTAATCTTAAATTATTGAGCTATCCTCCACGTGGATATAGTATCTTCAGTTTGACATCCTGAAGTGATTTTTGTAAATTTCATATTTTCCCAGAAAACTGTATAGTTTATTTGTATTTATTCCTGTTGCTTGTAAACATTATATTTCAAACTACTCTTTTCTAGGTGGAAATGCCACAGCTAGTAAAGTTCTGGTCATGAGGATTTGAGTTGTGATCCCTAACACCTACATAATATTGCTGTCCATAGCTCCCTATATATTTGTAATCCTAACTCTGAGAGCTGAGGTCGGGAGGGTAGGAAGACAAATGGATCCCCAGACCTTCTGGCCAACCACTCTTGCCAAATGTGTGAATTCCAGGTTTAGTAAGAGACCATGCCTCAAAACAAACAAACAAACAAACTGATTAGCAAATGACAAAAATATCTGTTGTTCACCTCTGACCTCTAAATACCCAGCCATACCTGCCTGTATACATATGTGTCACACATAGCTAACATATAAATTATATTGGTTATTTAAACATAATTTTTATAGGTTGAAAATTTTTCCAGATAAATATTTCAACTCTTAAATCATTTATTAACATTGTTAATCCCACATATCATTTCAAATAATGCTTGGATATTTGCATTATTGAATAGAATGCATTATAAAAATGAATTAGGTCAATTTGAATAATTTTCTTGTTCTATTTGTACTGATTGTCGACATGTTCTATCAGCTATTGAGAGCAACAAAATCTGACTTCAACTGTAAACCTATCTATTTCTTGTTATACCATATCAGCTTTTACTTCAGGTATAACCCTGATGATACCAGATGTGTGACCATGTAGAATTGTCTTCTTCTCTTGATTAACTGGCTACTTCTTCATTATTAAAGGATTTATTTGATTTCTGATAGTGTCTTTTATAAAATGCAATTAAAGATTTATTTTACACTTATTTGTATGCAAATGTGTACCTGTGTGTATCTGGGTTCACAGGTGTTTGTGAGCTGCCTGATGCAGACCCTGGGATCTGAATTCAGATCCTCTGAAAGAGCAGTGCCTTCTCATTACTGCTGAGACAACTCTGCAGCTGCCCTGATGTCTGAAATTAATATAGTCATTCAAGCTTCCTTTTGCTCAGCATAACTAAGGATAACTTTTCAATTGTACTGTTAGTCTACTATTTATTTACACTGAAAAGTGGGGATCTTGTAGGAAGTTTAAGTATAGATCACAGAAAATGCAGCCTAACCATCTTTGGTATTGATTGGGCCATTTAAACCTCTTTCCTCCAGTGTTTTCATATCTTAGCTTTGTTTTCTGTTACATTTATGTTTTGGAATTTTGCCATTTTTATTTAGTAGTCCTATTAATCTTTTTATTATTTCATTTGTCACCTTGTGTTTGCCTATTGTTCAAAATCATTTGTCTTTATAAGAAAGATATATGTTAATTAATTAAGGCCTTCCTTTAAGTAATATTTGTTAACATACAGATTTCTTCAGAGTTTACAATGCTATACTTATATTTCTTCACTCCCAGTTTTTGTTCTTTTAAAAAATTAGCAGTCAGTTAATTATTTTATGTATATAGACATTTAACATATTTATACATATGCACTATGTATGTATGTAGGTAGGTAGGTAGGTTTCTGGTGCCATTGGATACCAGAAGAGGGCGTCAGAGCTCTTGGAACCAGAGTTACAGAGAGTTCTGAGCTGCCATGTGGATGCTGTGACTCAAACTGCATATCCAGAAGAGAAACCAGTGCTCTTAACTACTGAGCTAACCCTCTAGTTGCTGTGCTTTTGATGGTATGTATTCTATTTTCATATACATCAGTAAACTATTGGTATTTATATTTAAATATCCAATTATACTATAATGAGATTTTTAAGTACTTACTTTCTTGCCTTTTCTGGTATTTCCTATCCCTCAAATAGATTCATATTTCCTATTGACATAAATTTCCTTCTGCTTGTTAAAATTTCCTCAATATTTTTAACAATGCAGGTGTGTTTCTATAAATTATTTTGTCTCTATGGATCAAACTCTTTGCATTTCACTTTAATTCTTGAAACATTTAGTCTTGTTAGATTGAGAACCTTTTTTCCTTCCAGCACTTTAAAGTTGTTCATCACAGTGTTTTGGTTTGACCTTGTTTTCAGCAAGAAGCCTGCTGTTCCTGCTGGAAATGCTTCTGCCGCAAGACATTTGCACTTTCCATAGTTGAGGAGACTCCTACTGAATAAAATGTTATGCTTGAGCGTGAAAAAGAAACACCAAAGAAGACATGCAAACTGGACACAGATTGAGTATATAATTAAAAGAAATCTAGATTAGAAAATTGTAGCATGAAACTGAAACCTTACAGACTGAAGGATCACAATGTAGTAACATCTGAATAGAAATTCAGAATGTAAAAATTTAGTAACCAAAGAAGTCTTATGGCTTGTGTGAGTAGTAGCATAGATACAGCTAAAGAGAACTTTACTCAAGTAGGAATTCCCTAAAGGTAAATTATGAAGACTGAAACTAGAACTACAAAAACATATTTTTTACAAGACAATGCCATTTTAAAACAAACAAAGAAAATGAAGAACAAGAATAAAATCACAAGTAAAAGTAAATATCTTTGTTTCATCTAAAACAGTAAGAACAGACCATGACAGCTTTGGGCTCTTCTTCATGCAATATCTAATTTATTCATCATTAGGAGAAAAGGAAGCAGCAATGGTGGTCACTCACTTTGTAAGGACAATGGGCAACATCACCAACAGGGAATTCCTGTTAAAAGGAAGGTTTCTTTAGTCTGTGAAGTGCTTCCAGGCAAATGAGTCCATGTTGAATGAAAAAGGGCAATGATGCTACGGGCTAAGAAAGCATTTATGGTGGTTAATTTGTCAAGTTGATTGGACCCAGACATGTCGAGGAGATTGGTAAATCTCATCTTTGAACATGTCTATGAGAGTGTTTTCAGCCATGACTATCTAATCAGGGAGAAGATAATCAGAATGTGAGTGTACTGTTACATAGCTTAGGGACCCAGAGGGCATACAAGGTAGATAGGAAAATGGTCAGCCAGCACGGGTATCCTGTCACTCTCCTGGCTGCCATAATGGAAACTACACTACTTTGCTATGCCTTCCCTCCATGGTGGATCAAAAATCTCTGCAAGGCTGAAGAAAGCAAAATACTTTTTCCTTTAGTTGATTATATCAACTTCTATCAAAGTAAAAGCTAACTAGAATAGTACTAAAATAATAAAATTTTCTTTTGGCTATTCTCACTTATTTCTCAAGAGTCTTTACAACTTGCCTTTTCTTTGCTGGGTGCATTTGGTAGATTAATGGGTGTGGTGTATCACTGACAAGAAACACCATCTGTCAAGGAAATCCACAAATAACCCTGGACCCAATCACAATTTGTAGCAAGTTGTAAGCCAGGTATTTAGAGGCAGTAGGTATAAGACTTCTTCACAAAGGCTTCCGAACTAAAACAGTATCAGATTTGAAACAAAGGTTTTGTTACCAGCAGGAAAGAGCTGACCACACAGCCACTCACAATGTGTTTCTTTAGCATGGATTTTATAAAGAGACGGCACATATTCACTTGAGACCAGTTGAACTCCAAGAGTGAAATTTGGGACTATTACTATATAATCATTTATCATTGCACTAAGCACAATGGTTTGGGTTCGTATGCATTTACCTGTGCAGCTAGGAGATTTTATCTGCTGTTTTTTTTTCTCAAGTTTACACCTAAATTCTTTTCTGTATCTCCACCTAATCCATGTTCTCATGATTATTTTCTTACCATGAACTGTTATAAAAATGCTTTATGATTGACCCAAATGTTTGTTTAATTTGAATTATCATCTGAATAGTCCCCGTTGTTCTCAGATTGCCTGGATGGTGAAGATCAAGATTATAAAATATAGAGATAATTCACACAACAGTCTATTATCTGATTTATACAAACTTTATCTTTTCATAATTCAATTCCTACCAAATTAGATGCTGAATTTCCTCCTTCAAGACTCTTTGAAAGCAGAGATCTTTATTATTTTTCTAGCACTGTGCCCAGTGGGGACACACAGGGATGCTACCAAACTGAAGTACAATAAACAAGGCTGAGTAAGTATTACAATGCCTTATCAACTTTAACATATATAGATATCATGCTTATCAGTGCCTTTTCTAAGCCATATGTTGTGACATTAGAGTTGATTTGGAGTTTTGTAAAGCAATGCTATTATGATCACATCCTACATAAATACTTAGATGCTAAAATACCTATTACATATGCACATCTAGGGTAAATGCTTAGATGCTAAAATTCCTATTATATATGCACATATAGGATTGAAAGCTCAAGCTCTACAAGAAGGCACACCAACTCATTTTGATGCACCTTAATCTATTTTAGAGAAAGTGCCTATTTCTTGAATTAATAGCTATATTTTCACAGTTTATGTCACAAATATAACGCAGATGGTGTCCTCTTCCTCAGTCATGTTCAACTGCTGCTTTTCTAACAGCTCTTTTCTTATATGTATTTGGAAACTATCTCAACAGAACAGAAAATGCCGGATTGAGTGTACCTTTGCACTTAAAACTTACTTCTAAACAGATTTCCATTCTGGGTTTCTAGGATAAGATTAATTTTGTGTTGGAATCTTGTACTGGATTTCAGACAAAGAGCAGTTTCTAGGTATTTGAGACTTTTTTTTCATAAATGTGATTTTTTTTTCCTTTTTTATTTCTTTAGGCAAAAGTAAAATCTCTTTATAACGCCCAACATGCTTGGGTATTTCCATGACTACTTGTCCACTTAGAATATCTACTGCTTTCTTTGGAATACAACACCCAGATTTGTGTGAGCAATAAAAGTGAATCAAGATTATATTTACTAAATGATTTCTAAGGTAGAAAGGCCACATATTGAAGAGATTCCTCAGCCACTGTGGTCGAGAAAGAATTGAACATGGACTGTTATGAAGCTTCCTTTTTATAAAGCACTTCCTTTAAAATTTTCAAAAACAATTTATAGAATTGGAATAAATAATAATTTGCTTGATGAACAGGTTTTCAAACTCTATCGTAGACTGCTTTCCAAAAATTTTATGTAATGTTTTTCTGTTTATTCTGTAGTAGCATTATTTTATTTTAATTTTGGGCTGTCACTTGAATAGTAAGCAGTCAAAGCCAAGCATTTATGCTTTGCAATTCTCAATATGTTAATAATTTTACTAATTAGCAACTCTCAGTGAGCAGGTGTCAGTCACATCACAGAATCTCATTGCTGCCATATTTTAATATCGTGAGTAAATTTCAAGGTAACTTTTTTAGTTTGGGAAATTCTCTTCGATGGACAAAAAAAAAATTGTCTCTGAATCTAGTTGAGTCTCTAAGAAAGCACACACCTTCTTTTAAGGAATGCAAGCGGTTCTCTATGCTCATCCTTAATTATGTGTTCTGTAAGTTAGATCTCCTGTGTTCAACTTTAATTCCTTCAGCAACCTATCAAATGAAGGGTAAAACAAAAAAACTACTTGAAAAGATAAATGGCATGTCCCACTTTGGAGAGAATTCCTATGTAACTAGAAAGACTAAACAGCCAATGGATTCAACTTTCACCATTGGTGGTTGAAATATTTAATTGCCACGATCAATGTTGTCTGTATATCTGGGGGAAGCACTGTTGGTCAGAGAGTCATTTTTTGAAAACTAAAATTACTTCCAAGCCTAGACTGAACTAAATCCCCTGCCTGCCTTCCCTCACTTTTAGCTCACATAGTTAGGATAACATATCCTGAGCTCTCCACTCTCAGTTTGTACAAATCTTTACCTTTTCTCTTGAGGACTGTTGTCCTTTGAGAGTTAGGTATTTTCATGATAATATAAAACTCTGAATATATGGTAAGCACTTGATGTTTTTTAAATAAATAAATTGATATACCTATGCCTATGCTGTAGAGATTATTGTACAGAAATGGGCACAATGATATTTTTATGTTATCTAAGTCATTATCATCCATTGAACAAACTGCTTGGGTACAAGAAAGATATTCTGGTACATAGTGAGAAAAGGGCAAATGGAATATTTTGTTAATAGACATGAGATATCATTTTAGAATAAACATATATTTGTACTCTGGTTTTCCACCTCAGTTTAATTCTCATCATCTCCTCAAACATTCTGAAGATTTTAAATGGCAAAGGATCACTAACTACATCTTACTCATTTAAGCACATTCAGGATTGACTAAAAGTGACACTGTAGCATTCCCCTTTCTTGATATCTGGAACCTACAAGACCCCTGATGGGTTAGTCAACCTTTGAATTTTGTTAGAATCTGTATTGAATAAGACTTACACTATTTAGTGCTTGGAAAAGAACAGAAACAGGCATTCTGTTGGCAGAGGCTGCTCATTTGTTTCCAGCCACCCAGATTAGAAATAACCACACAGAAACTGTAATAATTAAATCACTACTTGGCCTTTCAGCTCTAGCTTCTTATTGACTAGCTCTTACATCTTAAGTTAACCCATTTATATTATTTTATATCTTACCACGAGACTCCTGGTTTACCAGCAAGGTTCTGACACATCTGTCTCCTGTGATAGCTACACAGTTTCCCATTGACTCTGCCTTCTTTCTTCCAGCATTCAGTTTAGTTTCCCCACCTAGCTCTATTCTGCCTTGTCATAGGCCCAAACAGTTTCTTTATTAACCAAGAAAAGTAACATATATACAGAAGGACTTCCCACATCACATAACATTTTTCAGGGCTCTTTGAGCCTGACAGGATGATATGTTTGTAGAGCTATTTAGGTAGCTAAAATGTTCATGTATATAGATGCATATGTATGAATGTATATATACAAGCACATTCACACACATCATAAATCAGTTTTGCAGACAAAGAGAGCTTAAAATTTTTGTACACCCTGTAGTCAAGGTATATACTTCATACTTCAGGCATTTGAAATAGTGAAATAGTATTTTCAAAATGTATTGCTACTGAAGATTATGCAGCAATCAAATTGACTTAGTAAAGATGAAAACCTGGCACATAGCACATTCACAGTTCCTTCCTGTTTTAAGAGTCTGCTGGAAGTAACAGTATAATGAGAGGCTGGCTGCTCCTCAACCTTCCTCAAGTTTGTTTAAGAACTGTGGTGTAGTGGGGTTTTTTATGTGTAGGTATTTTTCTCTACAATTATCCAAAATTTGGAATGCTGTTAACCAATAATAATGGCACACTGGGAATTGGATCCCCACCTAAGGCTTCACTTATTATGTTGGCCTCTTTTTCAGAAAATTCCCACATGTGTGTGGTCATGTTTATAGCCTGTGCAATTGCTTTCAAACAGAAATGAGATTTTGGGAGTACATAGTATTGTGTATAGACCCAAATAGTCAAACTCAGAAAATTGTACTTTGGGCTCCTAGTGACTCAGTGAGTCAGTGATGTTTACAAACACCAGCTTGTTTGCAACTTGCACTTAGAGAGGGATGTGTTTACATCAGCTACCTCTGTGGGTGGATAAATAAGCAGAGAAAGGGCCTATCAACAAAAGCATTGATGCCTCAGGGATTGGGGAAGCCTTGTAAGTCAAATCAGTTCTCACAATTCATTATGTGATGCTGAAAACTGTCCTCCCAACTTTTAATCAGTAAAAAGACATCAAGATTTCTATTTGATAACCTCTTCTACAACCTTGGATATTTCAAGCGCCTCTTGTGTCATTGTTTACTGGTAAACAAAGGCATATTATGCTTGGTGTCTTTGCTACCAGTCTATTGCTTGAGCACTGCTGTTATGTATTCATTTCTTGTCTGAGGTCCTTCAGACAAGAGGCTCTTACTACACTGATTCGATATGTGAGCAAACATACTCCTCTACCACCACTGCCTTTTCAGTTGGGATAAGATTATATCAATCTTTGGGGAAGAGCATTAGGTATTGCATTATTCTTAAATAGACAAAATGATAGTGGATATCAGCTGGCATTTATTAAAGTGTACTTTTCTAAATATATTTTGCACACCAGATTATTTTTCTCTCAGAAAAAGCCTAGAAGCTTTCTATATACAGAAAACTTAGGTACAGCGAGGTTGTCTAAAGAGATTGATCATGCATTTGATTAGAAGCAGAATAATTCCAAGTACCTTCCTCCTAAAGTGTATATTAAATGAAAGTGGGTGGGTGGGTGGTGAGCCCAGGGGCGGTAGGCCAACACAAAATGGACTTTTTCTTGAGGACCTTTTCATTTGTTTTGCTTTAGTGTAGATTTAGTTTATTTATTGTGATTTTTTTTTGATAGAAAGAGAATGTGAAGTTGGCAGAGTCGGGGGGTGAGATGGACCTAGAAAGTTTTGAGGAAGGAAATGAATTTAGTAAAAATGTAGTGAATTAAAACATTTTAAACAAAATACACTGTAAAAAGAAAAAGAATTAAGAACTACATGTGGATCTTCGATGATCAATGCATGAACTTACTTATTACAACAGCTTTAGCTATTTTAATTGTATGAAAATCATTATTTAGTGGTTATTTCTTTGACCAGAGCTAAGTTTAAAAGAGATTCTAGCTGGGAACATTTATCAGTGGTGCAGTGTGTGCTCAGTATGCAAAGTATCTAGGATTACTTCTTAGCACCACCTAAATAACTAAGATATAATATGACTCTAATAAACTTAAGTACACAGAGACAAAAATATGGATCTAATTTGAGGTAGTATCCACAATATGCAGATCTTTCTATAGTTAAGGGTATGCTGATTTAAAACATGCCCTGTAATTATGCTTCATGTTTTGCTATTATATAACAGAATGATAATTTTTAGGGCAAATGCATTATCTCTGAATGTCACATACTTTGAAGGGTTCCTTTTCAGTTAGTAAATATAATTTTCTAATTCTCCAGCAGGAGAAGATTCATCTTTAGGATTTTATTGTTTCAAATAATAATGGGATATTTCTTGGGGACAGAAATTTTTCAAGTGTCTGTGTGTACATGTGTATATGTGTGCACAAATCTTTGTACATACATAGTTTGCAAATTTTGCAACACATTTAACAGAGTGCTGGTTAAACATAAATGGATACATGGGTTTATAAAAAGTATTTCACAGAAAAAAAATAGTTTTTCCTAATGCACATATCACCTTCCAAAGAATATACTAGGTGGACTCAGATATTTATTTTACCATCAGACATTTATTTTTCCACATCCAGGAAACATGTTTTCAGGAATTTCCTGCCATCATAAGAACATGGAAAAGCAGCATAAGACCACACCTGGCTTCTAAGACGTGGATGTTTGTGTTGGCTGGCTAATATGAAAAGCTCATGAGGACACTGCATAACTTCTTTAAAAATAAGTTGTCTCTGTATAAGATTCTATAACTTTACTTAGGAATACTTAGAGAATATAACTAAACAAAATAAATTTATTTAAGATTTATTTTCTGTAGTCATTGGAATAATTGTTGTCTGTCCTTAACTTACACAATTGTATTTGGTTAATTATATAATTTGATAATGTTCTTTGTTCTTGCTTTTATTTTTGAGACTGGGTCTTGCAGCCTGAAATTCATTAAGAGACCTTATTGATCTCCAAATTGTGATTTGCCTGATTTGGCCTCCTGAGTACTGAGATTCCAGGGACCACCATGTTCTGTTTTCTCGTGTCTTTTGAACATTGTTCAATGATACTGGATATTATATTATCTGTATTTATATTTATTTTTTATTTTCTGTGTGTATGTGGTGTGTATGTGTGCATGTGTTTATGCATGCCATACATGTGTGCTTGTGGAGGTCAGAAGTTGATGTTGGATGTCTTTCTGAATCTCTATCTTATTTTTAAAATTTTAAATTTATCCTTTGAAAATTTATAGTTACACAATGCATTTGGAGATGATCTAATTCCCACTACCCCTCCCAAATTCCACTGTGACCAACAAGCTCCATCTGGATTTTATGTCCTCTGTTGTGTTGTTATTACACTTCTGAATTAAATTAATGGAAATCATCTATACATCAATATGAAGCCATCCACCTGGACATAGACAACCGATTAACAGCCACATTCTCAGAGATATGTGACTCTCCCTCCCTTGGCAGCTGTAAACTGCCAATAAGTCCTCAGCTAGGCATGGGACCTCTCTGGAGGTCCCCCTACCCCTCCCATCTATGGTGATTTTGAACTGCTTGATCTTGAACAGGTCTTATTCAGGCACCCACAGCTGCTGTGAGTTGGTGTACACAACAACCGTGTCTTATCCACAGGACAGCGTTTTCCAGTTTTATTCCCGATTCTCTGTGGTATTCCCTGAGCCTTAGACGAGAATCCGTAACTGTGAGAGTTAAACTATAGATTCCCACTCCCTCTTTAATGTTTACTACAGAGTTTCTTAGTGAATCTGTAGCTCACTCATTTGGCTAATCTCATTGGCCAGTGAGGTCCAGGGATCTATCTGTGTTTCTATCTTCCAGCACTGGGATTAAGGGATTAATTTACTGCACTTGGCTGCTTGTGGGAGAACTAGATATCCAAACTCAGATCACTCCTGTACTGCAAACACTAGTACTGGGCCCCAGTTCTTCCTCAGTTATTGGAAGTTCTCTCTCTCTCTCTCTCTCTCTCTCTCTCTCTCTCTTTCTCGGATTCCCCTCTGTATTCTGTGAATACCATTGATTAATAAAGAAGCTGTTTTGGGCCTGTGATAGGGTAGAACAGAGCTGGGGGGCAGGGAACAGGACGGGACTAAACTGAATGCTGGGATTAAAAAAGCTGAGTCAGTAAGAAGCGCTGTAGCCCCTGCCAGAGACAGATGCTGGAACTTCACCCTGTAAGCCATAACCTCGTGGTGATACACAGATTGCTGGAAATGCATCAAATTAAGATGTATGAGTTAGCCAATAAGAAACTATAGCTAATGGGGCAGACAGTGATTTAATTAATATGGATTCTGTGTGGTTATTTCTGGAGTTTGGGTGTCCGGGAAATGAACAAGTGGCCAAGCAGCTGTGTACAACACTTTCTTCTTTCATCTTTCTTTTGTGTATATGTCTGTTTGTCTGTCTCCTGCACACACATTATTTAGTGTGTGTGTTTTAGTGTGTGTGTGTGTGTGTGTGTCTGTCTGTCTGTCTCCTGCACACACATTGTCACTACTTGCATCAGCTGATTTTCCCCTTCAACCTTGTAAGACCAAGGATTGAACTCTAGCAGGCTTGGCGGCAAGCAACTTGACCAGTTGCAACATCTTTCTAGCCCTGAATATGTACTTCTAACTAAACAAACATTATAAAATTTATGCTCACTTTTCAACACTGAATTGAATTTCTGATAAGTGACTGGGCATGTGTGATCATTGCTTTAGAAAAAGTTAGTATTGATTACCCACTTCAATTCCCCAAAAATGTTGAAAGGTCAATGTGAACTTTTGAAGCATTGGAGGCCTAGCAGGGAAGTCAGATTAAGTAGAGGAATATGGGAAATAATACCAGTGATTAAATAACCTCTTAGATAAGTTTCCAAAAAAATATCCCTCAACTTCACAGAGTTATGTAAGAACTGGAAGTCATTTGATCTAGTTTATGAGGCCTTCCTGTCGGGGTCTTCTGATTCCTCCACATGTGTTGGCTTCCTCTCTCCCATTGGACCACAAGCAATTTGACAGTCAGAGAATATTGATTTCAAATTAAGACAACATATTTTTTAAAATATAACTTCTTAAATCTTTGCTGCACTGTGTTTTATTAGGATTCTCAATTCGACTGTTTTCTTTAATTCAAGATTGCTTTATTTTGATAAAGTATGATTTTTTTATTCAGTTGACCTCAGGCTTGTTTCTGCATTGTGAATGAATAATTGCTACTATTTTATTTTATTTTTTAAATTTATTTTATTTAAAAAGGAAAACAAACTATCTTTTTTCATTTTACATACCAATACCAGTTCTCAGTCCCTCCCTTCCTCCCATTCCCTCTACCTTTTCCCCACCCCATGCACTCCTCAGAGAGGGTGAGGTGGCACATTGCTTTGGGGAAGGTCCAGTGCCCTCCCCACTATGTCTAGGCTGCACAAGATATCCATCCAAAGGAGGAATAACAATTACGATAAAAAAGAGAAAATACAAAAATAAGCAGCATGACTTATGTTTCTACAAAGGACCTTTGTTGCAAAAAAAGATGAAACAAGGAATTGTCACTTGATCATATATTTGTGCAAACATTATGTACAATACCAAGAGAAACAAAATTAATAAATTAACAAGTAGTTCTTGCCTGTACATTAACATTCACTCGATGGAGACTTCTAACCAGAGATTTTAACTTTGTCCATTTTCAGACACTTGAAAGACTCCTCACTACCACACTGTTAAGTCAGTCTCTACTCCAGGGCTGTGAAAATCCCAAAAGGGAGGGAGGCTCTTATAGATCCTGAGATAGTCAATAAACACCTGTAAATATATACAACATTATTTAATCCAATATCAATCCAGCTGGCATTATCTACCTTTGTTTTTTGAGAAAAGGAGATGTTGAGATGTTGGCAACCTAGTCCCAGGATAGAGTCTCAGTTCAATAATTCAAATCCATGAAAGTAAAGCAGAGCTATTTCTTGGGGGCATTAATTATACTTTACCAAGCTTTAAAAAATGGAAGAGTTATGTAGACTTCTCTCCTTAATTCAACAATTTTCTGAGAGGTCACTGAGAACTTTCTCTTTCCTACAGTATTTTTGAGGGAAAATATGTTTTAATAAGTAAAATTATTTCTCAAGAGCTTGAGGACTTGACACTGATAGACCAGAGCTGAAGATGCTCATCTCAGCCGGAACCTTTTGCATTAGCTCCTATCCTCAGGAGTTTTGGACTGTCAGTGCTGAAGGGTTTGAAATTGGGAAATATATTACTCAAGTTTCCCATTAAGATATTGGAGGAAAAAAAAGTAGCGAAGTTGCAGCTGAAATGACATGCAGTGTGTGACACAGGAAAAATGCGATGAATTTCAGGGATTGTCTGAGCATAGAGTCATGTGACATGACAAGTAGAGACAATACTGTGTGTGAGAGAGGGCACAGTGGATTTAACTGGAAGAGAGAAACATCCATGCCTAAATTCCTCCTTCCCTGAACTCAATGCTATTAATCCTTTGATGCTGAAATGATATTTTCTCAGAAAGGATTCCTCTTCTGCCATTCTCTGCCAAATGAATAGACACCAAAGAAGAGATATGACATTAAATCCTGTCTTTGTTCAAACCGACCTCCTAAAGGGTGCTATTCACCCAGAATAGAACCTTCCTGCATAAAGTTCAGCAAAGTTCAATATCAGGTCCTTATAGTTTGCTATTTTGATGATTCATAGTCATTCTACACTGAAAAAATAATTCTGACATACTATCATATTTCATATCATACATACAAAATGTTAAGATTCAAATGAATAGAGAAATAATTGACATCAATTATTCTGTCTGACCCAAATATAAGTTGAATCAATAGCAATAATAATCATATTATTGTATACATATTAAGTAGTTTTGTGTTTTTAATTCATTCCATCTTTGCTAATCTCATTGTTTTATGAAGAGCAAGCTCAGCTCTTCTGTGTGACTGAAAAGAACGAAGAGCTGCTTCTTGCCTATCTCATGCTGCCCTTTAGCCAGATGCTTCCAGCCACCACCACCAACCAGCCTATACAATTGAATGTGTGTTAACAGTTCTTGAATATTCCCTCAAAGGTCAAACAAAAAGCTGCAGAATAGATCGCAGT
Source organism: Bramus lutescens (assembly GCA_001685075.1). Taxonomy (NCBI): domain Eukaryota; kingdom Metazoa; phylum Chordata; class Mammalia; order Rodentia; family Cricetidae; genus Bramus; species Bramus lutescens. Next base: position 1,985 of record LOEQ01000695.1, on the reverse strand, counting down.
TTGCATTACTCAAGCCCTCTCAGCATGTACAAGGAGTTCCTTTTGCTCTGGTTTCACTTACTCTTAAGACACACCTCATCTTTCTAGGACATCTCTGGAAGCATTTATAGAATTTTCTGACAGCTCTACAGAACTTACATATATCCAATATCATTCTTTTTATAAGAATCAAACTACATGGGGATGCCAAATGTCTGCTTCTCACTAAGAACTCTTTTTGCCTGACTGACATGGACTGACTTCCATCTCACCTACAAGCTAGAGGCCACTGAATGGGGGAAGGATGTTTCAAAGGCCATGGTGAGGCTTCACAGTGGCACTCACAATGAGTGTCAACCAAATAATGTGCTATCTAGTCAATATCCTGATTGATATTGTAAGAGGATGAAGTTTTGGTGGATGATTTGGCAGTATGTGGTGAAAATGTTTAAAATGTTCCAACACCCTCCTAGTCACAATTCTACTCTTAGCAATAGTAGTAGTTTGAATGTCATTGGTCCCCATAAGCTCATAGGGAGTGGCACTATTAGGAGGTGTGACTTTATTGGAGTAGATATGAAATTGTTGGAGGAAGTATGTCACTGTGCGGGTGGGCCTTGAGGTCTCATATACAGAAAAAAACTAGTACCAGTGTGTCAGACCACTTCCTGTTGCCTGTGATTCAGAATGTAAGAATCTCCAATCCTTTTCCAACATCATGTCTGCCTGCAAGCCACCATGTCACACCACAATGATAATGGACTGAACCTCAGAAAGCGTAAGCCACCCCAAATCAATGTTTCTTTATAAGATTTGCTGTGGTCATGGTGTTTCTTCACAGCAATAAAAACCCTAACTAAGACAGCAGCAATCCAGCACATATGTGTGTGTATAAAAATGAGCCTGACAATTATAATGGGACAATTTTTATTCTTAAAATTTTAAAGTAAATGGACTGCAGCACTGTGAATATATACGTTTGTGTGTGTGTGTGTGTGTGTGTGTTCACAATGCAATAGAAGACTGAAATGAAAAATTGAGATCCTATTCAATAATTAAACATAGTGTTTCCAACTAAGTCCTAGTGAATATTTGGGCAATAAAAAACCCACATATGATAGCCTTACATTTTTGGAAATAAAATTATGAATTTTATGAGTGAAGGACTACTATCCAAATACAAGAACAGTATGCAAACTTTTATCTCTGGATAATAGGATTAGAGGTGGTTTATTTGCTTTTTATTTAGATTGTGTGTGGTGCATATTTGGGAGTTCCTGCAAGAGGGTATGTTCACACTGGATCTGCATTATTTCTGCAATTATTGTTAAAATGTTGACACAAAATAAAAAAGTTTTGCTGAGATGTCCACATAAAGATGCTCTAGAAAACCAACTATCCAAATATTTTTCATGTCAATTTAGATCGCATAAAGACAACATCAAAATGTGCTAGCCTATAGATAACATCTTCTTTCTTATAATTTGGGGTGTGTTTTCAAATGAAGTTATGCTATGGATTGTTATTCATTATGATCATTAATGTCATTTTCAACAATTTTCTTTTTCGGTTTTTCAAGACAGGGTTTCTCTATGTAGCTCTGGAACCTGTCTTGTAGAAAAAACAGGCTGTCCTCGAACTCACAAAAATCCATCTGCCTCTGTCTCCTGAGTGTTAGGATTAACGGTGTGCACCACCACTACCTGCCTGTCAATACCATTTTACTTATTTATTTATTTACTTTTATTTTTTGAGACAGGGTTTCTCTGTGTAACATCCCTGATTGTCCTGGAACTCACTTTGTAGACTAGGCTGGCTTCAACCTCACAGAGATCTGCCTGCCTCTGCCTACGGAGTGCTGAGATTAAGGGAGTACACCACCACTGCCCATCTGCCAATGTCATTTTATATACTCATGAGTGAAGAATTTTTTCAGAATTCTTTCTTTTTATTATTTTATTATTATTATTATTATTATTATTATTATTAAAAATTTTTCCACCTCC
>LOEQ01000694.1:286917-299694 GCA_001685075.1 Bramus lutescens | reverse complement strand
CCAGCCTTGCCCTGCCAAGTCTCACCTTGGAGGCAGCCCAGTCCATCCAGCCTTCCGCACAGGGGTTCACATTCATGAGCACGAGGCCCTCCACCATCTCAGGGTTGTTGAGCTGCAATTAGAGACACAACGTGAGCTATAACACTCAAGAGAGAAAAACACTGAGGCTTTGAAGCCAACAACAGGGAAAACTTGGAGCAGGTGTGGATGGCTCCCTGGCACTGTCAGTGCAGAACTGAGGTTCTAGCTCAGGCAAAAGTGGATCAGATCCTCAGGAGAGCAGAAGGAAGAAGCTGTAGAAGAAAGAACGCACTCACACTTTGGGGACCTGTCAATCGTGTCCCTTCACCTCACAGAGCCTCGGCTATCTCAGATGTCCAGTGGTGCAACAGCCAAGCCACACTAGAGTCAGAAGGGCCCAGTAATGCCCTCTGGCTCTGTCACCTGGAATGCCTCTCTATTTAGGACTCTAAGACTAGTCCAGCCTCTACTTGAAGCTGAAGCCCAAGCTCATTTGCACTTTGACAGTATGCCTGAGCACTATCGAGGCACTGCACTTAAGAGGCATCAAAATACCTTGAGTTGGATGGCATGAGCCACTTTAGGGAAACTGGCAAAGTCATGAAGGTTACCCAAAGTGCTAGCAGTGGGCATGTCACATTCATGTGTCTGACTCTTATGTAGACTCCACCAGGATCCCAGAGGACCTGGGTCACAAAACCCTGAGCTAACACAATGCAGGATCAGAGGACACTAAATCATCCACATTTCCTGCTCAGGAAACAAGGCCAGTGGCCCTGTCTACCGGTGGTATTTCATCTGTTAGCATGAAAGCATGAGGTACAAGCACAGGTACCCATGTGGCACATGCCACAAGTGGCCCCAGCGGCTCTCCCTTGGGAAATGGAAGTACAGCTTTTCCTTTTCCTGTTTGGCTTTTTCTTTTTGGATGGTTTTCAAATTTTATTATGTATTTGTGGGTCTGTGTGTGGGTCTCATACTCAAGCATGCAGGTAGACACACTCAGCATAACCATGCAGAAGTCAGGGCAAGGCACAAGAGTCTATCTCTGTTTCTCTCCGCTGTGTTCCCTTGAGACAGAGTCTCTCTTCAAATAGGAAGCTCACCTTTTAGGCTAGGCTGGCCAGCCAGAGACCTCTCCAGAGTCTCTACCTATCTCCAATCCACTCCATACTGAGGTTACAGGGACCTGCAGCGGTGCCTGTCTTTTACATGGGTTCTGGGGATTTGAACCCCAGGCCTCAAGTCTCTACACTTGCATGATAACACTCTTTCCTACTGAGCTAGCTCCCCGACACATAAATTTTTTTAAATATAATTTTACAAACTGTAGAGAAACTTACTGCAAAGCGGGTCAGGATGTAGGCGCCAGCTCCTGTCCCCATGCCAATGACACTCTTGAGCCTGGAAACCAAACAGACATTCAGGTCACTGAAGGGAGACATGATAGAGCCCCTGCTTACCCCTATCAACTTCCCTCATTTGCTCCGAAGAGCTCTGCCCCTTAGATATCTTTGCTGAGGATGCCAACAAGCTAGCTCATGCCATGAAAGGCAGGTGGCCCTGATGTGCCCTCTAAGTCCAGAGCTGTGACCTAGGGAGCCTCATCCATCTTGCTCCTTTCCCCTTGCTACAGCCAGGCTCTGAGATGCCGAGCGTTTACAGGAAGGCCCATGAGGAATTTGCCTCCCCCCACTCCCATGCTTTATTCTGGACTCTGAAACTTGGAGTGAGAACAAATTGGGGAGCCATGGGGTTTAACCCTAGGAGAGGCTGCAGTGAGACTGGAAAGGGAGCTTGCAAGGGTAGAATGAAAGTCCTGAGAGAGAAGCCAAGCTCTCAATGTACTATTGGAAGCTATTCCAGAAGGTTCTATGGGATAAGAAAGCAAGGACGGAGTAGGCATTGGGGCCACTCAGGAAGCAAGGCTATGGTCATAGGACAAAGAGGGATGCTGAGCTGGGAGAAGCAGTGGGTACCAGCTGCAGCAAGCTCCTTTTTGGACTCATCTGAGAATTCCAACCTGTATTTTAGTGGTCAGGCTAAGGAAGAGAAGGAGGCCAGCAGCTGCCCTTCTGACCAAGCTGACACACTTAGACGAAAGGGTCCCTGGCTCTTACCCAAACTGGTGAAGGACTCCAGGAAGCATTTCAGCCAGCTGATCCATTGAGGGGTACATGTATCTGTGAGAGACATGGAGAGGCAGATATTGAGAACCCAGATCCTTGAAGAAACAAGTTGTCTGTATCGGGATATTCTGAAAGCCCAGGCACCAGCTGGCCCTTCCACGGAGCAACACAGGCATGATACTCCCACTCCTCGGCATCCACTGTGTGAGGACACTCCCTCCAACCCTGCAGCTTCCTCTGCCTTGGTTGTACACCAGTCTTATCAGTTACTTGTGAACCACTTGGCCATCTAGACTCAGAAGATGACAAGCTAGGAGATCTGTCCCATCTCTGATGAGTTTCAAGTAAAAGATGCTGGGAACAGATACGACACAGATCACATGGCATCTCACAGCTGTGGGTGACGTCGGGAAGAAGGATCTGAACCCATGCAGTAGTTCTGAATGGGCACATAGGTCAGGTCCTCTACAAGAAAAGGGGCCCATGGGAGTCTAGCAGACAGTACAAAGGCTCATGGGTCAACAGAAAAGAGTATAATGGGTGACCCGAGTTAGAAAAGGACACCAGGGAGGACATGGGTGCTGGGAGGATACGAGAGCAAAGGGATCCACTCTGTTAAGTGGTCAGGAAGGGCTTCCTAGAGGAAATGATGCTGAGACAGTGCCAGAGCCCAGTGGAGAAATGGATCCTTCACAGGGAATGTATGTGGAGGACTCGGAAAGAGCTGGAAGGAGCCCAGATGGTCTGACTTTACTTAACTGGAGCCAGCTTTAGGAGAAGGAGCAAGGACATGGGACTGCTTTGAGAGTGGCCATACCCCAGCTTGGAATCTCGCAAGTACAAAATGGAAAAGCCACCTAACTATGAAGGATTCCACTTCCTGTCAGCTTCCTGGGGCTGGGTAGACAAGAAATGAGTAGCAGATTCCCAGGCAGGAAGTAGATTCCAAAAGGGAGGAGACAGCCACTGATCCCTAATCCTGCTTTGGTGACAAGCAAGACAAGGAGTGTCACCTAGTCTCAACTCCAGAGGGCAGGGGGAAGCCACATTCTGTTCCAACATGTTCTTTCTACCTCAGGCACACTGAAGTTACCTGGTAAACTTGGGGGCACACACCTTACATCTTAATCTGCAGATAAACTTCACATTTTTCTCTGGGAAAGGCAAGCCTAGGAGCATCATGAGGCTTCACTTGGGGAGTAAGAGCCTCCGCATGACACCCCCCCCCATCTCGCAGACACTTGTCCAGGCTGACTTAGCAGAGAAAGCCCTGGTATTGTCAGCTGATTAAGAGTTCACTGTACCCCATTGTTGAACAAGTTCTTTAGGCCTGGGCCTGTCCCTGAGGGGCTAGGTGTCCCTTCCCTTCTCTGATAAAACTTGAAAGAACTGGAATCAGTGGCAAAAGAGGGCATCTGTACCCTGGACACGGAACCTTGATTGACCAGAGACAGAAGCCTCCAGTGCATACCAGAAGTGAAGCCCAACTTTCTATCTCTACTGTGTGGCCTTTCGTAAGCTCTGAAGCCCTCTTCATGCCTTAGCATCTTCACCAAGAATAAGCTAATCACCCCAGCCACAGACTACTGGCTGATAAGGATTAAGTGAAAATGACATTTGTCATTGGGAAGCATGGCAGCCGGTCATGTCCCTCCCTCCCCTTTTCCTTTTCCCTGTCTAGGGTTTCTCTACTGCCCTGTTGGGTCTGCACAGGAGAGACACAACTGTCTCAAGCCAGCCTAGCTGGCATGTGGAGTCAGGGTTTACTGGACACAGTCTCTCCATCTTGAGAGAGGAAGAATCCTGGAGAATGATGGTAGCCACACCATGTTACAATGTATCCCATCAAATAGGGCTGGAGATATTGCTAAGTGGTTAGAGCTCTTGCCACACAAGCATGAGGACCAGGGTTTGGATCCTGAGAACCTCTGCAAATCCTGGGCAAGCATGGTGGCCTGCCTGTAATCCCAGCCACAGAAGGTGGAGACAGGGCATTCATAAAGGAAAGCAGCTAGTGAGATTAACCATTATTAGTGAACTCAGGTTTGATAGAGAGACCCTGACTCAATGAATAAAGTAGACTTGGGAGTGATTCCCCACATCAACTTTGGTTATCTACACATAAATGTACATAAATGCACATGCGTCCACACACATAAAAATCTATATGCACATAAATGCACAAAACATGTACACAAATGGAAAAAAAGAACAAGTTAAAGGGTAAATGCCATGTTAAACACACGGTAGCCATAAAAAGTTGTTCAAATAAGCTATATTGTTTTGGGTTTTGTTTCTTTCTTTTCTTTACAAAAAAATTTTGGAGATGGTTTGTAATGAGCCCAAACTAACCTCAAACTAGTGAACCTCCTGCCTCAGCTTCCCAAGTGCTACTATTCCATGTACGCACCACCATGCCCAGCTTAGAAATAGTAAATCTAGCATTTTTTACGATAGCTATTTTTTATTTTATGCTGATTGACATTTCCCACTCCACCGGTACCCCCACCCGCTCCTGGGGTGAAGGTCTCTGCTCTTACCCCACTGGGAAGGAAGGGGCACCATCCTGTTGCCCAGGGGCATCCACATGGCAGACAGCAAAATGTTGTGTTATCTCCTGCATGTCCTCAGAGTTGAAGAGGGGGTTGTAGCAGGTCTTGTCTGCAGGACATGAGGAAGAAGTTAGGAGAGGGGGCTACAGCAAAGCACATTTACTCCTCCACTTAGCAGCAGCAGGGCGGAGCTCCCAAGAATGTGCGCCTCTGTGAGTTCGAGGCTAGCCTGATCTACACACAGAAAGTTCTAAACCACAGTTTCACGTACTGAAACCCTGTCTCAAACGAAAGATGCAATTCTTCCCACACCACCCCCAGGCCTCCCTCTGGTGACAGAGGCAGGAAGAAGTCAGAGCTATGATCTGGTACAGGGTAGAACTGGGCTTTAAGTTCCTTGATTCCTCCTCTATGGCAAGATCGCCATGGGGCTAGTACAAGGCATAACCACTTCTGTGGGACTTCCAGGCTCTAGGATCTGGGACATCTTTCAAGGTACACATGATTTTCAAGCAAGAAGTGTCCACTTGGATCTCCCGGAATGACCCCTCCATACACATACTTGCTAGGGGGCTGACGCAGAAACAGCCAGCTGTGTAACTGAGACTGCCCTTGAATTCCTGATCTTCCTGTCTCTACCCTTAAGGACTAGGACTACAGAGAGGTACACCACCACCACCACACCTGGCTTTTTGTTGTTTTCTGTAGCTCAGGTGGACCCATAACTTACTATGTAGTCTAGGTTAGTCTCTAACTCGCAATGATCCCCTGGCCTCAGCTTCCCAAATGCTGGGATGACAAGCATAGGCCGTCAAGTCTGTTACTTCCTGTCATCTTAAAAGTCAATGAGCCAACACTCACTACAACACTGTGTATAACACAGTTAAGTTCAAAGAGCCCAAGTACCCACCATCCAGTGTGGTGATTTGAATAAAAACAGCTGCCACAGGCTCATATTTTTGAATTCCTAGTCATCTGGAAGTGGTATTATTTAAAAAGATTAGAAGAATTTGGGAGTGGCCTTGTTGGAGTAGGTGTGGCCTTAGGGGAAGCAATGTGTCACTGGGGGTGGGCTTTGAGATTTCAAAAGCACATGCCAGGCCAAAGTCTCTGTCTCTCTGTCTCTCTCTCTCTGTCTCTGTCTCTCTCTCTCTCTGTCTCTCTCTCTCTCTCTCTCCCTCCCTCTCTCCCTGCAGATCAGGATGTAGCCTCAGCTAATTCTCCAACACCACTCCTGCCTGCCTCCATGCTCTCTGCCATGACCATGGACCAAATCTCTATAACTGTAGCTCTCAACTAAATGCTAAGAAGTGTTGTTTCTATTCAGTAGGATTCAGAAGTGAAGTACTGCCAAAGTCCACAGCACATAAAAATCTTGAAAACATGGACAAGGCCAGTCATGAGCCAATCGTGAAGGACCACACACTGAAGGGGTGTGCTCATGTGAGAGTCTAGAGACATACAGGAGACAGAGTGTCCTCAGCAGGGCTGGAGGGTGTGGGAGATCTGGGCAGGGGAGAAAGGGTTCAAGGCTTCTTCTCAGAGTCACTATAGTGTCCTAAAGATGTTTGTGCTGATGGCTGCACGGCTGTGTGGTGATATCAAAGTCTGATGCACACATTTTTTAAGTCTGTAACAGGTTGTTAGGTGGCAGAGTCCCTTGCTTCCAGTCTCTAGAGCATCCTGTACTAATAGCTTTGGACCACACACAGTGTGACTCAGGATTTTCCAGGCTAAGGCAAGAGTTCCTTCTGGAATAGCTCCAAGAAGTCCCCAAAGCCGAAAGAGAAGCTGACTACCACCAGCCCTCCCTCGCTGGCATTTCCATCCCCAAGTGACCCGGCTCTCCAAACTCACGGTTCATGCCAATGTCGTGATACGTGAGGATAACTGGACGGTTGCCCTTGGGGGTCCCACACAGTGTGACATGCAGGGAGCCGTGGAGAGTCTCAATGTCCTGCTCCTGAGGAGAGATCAAAGACAGAGGCTCGTCAGGTGAGATTCACAGCAGCAGTGTGGCTGACTCATTGGCAGTGGACACCTGCCATGCTCCCAGCTGTTTTGAGGATGCCCCAAGTACACACTCCTTTTGGTCACCCAGAGCTCTGCACTGGCAACAGGAGATGTCTGAGGCCAAAAGAGGCAGGGAAGGNGGGAGTGCAAAGCAAAGCTGTGTCAGTAAGCAGAAGACAGGGCCCTGGGAGGTTGCACACCACTCTCCAGGGACAGGTGGCCCCAGCCACCCTCCCTGAAAAGGGCTTTGTTTTCTGCATCTGGCATGAGCTTCCTTGATTTCCTGTTCCTGGGTCTCATCTATCCTACAGGCAATAAATACTTGTTTATTTGAGGTTTCCTAGAAATCACTCCCATTTCAAAGGACAACCTCAGTTTCCTGTGGGAACACACAATGTGGTAGTTTGAATAAGAATGGACCTCATAGGATCAAATATTTGAATGCTAAATCAGCAGCAGGAAATGGAACTCATCAATAGGATTAGAATTAGGAAATTAGGAGGCATGGCCTTGTTGGAAAAACACTGGGTTTGAGGTTTTCAAAAGCTGGCAAATGGCCTCCTATTGGTCTTTCTTTCTCCTGCCTCCTGCCCCATCCCTTGGCCTGTGGATCAGGATATAGTTCTCAGTTACTGGTCCACCACCATATGCACTGCTGTGTTCCTTGCCATGATGATAACGGACTAAGCCTCTGAAACTGTAAGCAAGCCCCAATTAAATGCTTGTGTTTTGGTTTGTTTTAATAGAAGTTTCTTTAGTTGTGGTGTCTCTTCACAGCGATAGAACAGTAACACACAGATACACACACACAAAGCAGTGGCTCCCTTGACTCTAGCATCTGTTGATGTTCGCTCTTCCTGTTCTACAGGCTGAGGTCAATTCCCACCTTGCACCTCTCAAATGCCATGTAATATTAGATGATACCAATCAGAGCCAACCTCACTCACTGTGGAAGTTGACTGGACTTGACCCAGCAAAGCTTACCTAGCAGTCATCGTATAACCACAAGGCATTTGCCTGAATTAAGCCATCATCCAAGGAATGATAAAGGCAGAAAGAAGGTTGAAGCCACACAGCACAGCAGCCACCTCCTGGGATTGCCAGTGTGATAGGCTAACAACTTCCCATTCTGGATTAACCACAGAACCTGCAGTGATCCACCCAAATCCCTTCTCTTTCCTGCTCCACTCTGAGGCTAGTCCTCAGTAATTCATGGTCCTTCCCATGCATTCCCATGAAAGCAAAGAACATGTCTATCCTTCTGCCCTCAAGAAGACAGGCTCTATCTTGGTTCCAAGCTCCAGTTCCCTGTGAGCTGATTTTCCTTGTCATTGTCTTCTGAACCTCCCGTGTAGATGGTTGTGAGCCTTGATGACCTTCTGTGACCCTGCCTTTGTTCCATGCTGTCTGTCCTCTTTGCTGTCAATCAAGGCTTCTGAGGACCCAAGACACACATCTCCCGGGAGCAACAGCTTCCTCCTTGGATGTGGTTAGCTCTTGGCTGCCCTCCCTAGGTCATCTGGGGACATTGAGGCCTTCCTTGTAGCTGAAGCATTTCTCTCCATGTCATCTCTTGCAAGAACCCTGTGGTGCTATGTGACACCTCCATCCACAACTGGTGATCAGAGACAGGCAAGTGACACAGAGGCAGGTGCACCAGTCAACCAGCTGTGTTTCCCTGAATCTTTCACTCCCTACATTCACAGAGGTTGGAAATACCAGAGCCCTCTCACAACCTCCAGGCCACTATAGACCAATTTGCAACAAATGTGAGACTAAAGGACACGGAAAATTTCAGGTGCCACCAACCTTCTCCCAGAATCTAGAACCCCCACAAGCCCCTTGAGGCGGGAGACAAGAAACAAGATTGACACTCATGGTCTAATGTGAGAGGAGAAAGGATTGGGGAGTCACTCAGGAACTATGGTCTGGGAAGTCACCCTAACCTGCCTTGGGAGCAGCCTTCCTCCTACAAGACTTTGGGAGACCAGAATAAGACTGTGAAGCCCAGGGGGACAGGGATTCCCCGACTGGGGCACTCTTGGAGCACAAACAGATATGTATATTCATGCATATACAACAGAGTACAGGGGTGTGTACTTGTACCCCAGTGCTCACGCCTATACTAAAATAGCAGCCCACATGAGAACAGTGCATCTGGGTGAACTAGTACAACATGGCACATGGATGTACAAGAACAGCAGCAAGCATGAATGCATGACTAATGCGGTTCACACAAATGTACTGGAACTGCAGTGCTCACAGATTTATCTTTTCTGTGCTCCTTCATAAACTCAGTATTGTCTCTCTGGGGCGTCACTATTGGAAAAGCAGCACACATAAATAGACTATTACAACACTGCACACAGACATGCATGCATTTGTTTTAAGTAGAGCAGGGAATGCTTGTGTCCTAGCATACAGTACATATGGATGGCTGTGAACAGCAGTACACATGGATGTATTGGTACAGCAGCACACATGGGTGTACTAGTAAAGGAACATACATGAATTCACTAGTACAAAACAGAATGAGCCCTCATTCCAGGGTCCCACCCCAGAGTATGGTGTTGGAGTGCTATGTTTTCTTTTTTACTGTTTGCACATACTAGAGATGGAACCCAGGGCCTCGCTTGCACCCACAAGCCGAGTACTCGACCACTGAGCTACATCCGAAGCCCCCAGTATGCATCTCACCAAGACTTCACCCGAGGTGATTGTGGCCATGCACATTTAAATCCCAGTGCTAAAGAGGGTGATGCAGGAGGATGGAGAGTTTGAAGACAGCTTGGACTACATCCTCTCAAACACACATGAACACACATACACTCTCAAGAGCTGGGCCTGTCCCCACCAAGACAGAGAGATGCAGGGGGTCCTAACCCTGAAGATTTCTAAAGCGAGCAAGCCCAGAGCCCTCCCCTCCCCACTCTATGAAATAAGAATTTGAACCTGTGGCAGTGTCTATGAGTGGTGATACACCCAGCACAGGCAGGCCTTGGCACAGGCACAGGCAGGCACTGACAGGCGCAGATAGACACAGCCAGGTACAGGCAGCCACAGGCAGCCTCGTCTTCTGTGTCAGTCCCTACCCAAGGCACAGAAAAGCAGGGACACTTAGCTCCTTGTGTACCTAGCACAGGGGTCTCCTGATCCATATTGTCACCCCCAAAACAAGTCCACTCCCCCTAGGGAACACAAAGTCCAGTCCTGCCTCCCTCCCCCCTTTAACTTCAGGCTAAGCACTTCTTTCCTTCCTAGAGCACGCTCTGGAAAAATCCATAGGACAGGAGCATCAGGCCAGCCCCATGAGACAGGGGTCATCTGCTGGCCCTGAAGCCACCATGGTAACAATGGCCCATTGTAGGGCCACATTCTTTATTGTGGGGCTAACCCACATGGTTCATTCTAAAAATAGGCCAAGCCAGTCTCTCTGTGGACACTACCCTTCAAGCCCTTGTCCCATTTGTTAAGCCTTCAGGGCCTCAGCTCTCAGAAGGGAGAGCATGTCCCCAACACAGGCTCCTCAGCAGCAGCAATGGGGAGGAGAGTTGGTGCACAGTCAGACAGAGGGGACCTCAGCACCCACTAGCACTAAGACCAGCTTTAGGGGTAGAGATGCATATCTGACTTTGGCTAACCTTTTCAGAAGCCTTACAGATTATGATTTTAACTTAGAGGGGTCTCTCCTCCAAACAAGAGCAAAATACTACCCTGGTGTGGCTTCCTGTTCTACAGAGATGCTGCCCGTGCACGGCAGGGCTCAAGGCTGCAGGGGCGTCAGAACTGTGTGCTGCTTCACCTGTCCTCGTCCCAGACAACAGGCAGTCCCCTGTGCTGGGAGTCATAGGGAGACACTTCTAGCTGGGATGCTGTGGGACCTGTCTCTTGTTCCTCCAACTCTAGAGTCTCACACTCAACACTACAGCAGGTCAGAGGCAGAGAGCATGAGACCCAGCTCAGAGGTCACACAACCAGGAAGACATGAGACAAAGGCTACCTCTCACTTGCTCTGAAAAGTCCAGAAGCTCTTTTTCTTTGGGGCGGGTAATATGAAGGTGTCAGGAAGGACCGTGGTAATCACTCCGTCTACTGTAGACCCCGCCTCAAGCTTCTTCATGTGCTCTCATGGAAACCATCTGACTCCACTACCTAACGACTTCCCCCTTCCTGCCTAGATGAAGAAACCGAGGCTGAGAGAGGTCAAGTCACTTGCCTGAAGTCACACAGCTAGGATGGCGGCACAGCGTTTGGACTAATCTTAGATTTAGACAGCCTGGTTCAAAGCCTGGTCTCTGAAGGTCCAGTCTCTACTTTGTGCAGGTGAAGAAGTTTAGCAAAGCAGTAAGCATCACAACTTGTACTGTGACTTCCTGGGGGCCACCTGCAAGCTGGGTCCCTGTTTCTCATCCCAGCAGCTTGAACCCATGTGTGATTACATGAGGAACTGGGAGTAACTAACACCTGTACTTGCCATCCTGCTAAAGCATGCACCTGTTCTCCCTGCAGGGCACATACCTGTCCTCAACATACTGTCCTCGCTGCTGGGCACGTGCCTTTGTGGATAGAGTATCAGACACAGAAAGATCTCACCACAGGCCCCACCTGCCTAGAGAGGCCCTTCCCACCACCACACCATGCCCAGAACACACACACACACACACACACTCACACACACACACACACCCTTCTTCTCTCGGCTGTACCTGATATCATCATAGGCACCCATTCATAGCTACCAACCCAAACCAGACTAGGGGCTTCCAGAGAGAAGCCCTGGCCCTGAGACAGAGGGTCCAGCCTGGATACTTAGAATTCAATGGCCCATACAGCCAATGGACCAGCGAAAAGACATGCTCTCGCCCCCAGTCTACACTGCCTGCAAGTAGGGAATTAGCACTTAGGGATATCTCCAAAGAAACATCCCTCTGGCTGCCAGACCTGGCCTGAGAGGATGAACACTACAACAGACTCTCTTCTGGAGGACTGAGATGGGGAGTATCTGATCTACGTGAGAATCCCAACTGTGCACCAACCTGAATATGTCTAGCAAATCTCTCCTTTCTCCAAGCTCTTCTTCTGTGTCCAAGGATGGTCAGGAAACACTGTTCTAGCATGAGAAATGCCAGCAGAGCTCTCTGAGGTTTCCCGGGGACTTTGAAAACTAACAGATCAATGCTAGAACTTATTTTTACTTTTCTTTCTCACACTTTTACCTGCTTCCTACCCAGAACATGTACGGGATGCTCGGTGAGTCAGCAGCTATGTTATAAACATGAGGTCAGAAGCTACATACTTGGAATGGTGGAGCAGGAAGATGGAAGGAGTCTGGGGCTGCGTGACAGTCATTTCCTGCTAGTTATAAATAGCAACCATGCTTGTTTAGGGAGCTATGATGTGAGAGATATTAACGCTAGTGTATGTCCACCATGTACAATTGTTATAAGTTATCAACCATATCTGAGAAACTCTGCCCTTAACCGTAAGCCTGGGGCTGTTCTAGTTTCATTTCTGCTGTGACAAACACCAAAAGCAGCTTAGTAAGAAAAGGGTTTATTTCAGCCTACGATTCCACATTACAGTCCATCCTGGAGGGAAGGCAAGACAGAAACTCAAAGGCAGGCCTTTTTGTTATTCTGCACAATGCTAAGTTTCCAAGAATCTTAGGCCATAGTAAAGGCATGGCAGGAAACACATAAAACACTGTTTGCAGGCTGGTCAGCCAGTTTGCACTTAACTAACTTTCTTATATGGTTCAGGACTACCCACCTAGGGAACGGTGCCACCACTATACACCAGACTGTCCTACATCAATTAAGAATCAAGAAATCCCCCACAGACATGCTCATAGGATAGCATGAGCTCTTCTTCCCAGATAATTCTATGTCGTGTCAAGATGACAGTTAATGCTAACTGAAACAGTGGACAGAACAAACCTGCCTCTCCACAGGCCGTCGCCACAACGGAGACCCAGGAGTGCTTTGCACATTGCTACCTCTCTCCAGGTTGGTTGTTATGGCAACTGCAAGAGAGGTGATTACTGAGGAGACAGAGTGGCTTAA
>LOEQ01000694.1:268509-286838 GCA_001685075.1 Bramus lutescens | reverse complement strand
AATCTCATTCTTCCCCAAAGGACCCAGGCAGAGAGAAGGCAGTTAGGGGTGTGAACCACCCACCCCTCCCCCAGACCAGCAAGCCTAGGGTCAAGTCACACCACAGTGGGGACACTAGTATACAAGACTACAAGGACTCAACCACCCTTTCCATCCCACCAAGACAAAGAGAAGCCACAAGTTATGGTTGCTTGGGTTTTGTTTCAGCCTAGGGCACAGAAAACACCTAAGGTCACAGTGAAAAGCCAGAGGCTCCAAGGAAGGCAGGCAGGGGAAGAATGTTCCTGGGACAGGGAAAAGAAAAAGGAGTGACCAACTGCTACCCATAATGCAGTGGAGAAGCACAGTGGTCTGCTCATAGGATCAAGGGACATGGATGGAAGTCTGGCCACGCCCTTTGAGGTAATGACTTCACCCCCTTGTTTCAGATAAGAACTAAGCCTTGGTGAAGGAAAGCAGGCAACTAAAGACAGGGGCTTTCTGTCCATGGCACTACAGTTACCAGATGTTGGTCTACCTGGGTCAGCCTGACAAATCCTGACGTGGGGCAGACATGTTGGTACAACTCTAAGCCTTGGCCTAGATAGCTTTCCTTTACTGTTCCAGGAGGATGTTGCTAGGAAACCCCAGAGCAGGCAACTGGCTCATCTCACCCATCCAGATGTGCATCCCTGCCATTGGCCAATGGGGTTTCTGAATCCCAGAAGCTTTGTTGAGAAGTGAGACCAAGAAAAGGACAGGAAATGGGGAAATAAGAACTCTCAGCCTTCTGTGGGAATTCTGCCCCCTTTACCCACAGGGAATGAAAACAAGAAACAAACTTGTAGAGAGAAAGAACCTAGTCCACGATGGCTGCTTGTTGGGCTTTCCCATGAGCTAAAGGGCTTGCAACAGAAGGGGAAAGACACAGTCCCCAGTCTGGCTTGCTCCAGTGAGACAAGAAGCTGCAGGAAGTAGGAACTGAGCTCAGGACTCCCGAAGGCCAGTCACCCTGTCGGGCCCTCTACCCTCCAGGAGGCCCTGCAGGGAACAGCTGCTCATTTTCCATAGTGCTCCGTATGCTGTGTGTGCTAACATATTTCCATGGAAACCAAATCAGATGAAGTCATTTGAACAAGTACAAGGCCTAGGTAGAAGGCATTAGCCACTGAAGACCTAATGGCAAAAGCCAACCAGTCTGGAGCCAGAAGTGAGAGTGTGGACCTGAGCCCCCGCCACCTTAGCCCCCAAAATACTTGCAGAGGAAACTCTGGCTCTGGATGTAGGAATTGAGTCAGCGTCAACACCCATCTCATCACGATGTGACTTCCCTGGGGTTGTATCTTAGATATTCACACAAGAAGAGCAGGGGCATTTCCCTTCCCAGTTGTCATGAGACTCACATATGACCATTTGTGGAGAGCACAGGGCAGTTTCCAGATGACATTTTGTGTTCAGAAGTCAGCTCTTTCAACTTCACTACCTTCCTGGACTACTGTGTTTTCAGGAGTCAACCTGGACTTAAACTTAGGACTATCCCAATAGTACCCCTGGGCATCTTCACACAGATCTCTCTGCAAAGATAGGTGACATTGTGTGTGACCTAACTAAAGAAGCCCTGGGACGGCCAATGACTTAGACCGGTCCATCTGGAGGACTGGGGCAGGGCTGGACTGTCTCAAAGGCATCTGCCAGTTTTGATCATCTTAAATTCCAGAATCATCATCAAGGGAAAGAAGCTCAAATCCCACACACTCTCACAACCCCACTCATCAAACTTAACAGAGCTATCATCCTCTGAGGACAGCTGTCCCAGAAGGACCAGATCAAACTGTATCCTTCCTAAAGGCGTTGTAGGCTAGCAGCCACTAGCTGGCACACTTAGGGATCCAGACACCATTTACTAAAGGGACATGCATCAATACGAACTCGAACAGTGCCCAACTCAGACAAGCAGACCACTCCAAGGTGATAATGGCAGAGACGTAAAGCCCACGCCATTTGGTCAGGCAGTCAAGCTCTCCCCAGAGAGAAGCTATCCTGCTTCTTGGTGACGGGTATTTTCTGGTTAGCTCTGAGCTATGGAGCATACGTTTCTACTCACTAAAAGGATATGTCAAAAACGTAAACTCTCAAGACCATGGGAAAGGGAGAGTCAGCTAGGTTCACTGAAAATGCCAAAGTAGGAGATGGGAGGAATAGAAAGTGGATGAAGGTACTGAGTGGTTGACAAGAAGGCCCAGACATCCTAAGCTTCATGCTATCTCCCCCACCCCAAAGACTTAACAAGAAATCAATGGAATTGTGCAAGCCATGTGGTTGGCCAAATAAACCAAAGAGGTATAGCAGGGGTGAGCCACAGTGCAGTCTTAAGGACAGGGGATCCCCAAGTCTAGAATTATAGGAAAGTTCTTCAGGGGAGAGTTCCCGCCAAGGTGGACCCATGGAACCACCTGACCAATGCTGGTATGGTCCCATCATCCATGATGATGATGATAACACAGGTCCCTGAGTTTTTATCAAAAGCACAGGGCACCTGCCCTGCTTGTCCAGGGACATCGTGGCAGATAAGTGACATAATTTTACTACAGTATGACAAGCTTCGGGGTTATGAAGCTATATAAAATTAGCTACAGCTGTTATGTGTCCCCATTTACACAAGGAGCTTGTAAACAACAAACTCAAGCAAAGAGAAATGGAGGTAGAATGGCAGGGAAGGCGGAACATGGACTTTTAAATTTTATGCATTTACTGCCACCAGACTGCACACTTAAAAGTGGTAAACATGTCGCCTATTCTGTGTCTTTTACCACAGTGAAAATCAGAGGAAACCCACAATATATGTTGGGGTGTGTTCTGCTTGAACTAGCACTGTTGTTATAGCCCCAACTTTACCCTCTCTATAACACAAAGTCACTTTACAAAGGCTATAGACTTTCCGATATCACAAATGAGGAAACTGAGGGACTGGGTTGGTAACCAGAAAAGGACAACTGGTCCTTGCATCCCACTCTCTCTGAGTCCACACACAGCCTTCACTCAGAGAATAGATAAACACTAGACCAATCATGTACTGAGCAGGAAGGCCCACAGAGCAAAGAAAGCAAGTCACCAGGCTCTTATCAGGGAGACGCTTGTGCGGCTCAGCCCTGACTGCACAGGTGGGCCCCTGGGACTCTCACTTACAGCTATGTTCAGCCCACACATCCAATTAAATAACCAAGGTCTCAGGGGACAGTTTCATGGCTCTTACTACCCTGGGATAAGAGGACATAATGTTTAGAAACAAGATCAGGTGTCACAAACTTAGCCACCACCGATGTACAACATCTGCTCTTACTCTGTCTCTCTATGTCTCTAGCAGGACAGGGTTGAATAAGATAAACCAAAGTCCTCAGGATATTCCATTGACCTCCGGCTCAACACAGTACCTGTCCATCCCTGAATCCTAGAGAGTAAGATGGGCAGTGTGGAGTTCTGGACATTGCATACAAAGCAAAGAGAGCGAACATAGAAGCTTACTACCTGGAAACAATGAGACAAAAAATGTGCACTCCTGCCCGTGTAGCCAAACGTGGACCTGGTGAGACACCCAGTGCTACCACTTTGACCTCTGTCTGAGCTAGGTGGACACAATGCTTCTCCTGATTGTTGAGGAGTTAAATGAGGTACTGACTGGGCAGCCTTTGGTACAGTACCTTGCATATGAGAACAGGCAGTGGCTTTATCAATACCATCCAGACATCTGTGGGTCTGAGACAGGAAAGGACAGGCTGTGACACTGCCTCCTACAGCAACCACAGGGTGGCCTCTGGCAAGCTACTCTCCAGAACTGTCTCTCCCCTTATTAACAAGAATGTGGGTGGAACTGGGGGCACCAGGAGCTCTGCTCTCCTTGAAGACCAAGATATGTGTTCTGGGTGCTGGGCACAGCCAATGAAATGATTCTCCCAAATCCTCAAACATCCAATGAGCAATGGACCAGATCACAGGGAGTCAGATGGGATAGATGTAATCATGCAGTGGTGGGGGTGGAGTGACAAGCAGTCCTCAGCAGGCCCCTTCCTAGATCCTTTGCACCCAAGGAGCTGCCCCCCTACTATGCATAACCCTCTCCTGCTTGTGCAGGCAAGGCCAGTGGGCCTATCTACTTGTTTGTCACCCATCTCTGATGGGATGCATACTGAATGCATACTACCTTACTAATTTTAGGGGAGGGGTTACTCCTGACGTCCCCACCCATGATCCTTAGAAGCATGTTTCTGGCCTGACCTCATGTCTTTTCACCCACCAGGAACATGTAGATAAGGAAACTGGTGGCTAAAAAGGACTGGATCTTAAAGGCCACTTCTGCCCACTCTTCCTTGCAGGTCACAGCCTTTTCTTCGAGCCACTACTGGGAGTCCTACTGATATCTTGGATGTCACAGGATGGGAGGCACAGCCAGGAAAGCTCCACAATAGCCCCAGGCATGTATCTCAGCAACATCAGTCATCACCCAGGCAACATGGAGTCTCCCAGCAAGAAATGACAGAGCCCATCAATTCTTGGCCTTCTGACTGAGATTAAGTGGGGATGAGAAATTTGTATCCAGGGCTCTTGTGGAGATTGGATGAGCACTTCTCACAGTTGAAGTATCAAATTAAGACTCAGAGTGCTCGTAACGATGCTCAGTACACAGTTAAGTACTAGAACGTTGTTATGTTCATTGGACGAAGCTTACTCAGCAAGGTGAAGTAACTTGTCAAAGGCAGAGAGTTTGACAAGTAAGCTAAAACTAACAGTGTTGCATACTCTTAAAAAGGTCAGTTTCTTCAAGATGCTGAGGTCTGAGCTCTGCTCTAACATCAGGCAAGTCTCGGTTTGAGTGGATTCCCCATTGAATGCAGAGATGACAGCTGTACTGGAAATTTATCAACGACAGACAGAGACTGGAACAGCCAGGGCACTGGAAACTGGGCTATGTGTCCAGAGACTCCTTTGGAGGGGAGAAAGCTAAGCTACTTCCAAACAGGAGTTCTGGGGCGGAAACCACAACATGATCCTCCAGGCATCCTCATTTTGCTGAGGGTACAGGCTTGTGAGAGCTCATAATTTCATGGGCATCACCCTCCAAATGGAAGCAAGTGTTGTCTCTGTATAGCCTTCAGATGGTCACTGTCCTTGGCTTAGGGCTCCTGTTCAAGAGCCACAATGAGTGTATGCCTGTATGATAAAACCCCTCAGCATTTCCCACCAGTTAAACAGGTGTGGGCTAGACTATTTACCTCTGCTTTGGAGAAAGACATGTCCCCTGCTTTACAGCATTATTGGGGTTCAAAGGGAAATCTCTGCACTGTGAAGGTGCTACCTTTCTTAGTGGACTCCAAGGCGCTTGTACACAGTAATAGCTTAATACCCCCTTCTTGTTGCCAGCTACGTGGGATAGGTTGTCCTCACAAGAGAACAAGCAGAAGCCATGGCCTCAGACCCACACTGGGAGTCAGAGTACCCTGTATCAGACTGATACTACACCCTCAAAGGCCCACCTCATACCTTCATATGATTTATGGGAACCTATGATGGAACTAAGTAAACTTCTAACTCTTGTTCTAATTGTTTCATTTCCTCCTAGAGTCAAGGCCAGAATCCCCACCTCTATGTAGAAGGATGAGTATATATCAGAGAAGGAGAACCAGAAGGATGTCACGAATGTTTCCTATATGAATGCCAAAGTCAAGATGCATGGGTGGGAACTGGTGGAGATTTAGGTGAGCATGCCTGCAGACAACCTACATGTGCCGATCCCATCCTCCATGGTACTCATGCTTGGGAAGGATGGCACAGGGCACTGTTCAGACCTGGGTTTCTCCACTCTCGACAGATGGCTCTTAGGCAAAGCTGGAAACACACCCCTGACTGGCCCTCTAGCTAGATCTGAGTGGGCTAGATACTTCAACCTTGGGTAAAGGACCCCAGTTTTAGATTTGCTAACACAGCCAAGATTAGTACATCTCCACCTCACAGGGTCCCAAGTCCACTGGACTTCTGTTATTTCCCATACACACCCCAGCTCTCCAGGGCCACACACCAGTATGTCTGTCTGCCCTCCTGGGGGCTGCTCAGCTCCCGCCTCCCTGGCTGGAACTCAAGACTGGCTTCCTCCAGGGGAAGCTACAAAGGTGGAGACTGGCTGAGCTCATTCCCTGCTCTCTGCTGGCTCCACATATAAACAGCAATCCACTTCACACTGATGGGAAGAAGAAAGGACGGGCATAGGCGGACCAGTGGATAAAAATGGAGCCCCACACCCTCACTTGCCTGGACATCGAACTCTTGCAGGAGGCCAGTGATGGTCTGTGGAGAGATGACAGAGTCACGGTTAGTTTCCTTGGTTAGAGACAAACATCGGCACTCACGGTCCTCTCTGGGGCCTGAATCTGAACTCTGCTCAGTGGGCTTCCCTTAGTCCTTGCAAAAAGAGACGTTTTTATCTCAGGGAGCAGCAGCCCCGTGGACAATTGGCCCATCTGCTAGGTCCTTTTCTGAGGACTGATGGCCAAAAGAGAACTGAACGTAGAAGCGGGGCACAAGTCTGAGTGACAGAACTTTGCAAGTGGCTATCCAGTTCATACAGACACCCACGTGCTGGACTCCCGGGACACAAATGGGACCATGTCACCTCCGCGCTTGCAATTCCCTCGTGCCTGCCAAGGTCTGCACTCTGTATCTAAATACAGTCTTTTGTGGAGACAAGGGGATAAGGGAAACTTCGAAGCCTTTCCCTCAATCTATACATAATGAATTTCAGCCCAAACAGCTTTCATCCTTGAATAGTTTTCTGTGACAGGAAGGTCTTGACTCCACTGAAGCCAGGGCAGTGTGGTTCTGGGAGGACCTGGAGCCTCACTGGTCCAGCTAGCATCTGTTAAGGATTGCTACCGGCTTATTTTCTGAGAGGACTGAATGCAAAGCGTAGAACGCCAGGCGCCAGTCGGAGCCATGAGCCTCCAGTACAGAAGATGGCTCAGCAGTGTCTAATGCCCAAGAGGCCAGGGTAACAAAGCAGAGTTCAGAGGGCCACAGGGGCTGGAAAACTGTAAGCCCATCGTAACAGATGCCCTGCAGCAGGGGCTGTGACTGGGTGGTAGACAAGAGCATCAAGAGTCACTAAATGCGGATTGAAACAAAGGGGATCAATGCCTGTACTCTGTGTGTTTTCCATAGATTTGTTTATATGCTCTGCTCTTGTTCACATGTGTGCATGTTATATACAATGAATGTATATTCATAGCTGAGACTGTGTATGCCATGTATGTGGGTGTCTACTACAAGCACAAGATGGAGTAGTATGAAGCAGCTCCACTCACCTCCCCTTTTTCCACCAGAGGCTTCACCTCGGCGAGGTCCACATCCTGTAGCTCGCGGGACATGTCCCTGCTATTACAGACCTACCAGGAGAAAAAGGCCAGGAGGTCAGCACTTCCCAATAAGATAACCTTCTTGGAATAAGCTAACACATGAATGGAACAAACAGAAAAGCCAGGCCTCCCCACTGCTCCCCAGCTCTTCTTACCCACAGCCATGCCCATGCTGCGGGCTACAAGGAAGCCCTCCTGCCCTCAACCTTTCCCAGGCTTCCTAGCAGAACTGGGTAGTAGATTTCTGAAAGACGAAGTCACAGCTACAACAAAGCAGGTGGATGAAGAACCAAAAGCAGGTGCTACATCTAGTCCAGACCCATCAAGCACACCCCATGCTTCAAGATACATTCTAGAAGAAGACCCCTTTACCGATACCAAAGCCAGACATCCTCAGATTAACCATCAAGGGACCAAAAAGCCCCTGGGTATCACCATGTACAGATGCTATATACACCTCTGGGCAGGAGGACTCCAGGTAGCCTGACCACAGTGGAAGAATAGGACACGGGGACAAACCTAGGCCAAGGGTCTGACAGGCACTGAGTGCCTGGTAGAATGTGGAAAAAAGAATCTAACATGAATGGTACTTCCTGGGCCAGACCCCACAGGGCAAACAAGAGTGGCAATAGGGATTTCCTTGGCTCTCAATGGGACACATACTCCTGTAGGTCAACAAATAAGGGCTACAGAAATAGACAGGCACAGAGTTCAGAGCTGCTGGAAATTCTGGCCTAATGGGCTTGTGGGGAGAGGAGAGGGCAGAGGATGATACCCACAGACCTAGGAGATAAATACACAGACTTCTAGATCCAAAGTCAAGTTGGAAAAGAAAATGCCCACGGAGAGCAGGCATGGATGAGGCTCAAAGAATTCTGGAAAACAGAACGGAAGTGTCCCAGAAAGTACAGAGAGTTCTGGGGCGGAGGAGAAAGCCAAGACTCAGGCCCAGAATATGGTCTTCTAACCACCTACTGGCAGAGTCTGAGTTAGAAAGAACCCCAGCTGCTAAAGGACCTATAGACCTTGCAGCAAAGAAAGTTAAAGTCTCCAAAATTCCTGAGAACCAGCTGCCCAAGCCCACAGGAACCCTGTGATCCTCGTCTACAGGTCAGCCTGCTAGAGCAGCCACTCTGATACATACCTAAGCCAAAACATGGCATGCCGTGGGTGGATGGGGTGTGCTGGTCTGGGGCCCCAACGTGACTCTCCCCAGTAACCACCTCACAAGAATGTCTTTATGCAACCTTTGGTGTCTGGGATCCAGAACATTTCAAAAACAAAGTCAGTTTTATATCTGTGAACATTCCTGGGCCTTGGCCAGCTCAGAGGCAGCAGGCATGAAAAGCTACGGTCTGAGAGTCTTGCTAATTCAGCATGTTCACAGTCCCGAGACCTTAGCTGTGGGATGCCTCGCCTACACAGCCTAGAGAGACCTTCCAAAAGCCCTGGGCTCTGGCAACACCAGCTCTCATGCTGAGAGTGGAGGACTTCACAGTTCACAGGGATTCTGACTTCACTCTGCTCAGCAGAGAGCCCAGGGTGAAGCTGAGGTCTTCAACTTGCCCACAGGGTGGGTTCCGACAAGCCCTCTTTGGCTCTTGACTGTGAGCATCACCCATCAGGTAGCACCCTGCCTTGGGCTCTAGCTTCCCACCTCCAGTAGGGGGAAGCTTTAATTCCCCTTGGTTGGTCACTGACCCATAGAGCAAAATGCCCTGTGCACTTCCTCTGCGCTTACAAAGACTCATCACACACTGTAGCCTAGCTCAGTTTGGTCAGTTTTCCCAGGTTTTAGAACACAATGCCAGCCTCCACCAGCTCTCTTCTCCTTCAGAAACTAAAGGAGATCAAAGCATAGCCTCTGGTTCCCTCACTGAACTTCCTGATTCACCCACGTTACAACCTTTCCCCTTTCCCTAGACCACAGGATGAGAAGAGCTAAAAGATGGAACAGTCTCCCAACACCTCAAGCACTTGCCAGTCTGCTCCTTGGAGCCATAGAGCCCTCTTCTGACAGGGCTTCAACCAACTCAAGGCCTGATGGAAGTCCAAAGGTGAAAAACACTGAGTATCATCTCCACTATGACTAATTTGTCTCCAAGAGACCCTTTCAGAGTACTTCAAGACCTTTTGATTTTGTTTTTGTTTTTTCAAGACAGGGTTTCTCTGTGTAACAGCCCTAGCTGTCCTGGAACCAGCTCGGTAGACCAGGACTACAGACACTGGGCTACCACAGACTACCTCTGTTCCATATCTCCATCAGCTGCTGGATCCAGAGTACCATCCTTCTCCATTCTCTCTCCTCACAGGACCAATTTGTGTGTGTGGGGGGGGGTACATTCCCTAACTGGCTTTGGCAGCCCAGCAAAAGCATCTTCTAAATGTTTATTTTTCCATATGCTTCTGTACAAAGATGGTCTTTTTAGGACACTCAGTGTAGGAAAACAGATTAAAAAGCGACCACAGGAAACTTGGATACAGCCAGGGCTATAGGTATGGCCATTCTGTGGGCCCTTGTCCTCCTCTCCATCCCTACCCATTCTGCTTTGCCCCTCCAAAGTTGCCTTTAGCCAGCAGCTGAATGCCATGGGGCAACTTACGAGATCCATGATGTAGTCTTCGTTTCTTTCTGAAGAACATTATTAAGAGCCCCTCACAGGATGAGGAATGAAAGCAACTGCAATGTTGAGGAGAATTTTCCATGTGATGGGTCTGGGGATAAAGCCATGACTGCTCCTAGGTCCTCAGTCTCAGGACCTCAGGCTTGTGTGTGGCCCTCAGGCTCCCTCTGTAGCCAAATGGCCCATCTGTCTGTCCCTACACAGCCTGACTCTCCAGGATCATGAACAACTGACCCTCCAGTGTGTTTTAACACTATGACATTCAGACCCTAAGGATCTTATGATGTCCAGAAATATCACTGGCCCTGGCTAGCCACCCCCTCAAGCTGTGACAATCCCAAATGCCTGCTGGCATGGCCAAATGTCCCCTGGATACAAAATCAAATGTGTCTGGGATTGGCTGAGCTCAGTAGTTCCTGGTATGAGGTTGGCCTCCAAAAACGTCAATTAGACACAATTCTTTAATCCAGTACACATTCAGAACCACGTACTCTTGCCTCCAAGTCTAATGACTTCCGCTCACACCACCAGCTGCAGGGATTAGAGGAGGAAGACTCTCCTCCCAGTGAAAGTCTCCTACAGAGGTGGGGCCTTAGGTCTTACCACCAGCTGGCATCCTGGCTGGCATGGCTTCTTCCTGCCCCACCTGCCTGCTCCAGGAGTTAAGGCCACCTGGAGTTAAACAGTAGACTGCGGAGCAGACTCTAGTATTACCACCAGCCTCAAAACCCATGTTGTCTGGAGCTTGAGCTCCACCTCTGTGTGCTCATCGATGTGTGCATGATGCCAGGGACATTGTAAGACCTGCTCCCAGAAAGCAGCAGAGCTTATCCTCAACAACAGATCTGCAAACAGCTGTTAAATGAGCCAGTGTCTCTTTCTTCCCGAGCTGCTGTGGAGTCTCTGAGGCATTATGAGGACACAGCCTGTGCTTTACACACTGATAGTCCCAGAGTGGCCCCAGAGGGAGGAGAACAAGTAAAAAATGTTCAGTAAATGCCAAACAGGTCTCAGCACAGCACCATGAGGTCTCTCTGATATCAGTAATGTTTGACCATGAGTGACAAGGCTCAAGAAGGCTGGGCAAACACATCTTGCTTGGTCAGCAATGAACAAGAATTCAAGGACTCCTGGCCCAGCCAGGCCAACATTTGCTGGGAGCGGGTAGAAATGCAGGCCTGGGCTCAAAGGGCAATGTGTCACCCCCCTCCCCAACCCAACATCACTTGAGAGCCATTAGGCAATCTCTGAGGACGGTGGGGACAGAGTCTGGGATTCTCAAGAACCCTCAGAGAAGTGGCAGGACATGATTAGGGGTTCCTAGCATGTGAATCATGTCACCTTCTTGTCTTATGACTCCAAGTCATCACCCCTAGGAGCCTCAGTGTGTCCACTTGCAAAGGACTGACAGGGCCCATAGGTACAGGTCCATTCCACCTTGATTCAGAGCAGAGAGTTCTGCTCTCTCAAGGTTGTTGTCAACAGGGGTGACTAATATCCAGACCTGATATTTCAGGTATTAAGAAGTAGATCTGTTTCTACTTCAAACAAAAGTCTAAGAATCCAACTAGGTCTGTACTCCCTTAGGAAGATAAGTATGGATTCCACCCCGGGAGTGGTTTGCCTCCAGAATGTTTTGGTCTAGGGAGTGAGCATTACTTGTCTTGTTCTGGCAACAGACTGTTTAACTAAGAACGTAGACCATAATCCTTCAACTGGTCTGTTCATTTCCTTGCATCATGTAAATGCAGTTTTTTTTTATCTTAGTCCTACCTTTTGGGGTCCAGTTATTTAAGCAAATGGAAATTAAACACGGGTAATTTTTCAGTATTTACTGGAACTCCCTCCCAGTACTATCCTATGCTTTATTATTTTCACTCGTGTCTTCGTTCTCTTATTTTTCTAATCCCCATGCCCCTACCCTGGTAAGTGGTATCCTTGTTGAAGTTGGTCTCCCACAAAGGATGCGTATCTGTCCTTTAGACACTGCATAAGTCCTTAACAAACTTAGTACACATGGGGACCCAGGTAGGAAGGCGTAGACCTGAGACCAGAGTGCCACATGCATTGTGTGCTGCTCTGGCTGAATGGCCCTGCCTCACTCACCCTGTCTTCATCAGGCCTCAGATCCCTCACAGCTGATACTGGGTTTTCTACTTAAGTCTATCACTCTTTGCAGCTGAAGCTACTCTGTGGCACTCAGCCTTCTGCTTACCCTCTTGGACAAGTTCTCCTGGATCTCCTAGATTCCCCCATGGGATGAAATAAGAGACATCCAGCAAAGACCCATTCATGAACTGCTCTGGGGCTTCCAGGACCCAATCTCCCAGGAAGAGCATCCATGGGAGCTGGACAGCATGAAACCCCACAAGGTCACATCACAGTAAGTGCCACGGGTCACTTCCATGGCACCTCACTCATTCCTGTGTTCAAAGAAGTCCTCGGCAGGGCATTGCCAACTTCACAGAAAGGAATCAAGAGCCCTGTGAATGTCCCTCATGTGGCTTGCCAACAATTCCACGTCTCAATCCTCCAGCCTGGAGAAGGATGGCCACACCTCACTCCTTTGCTGGAGGCAGACAACAGGGCCTTGGAATCCTGTACTGAAGCAGAGAAATGAAAACCAGAGGGGACCATGGCTGGCTCAGCATTGACTGTTAAGTCAGCAGCTGGCCCAGATTCTGCCCTTCAGGTAGCAGTCATAAAAGCATGGGTATTCCCAGCCTGCCCTTTACCAAGCCTGGGCTGGAGATCAGTGTGTGCTACCAAGGGTTGCATAGCATAATATGGTAACCCCAGAAAGGTCTAGAAGGTAGTCTCACTTCTGTGTTAACCCAGGAAAAACTACTTTGGGACATGCTCGGCTTTCCCCCACATGCCTGTTGGGACATTCCTATGTCAACTGAAAGTCACTCTGAAGCCACTTTGTGAAGCACTGGCTCTCCTGGTGTTTTCTGGACTTTTGGAAGTAAAGGCTATGGGAAGGGTGAGGCGGTGGAGACCTGAACTAGCTTTCTTATGTAATCCAGCTCGCCAAGACTGCTGTGGATGGTGCAGTGGATGGGCTAGAGCTTAGGGACAGTATAGAATGGGGTGGAAGATCTCAGAGAGATCCAAACATCCTTCCCAAAAACTTCCAGACCAGGGTTCTTTCAGGGCCTCGGGACCCGTCACAATACTGGGCATCACCGACTGGGTCCATGTTGGAAAAATGAGACAAGGGTAGTAAGGAGAAATCATCTGTTGCCAGGCAACCAAAGCTCCTCCATCCCCCATGCATCTGTGGGGACTGGAGCTTTTGTTTTTTAGATTGAACCTAGTATGTGGGCCAAGGCCCCTACCACTAAGCTGCCTGCCATCTTTTTCTTCTGAGACAGTCTCAAGTTGCACAGGCTGGCCTTGAACTCACAATCCTCCTGCCTCTTTATCCCAAACAGGAGTGCACTACCTGCTGAAAGGGTGTGTGTACGCACGTGTGTTCAGTCAGAGTAATGGAGCAACCAGCAGTGAGGTAGGGCAGAGTAGAGGGCGGGGCACAACAGAACAGTGGGAAGAGGGAGTGCCTAGAACCTGCCCGCCCTGATCTTCCCACAGTGCTCAGTAGTGCCTGGGCTCTAGAGTTCCTGCAGTTAGTGTCTTGGCAGATGACTGTCTGAGGCATAAACCAGTAACTGGAAGTCCAAAGAAGGACATGGGTCGCACTAGAGGACTATTCTGTGAATCTGTGGGATGGGTGTAAGCTGTGCTGGCAAGGCTGAGACACTTTATTGACATCACAGAGCCAGTGTTAGCCTAGGATGGAAATGGATCCTCATACGGAGCCCTTTGTCCCCAAGATCAGACAGCCACCCTCCCTAATGAGAGCCTTCCCCCAAACGGGTCTATCACTTCCACACTCCAGAACAGTCCCTTGTAATTTTTCTTGTGCAGATGGGCTGGTTTATCGCCTTCATCAGTGGAGATTTCCTTCGGATGCACATGGAGAGAGTACTCAATGAGTGCCAGGCTCTCGGGCCCCGGGTGGGGGCATGGGAGAGCAGACAGATGACAGGACAGCGTGGTCGTACAGGACAAATGGACGCAGGGCGGGCACTCAGCCCAACTGCTAGCCGTGGGAGGCTCTGGAAGGAAGGGCAAAGGCTGGCTAGCTGAGGAAGATTTAACGGTCTCTTCAGATTTAAGGAAAGGGTGAACCTATTTTTTTAAAAAAATCAACTGTTTCAGGCAGCGGTGACACACTCCTTTAATCCCAGTACTCGGGAGGCAGAAGCAGGAGGATATCTGTAAGTTTTAGGCCAGCCTGGTCTACATAGCAAGTTCCAGGACAGCCAGAGCTGTTACACAGAGAAACCCTCTCTAGAAAAAAAATTAAAACAAAAACAAACAAGAAACAACAACAACAAAAAGCAAACAAAACGAAAGATAAACTGCAAGTCCCCAGGTTCAGGAGTCTTTCATTTGACCCCCGTGGGTAGGGAAAGTCTAGCTAGACTGACAGTCCTGGACAGTCCAGGGGTAGGCAGTAGGCACTAGGCACACAGGTCTGCAAAACAGATAGGAAAATAAGAAACTCTCGGTCCAAAGAGGCTGTTTGTGGACCTCATTTTGTAAGCATGTTCTTATTCTGGGGTGCCAAAGCAGACTTCCTCATGTTCTCCTTAAGGGCTTGAGCTCTCCCCACCCTAGAGAATTAAGTTCCATGCCAACACCTAAACCCAAATGCTGTCCTCCACCTCTGAAGTCGACCTCCTGTGGGACTACAGTGCTCCCATCTGCATCTCTACAAACCCCCTTCC
Organism: Bramus lutescens; assembly: GCA_001685075.1. Lineage (NCBI taxonomy): Eukaryota > Metazoa > Chordata > Mammalia > Rodentia > Cricetidae > Bramus > Bramus lutescens. Next base: position 272,039 of record LOEQ01000694.1, on the reverse strand, counting down.
GATAAAACAACTGGTGGCCAGGTTTAGCAACTCCATTTCCCAAGAAGAGAAAGAGCAAGTGAGAAGGGCTAGCCTAGAATCGGAAGCAACCAAGAAGGCCCCAGGACCTGTAGTGTGTCCAACCAGGTTGACCACACACCCCAGAGGCTCTCTGTGGCTTGAGGGGCAGGGGTAGGGTTTGGAAGTGGCTAGTGGTGAATGCATTTGGTCCAGATCCACTCACCTGATTTTGAACAAGTGCCCAACCTGTTTTCTAACCTGGGAATTAAGACTCTCCTACCTCAATTGTCTGAGCCAATATGCTAGACCACAAGGCAATCTAGGTAGGCAAGGACTAGGAACTGAGCAACTATGAATTTCCAGACCCAGCGGGGCAAGAAGGCATGACAGGTATGGCCTCCTCCAGTCTGCTGTCCTCCAGCTTCCTGGAGCAAAATGCTCCTGGGGGCAGTGCCTAGTACCTTCAACCTAATCCTATTGTTTAACTTTTTGAAGACTCTCAAAAAGAAAAGTCTGGGTCCATTGGGAGTATTCAGACCTGGCTAGGGTTATAACAAACGGTGGTCCAGACCCATTGTCAAGGAGGTGGCTCTTTAATGCCCTTTGCAGTTGTTATTGGAAACATCCACACAGTGCACACCCCCCATGTGCTGACCACTGGCCTCACTTCACACAAATTAGTCTAACCAAGTTCTACACAACCAGATGAGATTGTTTGGGTTATTCTCCCTTTATAGAAGAGGAAACCTAAGGCACAAAGCTCCTGCATGCTTCCTTCTGCCCTGCTTTCGCCAGGCACCTGGAGATATTTATACACACACACACACACACACACACACACACACATAGTTAGGCTAGAACACATTTTTTTTGAGGGCTGACTCAAAGGGTTCATTCAGTCTGGTTCTCCCATTTTTAGAGATATAGCTTCACACAAGCCTTTGGGTTCCACATCAACTCAATAGAGATAATACAGCACAGGCAGCATCTCTGCGGAGACTGGACGAACTAAAGGGACCCCAGGATCCTCTGTCCATCCCATCCCAAACTTCCTTCCTAGCCTGTATTCTCCCTGCTCTGGCTAGATCCAAGGATGCTAGTTATCATGGTGGCTTAGCTCCGAAGCCACAGGACCTTTGAGGTACACCTTAAATGGCTCCTCTGGAACTAGGTCTTAAGGGAAGCCCTGCAGTTGTGGGGACATCAGAAAAAAGCATAGCCTTCTTTCTGCTCTCCGCTGGGATGAGCTCAGACCACCAGGGGTCAATGTACCCAGGGGCCCCAGCACTGTTGGGGAGGGGGGCAGCGAACTCAGAAAGCCACCAGAAAAGCATCCATCAGTTCACTCTGACCCTTGTCTCATCTTCACTAAACTGACTGGCTTCAACCTCAGCATCTGATTTAAATGCTTTTAAAGAAAAACAAACAAACAAAAAAAGAATACTTCTACTCTGCCTTTCCCTCCAGGTGACCTCACCTGAAACTTAGTAAAAACACAAATTTTCATTCACATTCTGCAGCATACAGGCAAAAATCATGTTCCGTGCCAACCAAGAGACCTCCGAGAAGGGACCCTAGATGCAGTTCTGGCTCATGCTGACATCGACACTGATCTCTGATCTCAGGTCACATCTCTAAAGTGGCAAGAGATGGGACAGGATGGTGAATGAGCTTGGTTGGACTTCCTTCTCAAACAGCCCAGCCAGTCAGTGGTTAGCCATCTCTGGTTTGCCTTCACCGGGAGAAGGCTTGCCAGGGCAAGAGACCCTACAATGGACCCAGGAACCAAGCAATTCCTCCAGGCATAGGATTGCATCAGATGCCTACCTGGGACCAAAGGAAGTCAGAGCAGAAGGCAGGGTTGTCCCAGTCATTTTTAATGTATGTGTGTACCCTTCCTGTGAGCCAGGCCACTGTCCTAGGTGTAGCAAGCTTCTTTACCCAAGTACCTGGTGCTGCTGGCTACTGGGAAACCAAGCCCCAAGCCAAAAAGGTATAGGTGGGAATAACTCCCTAACATCATCAACTATAAAGCTCCACCCCTTGAAGCTTCTCCAGCCCTTCCTCAAAAGTCTCCCTCACACCTTTTCTTAGCCCCCCACTTAGTATCCATCCTGGCCTGGAGCTGGTTGAGCCACCCACACACCACACACCAACAATGGTCTGTCCCTTCCCCGCCACTGCCCCAGAAGATGAAACTAACAAAATGCTAGGATTTATAACTGGAAGAAGCAACCTGGAAGATTTGCCTTGAAACTCATTTCACCCATCAGTTCACTTGGGGGTAGTATAAGAGAACATGGGGAGGGGAAGTGCATTGGCAAGCTGAATTTCCCACCTTCTACAGGAGCTTAAAGGACACAAACAGGCTGGCATGCCCAGGAAACCTGTGAGGAAGAGCTGAAGGCTGTTCTAAGACATGGACCACTGGACTTCTCTCTTTCAAGCCCAAGGGGTGGTGCTTTGGGGATCTGTGACAACTGCCAGCAGGGGCGACAGATAGGGAAGAGGGAAGGTGGCAGAGTAAGGAAGCTATCCACGAATCCCAGCTTCAGCTACTAATTTGACAGAGGCGGTGACAGCGTGTTTCCCCCGAGTCTGCAATATTCCGCACGCCCCTCCCGAATCTCCCCAACAGGTTGAATAAGAGACCGCGAAGGGTCCCCCGGGAACGGACGAGCAGTTCCAGCTGCACTCCGGGCTAGAACAGCAGGGAGGACTGCCTAAGAGAAAGAAAGGGAAGGGGGTGTAGACGGAGTCGAAAATGATGGCACTCGGAGCTCCAGCCGACTTGGGGGCTGCCAGGTGCCCAAGCGACCCTACGGCACCAGCCACCTCTCCCGCGCAGCTACAGCACCAACCCCGGAATACCTAGAGGGCCGCACCCTGCCCGTGCAGCGCTCGCCGCGGACACTCGCTTTGGCGCGTGCAGCACGCGCCGGGACACACCCCGGACTCTCCCCCAGCACACACATGTTCTCTCACACGCACAGCTTGGAAAGCACGCGGCTCTGCGACGGGATGGGAACCTGGGCTCAGATCACACTGATTCGGGACCAGGCTCCGAAGCAGACAATCCCTTGCCCGCTTCGGCAGAATCCCCCTCCCCCGGCCCCAACACTGCTCACCCCTACTCACCCCGTGGGAACACGCTGTACAGTCAGTCACTCTTTCCCTGGCCATTCCAACACCCATTCACACCCCTTCACACTCTCGACACACAAGGTGTTCCCATGAGCCTACTGGACAGAAGAGTCAGCTGTGACTTGGGGGTGACGCCAGGAAGAAGGACCCAGGTGTTCCTAGGCTCTCCGCTCCAATTTCGACCCCTTTCCCCACTTAGAAAGAAAGCGAGACAGAACATGTTTTTCCCCCTTATAGTAATCGAAACGCCCTCCAGTGATGCCAAGAGTCCCTCTCCCGCGCCGGCGCCATGAGGTCCTCGCAAGGGCCACCAAGGCAGACGGGGAGTCTAACAGCACCTCGAAGACAAGCCTCCTGAGGGTCCTTGTTGTGCCCCGGAGGAAGAA
>LOEQ01000694.1:240715-258528 GCA_001685075.1 Bramus lutescens | reverse complement strand
CACCATTTGGGACCTACAGCATTTCTGCTGCCTACTGCCACTGGGGATCTTGCCACATTTAAAAAAATAAATAAATAAAAATTATGGCTTTAGCTATAAAGAAACCAGAACTTATGCCACACCTGGTGACTTCTGGATATGGCGTTAGAGATCCAGGTGTCTTGCTGCTGACTTTCTCCAACCACCCTTTGAAGCAAGAATTGCAGTCCTCAGACCAAGGAAGCAGGCTGAGGGAATAGAGGCAGGTGACTTGCCAAGTTAATTTCTAGAACCTGCTGGCTGGGCAGACAGATATCCTCAGCATCTCTAGTTGTCACGTGGAACAAGTGTCACTAAATAGTGCCCAGAATGCTTTCCCAGATGATTCTCAGATGATCTTGCTCCATTCCTTCCCCCTCCCCCCGTCAGTGCTACCATCGCTTGTCACACACAGCTAGAACTAGATGAATGTTCCTCTTTCTTTGATGGCAACTCAGAAGGCCTGAACTGAAGGGCTTTCAGAAACAAAGGATTTACGGGCTTGCCATCATTAAATGTCTACCAGGAACTCCAAACACTCAACACACACAGGAAGCCGCCTGACCACCAAGGAAGAGTTGCAACATCACCCTTACTTAGATAGGATCACCCTTACTTAGATAGGGAAGCTGAGCAGCAGACAATGCAGGCCTTGGATGACCAAAAATTCTCTGGTATAGAAATAGCTCAATAACACACAGTACCAAGGATGCCTTAAGCCATTTTCATGTCATCATCATAACCTTTACACCTAAGAAGTGAGGATTCCTTTTTTTTTTTTAAATCATCCCCACCTTATGAATGGAAATACCAAGGCTGGAAGCAAACAAACAAAATTCAAAGACAAACAAGCCAAAGGTCATTTGCTCAAAAAGATAGCAAGCAAAGCTGGAACTGGGAGTCAGGTATTCTACAAACTCCCTGGCAATCTTGTCTTATGATCCCTAAACCCACAGCCAGTCACCAAAACTCCTATGCGCAACTGACTCTGAGCACGTTCTTGTAGGCAGTGTTGGTGGGAGCCGGAGGAACCTGACACCCACAGAGAGTACACCTGGCCTCAGGGACCAGGTCTCATGACTAAATCCGGTCCTACAAGAATTCAGGCTGCTCCTACCTCCTCCCTGGCCCCTGGGCAGACATGGGCCTGAACTCTGAAGAATGATACAGGTTTAGTCACCAGGTGAGTAACCCTGGCGAGCTTCTTTGAGCTGCTTATTAATAGAATGGGGGCGGGGTGCATGCTCAGCGCTAGTCTGGCTGCTTGGGAAGCAGAGCTGACTTGCTGTCTAAATTCATGATGTCACTTGGATGAATCAGGCTTTGGGTCACCCCCCTTGATCCTCTTCTGGCAGAGGGCTTGGCCTGTCACTTCTGGCACACCTCACTTCCAGAGCAAATCAGTGCTTCACCTGCTCCTTCCTGCTCACTGACATCATCTGTTCCCAGGCTGGCTGCAGCACCTGAAGCCTCTAGAGGAAGACTTGGACTGAATCCTAGGAGACCCTGACCATACTGTCCAATAACTTTAGACTTCAGTTTTCTTGTCTTTGTAATGGATTTACCAAGAAAGAACTGCACGTAGGCACACAATAAGTCACCAGTCACCACCATGATGGGTATGACTAGGTGGCTGTCAGATTAGAACCGTTGTCATAGGCCCTAAACGACCTGCCCTTTTATTAATTTTATTTATTTTATTTGTTATTGCTTTTTTATTTTTTGAGATTATAATATAATTATGTAATTTGTCCTTTCCCTTTCCTCTTTCTTCATTAATTATTGTTTTGTGCATACATGTACACATATGGGTATATGCATATACATATATATTCTTAAATATAGCATCAATAGGCATAAAATTATTTAAATGTATCTGTTTTCAGGGCTGAACATTTGGTATTAGATAACAACTGGTGTGCTCTTCCTTGAGGAAGACTGTTTCTCCCGCTTTCAACATTCCTTAGTTGTCTGTAGTAGTACTTTGCATAGGGTTGAAGCCTCATGGGTTTTCTCCCATCCACTTTAGCAAACCTACTGTGTGTAGGCAGCCATGTTGCTGAGACTACGGGTGTAGCATCTAATGCTATAAGGAGACACAATCCCACAGCAAATTCCCTGACCCTCAGGCTAGTCTTTCTTTCCCCTTGTCTTTTTCTTTTTCTATGAATGCTTTTTGTTTGTTTTTTATTTTTATTTTTTTGTATCTCCAACAGTCCTCAAACCAAGGGGATGACAGACCAATGAGAAATGGTGAAGTAATGTGTATTCAACAGTGGAGTTCATCTTACTTTTAGTAGAGTGTTTGAGAAGAGACCTCCACCCAAAGATTAGAGTTACTGAGCCCTAATCAACACAGCCCTTGCTGGTTTTGGTTTTGGTAAAACCGGAGGCATGAAAGATTTGGGCCAAGAATACCAGAATGGAAGGAAGGAAAAGTGAAGTGGAAAGAATACCATGCTTTTCTGGGACGGGGCAGACCCAGGTGCTAGGAGCACCTAGGTCATCTCTTCTGTCTTCCATAGCAAGCTGGGGGAGGGCTGCTGTGCCCCCAGCCTCCTTTCCTTGTTTATTGAGACCCTTCAGGAAGCAGCCCTGCCCTGAGGCCTTGGATACATTCTGGTTACTCTTGTGTACTCTTGGTATCTTAGCATTAGTTGGAGAACTGGAATGTTCCATTCCTGACTCCGTTTTTAACTTGCCACCGAGTCAGCAAAACATGAACAAATGTCCACACGTCCACACTGACTTCAAGAAAACAAAGGAATGGAGGTTATCTAACTGTGTTTTTGTCGGTTATGGTGGTGGTACTATAATGAGATTCTTTATAAAGAAAGAAATTTATCTTGGCTCAGGATTCTGCAGGCTGTTGGGGGGGGTGCATCCAAGAACAGAGCCTGCATCTGGGGGAGGAACTGATACTGCCTCAGTCTGTGGTGAACACAGACTAAGTACACAGGCATGGAAGAGTGCACCCTGTTTTTAAACAGCCTGCTCTAAAGGCGGGTACAGGGGTTGACATCAGTAATTCCACCATTAAAGACATGAGACAGAGGGATTAACAAAAGTTGCCAGCCAGCTTTATATATGGTCTGAGGGCCTGTTTCAACTTCAGCACCTCCAGAATAACCCAACCTGATCCAGAGGTAATCGGTTCAGTCCCATAGAGCTAGAACTTACTCCTTCCTAAGAAACACTAACAATCCATTTTTGAGGTTCTGTCCTGAGATGGGGCAAGTTTCTGGGTGCTATGAGCAGCTGAGAGTCTTCTCACTTCCATGAGGCTGAACTTGAGGGTGATTCTGGGTCCTGGGGAGGGCATAAGCTATTATGACCAAACACCTCCCACTAGGCTCCTCTTCTGACATTGCATTCAAGACTGAAGCCGTGGTTGTTATGGATATGAGCCATAGTCACACTATAGCAGATGTTTCTCGAACATAAGACTTGGAGGGTCAAATTCCGCATTCCCCACCGTTGCACCAGGGTCCTGCAGCCCTGCGTAAGACAACTACCATGAGGTCCACACAGAAAGGGGAGACCGGAGGATTGCTGGGCTGCAAGAATCGTGCCAGGGGCCAGGAGGGAGTACTGTTCTCCACGGCTAGACGTGGGCTGCCTTACTCAGCAGCCAGTTGCCAAATGCTTAAGTCAGATAAAATGAAGAGATGCCACTTTAGCATCATTTCCACGGATTGATAACCCAGGCGGTCATTGGCTGCTGGACTTGTCAAAACACATTTCAAACATAGAAGCTGTGCTAGTTTATGGGTTCAAGAGCCTAGAAAATTCTATCTAGAATGACACAGAACAATTCTTTAGTGAGCTCTGCAGAAAGCAGCGAATCAAAACAAAGGATTTTATTCCGTTAGACAAAGGCAAAGGCTCCCGTTTTTAGGGGCAGTTTTATTTCCAACCGTTAAGGTTGAAAAAGAAGCCTTAAAAAGATGATGCTGGGTGAAATTACCTGACGGAAGAAAATGTGTGTCAATCATTTCCTGGAGTAGGAGGTCTGGACCACTGTGTTCTCACAGACACTTCCCTCCACAGGTCCCTTCTTTGGAGGCCTTCGGGGACATTATCATGGGTGGAATCCCCACTGCCCAGGAGTCTCTCTGAAGGCTTTCTAGGACATCACATAGTCATTGCATTCTCGTCCTGAGGTCTACTCTGCCCCAAGGGTGCTGGCTCTTGGAGAAAAGCTTCTGAGTCATGAGAGTAACCTACTGTCTCCAGTCAGTGTGCTTGTTAGCTTAGACTCATCTGGGAAAAGTCTCAGTGAGGGATTGTCCACATTGTGCTGACTCGTGGGCATGTCTAGGAGGAAGTGTCTTAACTAAGTTCATTGACGTGTTCTAGGACAACCCAGGCTATTATGGCAGGCCTCATTCCCTAGGCAAAACATCCTAGACTATATAAAGGTTGGGAAATCGAGCTGAGCATAAACAAACAAGCAAGCAACATGTGTGTGCTCATTTCTCTCTGCTCTTGACTGTAGAAGTTATGACCAGCTGTCCCAGGTTCCTGCATCTGAGACTTCCCCACAGTGATGTGCTGTTACCAGGAACAAAGAGCTAAAATGAACTCCTTTTTTTCCCTATGTTGCTTATTGTCAGGATATACTTTATCACGGCAGCCATGCAGCTAGACTGGTCACGCTGCACCATAGAGGTTTAGCAAATGTTGGCTTGGAATGGTTGCCTATGACCTACACAGCTCATTGCAAAAACCCTGTCTTCTCTAGGACCTACCAGCTTTGGACACAATCCTCCTCCGTGATTTCCAGATTGCTTTCTGAACAGGGCCAGATGCTGGGAACAGAGCAATTCAGGGCTGAGCAGAACTACACAGCTGTCTTTGTAGTTATAAATCAGAGCTGAGTGCTTAGTGACCAGAAAGGAGGAAAAGAGGGTTTAGGTGAGAAGTTGATACTCCATACAGAGCAAGAAAAACCCGTGTTGGGATTTGAAGTGGATAAACCATTCTGTCCTAAGGGTTTTCTCATCAGTGACTGGAAATTGTGTGGCAATGAACGTGAACTAATCCACATGGGCCTTTAATCAGGATATTGAGAATCCTGTAACAGACAAGTTCAGTCAGTGTGAAGAGGAGCTCTCCTTGGAGCCCAGGCCCTAAAGTAAGCCAGACCCTGAAAGGTGGACACACTCTGAAAGGTCAGAAGTCCCCCAGTCTGGAGGTCACTCTCTGGCTGACCACCCAGTCCCTGGTACTGTTCAGCCTCAGTATGTATGATGTGGTTCCAACTTTAGAGCCATCTCATCTGCCTCTCAGGCTGTAGGCTCTGTCTGCCTTGGCAGCTCAGCTCCACAGGTAGCTGCCAGCTCCCTGGGCAGGGCCAGTACCCTGCACCGTCTTGCCCGTGTGCTCCCTCACGTCCCCCTCGTCTGCCTCGTTCCCCACACAGTCTGCACAGCCTCCTGACTGGCTCATAACCTCTGGCCTGAAGCCAGGTGTGTCTGGTCTGGCTGCTGGCTGGGTGGTGACTGTGAGCATCCCTGCCCCCACTCTCAAATGAAACCCGTCATTTCTACACACAAGCTTTCACTTACAGTTTAGCTCTGGTTTCAAACATTGGTAGTTCCCTGGCCTGGGTAGATCACTCTGTCAGTGAAGTACTTATAGGAACATGGTTGCCCATGTTTGTAATCCCAGCGCTGAGATGGTGGAGACAGGCCTGTCCCTGGGCCTCATTGACCACCTGCCCTAGCTTACGTGATGAACCCCAGGACAGCGAAAGAGAGACTTTGCCTCAACAAACAAGGTACGCGGTATCTGAGGAACAACACCTGATGTTGCCTTCTGGCTTCCACATGCACACACACGCGCGCACACACACACACACACTCATGCACACACACACACAGGCAAGTATACCCCAGCACACATGTGCATCCACATGTATGTGACTACACATATACACACTCAGCTCACTAACTATGCAGGGACTTTAACCCCCATCTCTTCCATGAACACGGAAGCAGCATTCATTGGCTCGTTATTCATTCAGTCAGGCAATTGTCCAATAGGATCCCTACAATGATTGATGTAGTCTATCCTCCTGAACAGCAGAGAAAGGGAATAGAGGATGAGCCTTGACTAAGTCAGGAGGCCAAGCTGGGAGGTATCAATTGGCATAATTATAATGTGTGCCTACAGAGACCAGACCCTACACCAAGAGCCTTGGATACCTGAAGTCACAGAACATTTCTGAGGAACATGATGTTGTGATTCTAATTATAAATAGGGAAAGTGGAAAAGTGTGCTGCTTGTCGGCTCCTAGGGCAGGGGTGACTAAGTATCTGCAGCAGTGGTGTAACCCTGGGAACAGATTTCCTCAGTTCTTAAGGTTGGAGTCCAAGGCCAAGGTGTCAGCAGCGCCGGCAACTCCCGAAGCTTAAGGGTGGTCCTTGCTTCTTGATTCTTTAGTCTTTGCATCTGACAGTGTCCAAATGTCATTCTTTAGAGACCCCACCCCCCACCAATCCTACTGGGTTAGCTTACACCATTAACCTCATTTTAACTGGGCTTACTTTTGAAAGATCATACAGCAGTCACATTCTGAGGTCCTGGGAGTTATATTTTATCACATGAATTTAAGGGACAAAGTTCAGCTCATATCACAGTTAGCAGGTGAGAGAGCCCAGATTTGACCCCAGGATAGAGCCCCTAAAGTCCATGTACTGCCTGTCACGGAGAGGTCTCCATAGGCTGAAAGTGTCACTGGGTTCTGAGCCCCTGGACTTGAAGAAGGGTGCCTGTTATGGCTAGTTTTGATGTCAACTTGACACAAGCTAGAGTAATTTTGGAAGAAGGAACTTCAACTGAGAAAAATGTTCCCACCAAATTGGCACATGGGAAGGAAAGCATACGGTGCATTTTCTAGATTGGTGTGTGAGGTCCCGGCCCATTGTGGATGGAAGCACACCTGAACTGGTGGTCCTGGGTGATAAAAGGTGATAAAAGTAAGCCATGGAGAACAAGCCAGGAAGCAGCATCCTCCAGGTACTTGCCTTGAGTTCCTGCCCTGACATCCCTAGATTATGGACTATTAGCTGTAAGAGGCAATAAACCCTTTCCTCCCCAAGTTGATTTTGGTCCTGATGTTTCATTATAGCAATAGAAATCTTAACTAAGACAGCACCCAAAGCAAAGGCTTTCATGAGATGTAGACTTTCGTGACTATAGGTGGCCCTCAGATTCCCCCAACAGTCCACATGTCTGAGTATCCCAAACTCCCCACATGTTCTGGTGCCCAAATCTGTATTTTCTTCCATGATCAAGAAGGTCAGGGATCTTCCCCTTTGCTCATCTGTAGCAGGAAGGCAGACAGGGTGCTTAAAAAGACAAGGGTCCCTTTTCACCCATGCCTGGTAGTCACTTCACCTGGGACTCACCCAATGAGAGAACAGCTATGGTCAGTGACTGTTATCTCTAAGAAGAAAGACTAGACGATCCTTCCCGGAGATCTCAGAGACATCCGGATATAGCCCATCTGAGAGTCTTCCTGGTAAACATATCTAAGACAAAGTTCCAAAGCTGTGATGGTTAGCTCTAGGCTTCCACAAGGCTTGTAGGCCACCAAAGCCACAAAGCCAAAGCCCATTCAGGACAGAATCTGGTCACCCTGAATTCCAGGATGGTGATTCAGAGGAGTGCAGGTAAGCCCGGTATGGAAATTTGTTTTAAGAAGAATGAATATATTAATAGGAAATGAATGAATAAATTCCAAGCATAAACCCTCAGTTTTGGATCCATATCACTTAGGAAAATATCACTAACCTTCATTCATTCTCCCGCCCCTGTAAACACTTGATCTTTAAACTCATTCCCATCTAAAACAAATATGCTTCCGAGAGCCCTGACATGTGAATATATTTGACTAATAATCAATTAGAAAGGGTTAAAGGCTAAGAAATATACTTAAGAGAAAGGAATGCAACTATTAATCTATTTCCTGATTAATTCTGGCAAAGATAGGATGTAATGGTTGGAGCCCTCATAGCTTTGATGGAGCATGAAATGACTTTAGGTAACAAACCAAAGGAACAGAAACAACAGAGAAGGAATCTAGTTCCTCGATACTGTAAGGCACCGGGGCTACCATGGGCAGCTCCTCTTTGCATTTGGAACACAGGAAAGAGGTGTTTCTCATATATTTTATAGACTACTGTTATTTTGGAGTTGTTTCTTTTTAAAGTGTTCACAACTGATAATCTGAAATCCTCTGGGGAAGTTAGCATGGCTCTCAAGTGGCAGGGGGGCCACATAGTCATGGGCTCAGGCTAGATGCATGCAAGCTCTTGATAGGGTGTGTCCTTTTTTCCCCTCTGCCTTCACTGAGCAAGCCAGGCAGTCTCCCTGGATTGACAGGGTTTGGGCTTTCACCACAGATAGGTGGGTGCCTCCTGCTTGGGTTAGAGAACCTGTTATTTGCAGCAGACAGGCCATCCCAGGCCAGCAGCACGTTCATCACGGCCTCACCTTTGCAAGCTGTTTCTACATGCAGGGGCAGGGCTGCTGCTGACTCAGACTTCCTGGCCTCTGGGTTGCTGACTGCAGTGGAGCTCACTGTTAGGACCTGCATCTGTCCACTAGCCCCAGACAAGGACTCGGAAAGTCTGAGGGCCTGGGCAGGCTCGTGTCAGAGCAGAGGACCCAGCTTTCCCTCTGGTTTGCACTGGTCTCTTCCCACCGCCCACGTACTAAAGCTGCCAATGCTCCCACATTCATTTGGGTAGGGGAAATTTTAATAGCTTGCCAAACAGACAATGTGAAACAGAATATAGGAAGGCAGAGGTCAAGGTGCAAACCCTGTCATCCCAGGTCATGGGAGACTGAGACAGGAAGACCAGAGTTCTAGGCCAGCCTAGGCTTTATAGTAGGTTCTAGGGCATTCTGAGGGAGATCTTATTCCAAAGTCATAATAGTAATGATAATGTAATACTGATAATAAAGATATATACACAGAAAAGAAATCTTATTGTTATAGTCTTATTGTTCTTACTCTTCCAGTTCCTCAAGTCTTTGAGTTCCTTGCCCCCATCATCATTAGTTTTGCACATTCCATTCCTGAGTGTCCCACAGAAAACAAACTCATGAATATACATTGTCCACTTTTATTAGGTAGAATTCAGTGTATGGTTGCCCAGACCCATAGCCCTTCCGTCATATAACCAACGTCCCAGAGCTCTCCCAGTTCATGCTGTGAAAGGCTTCAGTCTTTGGAGTACTTGAATATATTCCTCTGAATGAATGTGCTAGAATCATTTCATCTCCTCTCAACAGTCATCCTGTGTCTCCAGCTTGCACACAATGCTGTAACTAAGCAAGATGAACAAGTATCTCTGTGGGTTCAAAGGGTATGCACACACTCACAACTTTGCTGGTACAGATGGTCCTGACTGACAACCATCTAATTTGTTTGGCTTGATTTTCTGGATATGTGGTCTTTTTCTGGGTTAGCAATGCATGGTGAGATCTGCTCTTGGGCAGCCCAGAGCCAGCTGTCGGATATCTTCCTCTATCTCTGTCTTATTTCCTTGAGTTGCCGCTCTCCCAGTGAGCTGGAAACACACTGTTCTGACCAGGGTAGCTGGTCAGGGCACTCTCAGGATCTGCTTGTCTTGTCCGTCAGTGTTGGGGTTCTAGGTGGGCACAGCCATGCCTGGCTTCTTAACTTGAGTATCCGGAATTTGAATTCATACCCTCATGCCTTTGCCATTGAGCTGTTCTTGTAGCCTCTTTCTTAGTTTTTAATGGATTTATTGGACCATTATACCCTCACAAGTTAGGAAGTATCTGTCTGGACCAGTGCTTTCCAAAGGACTTATCCTAATTTCTACTTTCACCAGCACTTGACTGATATCTACCCAACTTTAACATGAAAATGCATCATGAATATATTTTAATTAATCAACTGGTTTTCATTATTTTATGTCTTGTATCAAGCTATAGATACTCTTTACTTTTTAAAAATCATTTGATTTTTGCATCTTTCTTCTTTAGCTATGTAGCCCATGCTAACCTTGAGCCTCTGAGCCTCTTACAAGTGCTAGGATTATCAGCATGTGCTACCATGTCTAGCTTTGTTTGCAAATTTTTGTGTCTTCAACCACTCTTCTTTTGAGTTACTAATAATTTTCTGTTTACTGCCATAAGTTCTTTGCATATTAGGAATATTAAAATATTAGTATACAATATGAATTGTGAATATTTTTCCAGTTTATCTATGATTTGCTAACAGTTTTTGGTTTGCTGTTAGATTTTTTGTTTAGCTGAGTAAAATATTGAGGGATTTTTTTAATACTAAAATTTATCAAGAGAACGTTTTATGAGCATTGGATTGGAAGCTATCATGTTTTGTAAGTGATTTACATGTTTCCTCTTAAAAGCCCACTTTGTAGCACTGTAAGCGGAGTCTAATGGGAGGGGCTTAGGTCTCTCCAGGCATACTATGGGAAAGGCATACTCTCCTGTTTCAAAAACTGATCTTTCACTCTTGTAGATGCTTTTCCATCCACCACATGACCTCCTCACATCATATCTACACTGTTTATACTTGAAACTTCCCAAACCATGAGCTACACATGCTGCTTGACTGTAAAGTTAGCCTGCCTCAAGTTTGTCACTATAGCCACGGGAAATGGACCAATCCATCTTCAGCAGGACCTCATGCCCCATGTTTCCTTTGTGTAGCACAATTTCTAATTGGTCTTAATAGTAAAATCCTGGAGTTAGATACTGGGGTAAATGCTGAAGATCAGAGAAGCAAAGGAGCCAGCCACTAGGGAGACTTTTTACCTCTACCAAATCCTCAGATGGAAAAAGAAAAGATTCTGTCTCCACGAATCCTCAGATTGAATGGCGTATTCACCGTATATTCCTCTCTCTGCCCAGCTATATCCCTTCCTGTCTCCACCCCCCCTAGTGTTGGGATTAAAGGCGTGTGACTCCCAAGTGCTGGGATTAAAGGTGTGAGCCATCACCACCTGTCTCTGTTTCTCTTAAAGGACTGGATCTCTAGCGCAGCCCAGGGTGGTCTTGAGCACAGAGATTCATCTGCTTCTGCCTCCCGATTAAGGGTGTGTGCCACCACTGCCTGGCCTCTATGACTAACTAGTGGCTCGCTCAAAACTCTACTCCTCAGGCAAGCTTGATTTGTTTTAGCACAAACAAAACATCACCACACCTTTGAAATATTTATGCTTCTGATTTTAAAATGTTTTATCTGCTTGTACATAGTTAACCTGTTACCACTTTCCCCATTATCTTTTTTCCTAAGATTCACTTGCTTTTATTTTGTGTTTATGAGTGTTTGCCCTCATGTGCATTTGTGCACCACATGTGTGCCTGGTACTTACAGAAACCAGAAGAGGATGTGACACCCTTTGAAACTAGAATGACAGATGGTTGTGAGATGCCATGTGGGTACTAGGAATTGAACCCAGGTCCTCTGCAAGAGCAACCAGTGCTTTTAACCACAGCTCCCCAGCTCTTAGCTCTCCCCTAATATATTCTTTCAGTTCCTTTCTCTTTCCCCTGATGTTTCATAGACTACTTTTACTTTTACACCAAAGATTGTGCTTAGTTCTATTTGTTTTCTATTCTCTTATGTTGGATGATTTCTGTATCTATGTCATGACAATTTAATAACAGTTAGCTGATCATCAAACTTCATGATATACTTAAATACTTGCCATTATTTTTTCTTTAGATTTTAGAAGCCTTGAACTCACTATGTAGATGAGGATGCACTGAACTTCAGATCCTCCTGTCTCCACCTCTAATGTGCTAGCATTCATGACATGGGCTGCTATACCTGCCTTTATGAAGTGAAGGGGATTTCACTTCGACTTTCCAGCATGCTAGGCAAGCACTCCTCAGGTCTCCCTGCAGTGTAATGTGAAAATCACCAAGTCTGCCTCTGAAACAAAAACAAAAGTTTGGATTTTCTTGTTGAGGTGACACTACGTTTAGAATATAACCTTCATAAAAATCTGCCACTGTTGTGAGAACGAGTCTTCCTGGCCAAGGGCAGATTTCATGTTGTCTTTAGTTCGTGTCCGCTGGTGTGTCTTTTGGCAATGTCTTACAGTTTCCTCCACAGCAAACCTTATTTCCATTAAAGTTTATTCCTAGACACATAAACATTTTATAGCTGCTGTTCTTGTGTGTTCATCCATTATATCTGTTTGATCAGTCAGTCAGTAAAAAGAAATCCTGTTAGGGCTTTCATTCTGAGGAAACGGAAAGCAGGCATTGGCTTCAAAGTTGCTGGAAGTGCTGGGGAACAAAAGAGAAGTGGGGTTACCTTGGACCAGAGAGGTGTTTGCATACCCATTAAGGACCATTAAGGTACTGCCAGTGCAGTGGGGTCCCTGGAGTTTTCGGCTGCCACACCAAGCTGATGCCATTCTTTGGAGTGTCTGCCTGAAGAGTTTGAGGCCCCTCTGCACCCCTACTGCATCTCTAATCCTCCTGCCCTCTCTCTCTCTGGATCAAACCTGAGGCCTTACATATGCTAGGTCAGTGTTCTACCATTGAGCTATACCACAACCCAATTAACTTTTTTCTTAGTTTATTTGCAACCATCTTTCCAAAACCTTGATTACTGGGAAACAAACCTTATGTATTACATGATCTTGTCTATAGACATTTCAGTAGTAATCATTAAAAAATAGGTATTCTTGGTTGAAGAGACAGCTCAGTCAGTCAAGTACTTGCCTTGAAAACATGAGGACCTGAGCTTCCTCATCAGAACCCACAGAGAAAACCAGGGAGGCAGAGACAGGTGACTCCCTGAGGCTTGCTGACTCACCAGGCTACCCTACTTAACCAGTTCTGGAACAGTGAGAGAACCTGTCCCCAAAAGAAGGTCCAAGTTTGCTGTCCAGCCTTTACACACAAATGAATACACAGCTACACATGTACACACACTGTGTGTGTGTGTGTGTGTGTGTGTGTGTGTTGCACACACACTCACACACACACAGAGTCTGTCTTAGTTAGGGTTTCTATTGCTGTGAAGAGACACCATGACCCGGCAAACTTTGATACAGGAAAATGTTTAATTGGCGGTGGCTTACAGTTTCACAGGTTTAGTCCATTCTCATCATGGTGAAACACGTGGTGACATGCAGGCAGTCATCATGGGGGAGGGAGCTGGGAGTTCTACATCTTGATCTGCAGGCAACAGGAAGTGAACTGAGTGTCACACTGCGTGTAGCTGAAGCATAGTACTCTGGCGGAAGACTCAAGGATGCTATTTTAGCAGCAGAAAATAGACTAAGGAACCAAGGGAAGGGGCCTCTTGTTTTCAATGTTTTATTTATTAATTAATTATAACTATTAATAATTAATTAACATGCTGAGACAGATTCTCAGATATCCCAAGCTGACTTGTACTTACTCTGTAGCTGACAGCGACCTTGAACTTCTGATCCTCTGGTCTCTACTTCCCCAGTGCTAGGATTACAGGTTCCCTGCAGTGCCGGAGAAGCAACCCATGGGGTTTTGCTAGAATGCTGCTCCTCTACCAACAAAGACACATTTCCAGTTCTCGGTTCATGTTATTAATTTCTTGTTCTAATGAACTGTGGTCAGAAAATGGTCCATATTATTTTCATATTCATTCAGGTTTTGTTTTGTGGCACAGTATATTTCATTTCCTCAGATAACACCAAACACACACTCAAAAAATCTGTTTTTTAGATTTAACACTAAAAATCTATGCTAAAAATAGGTTTTTGAGTTAAATTTTTAAGCCTGTTTTATCATAAATTTTCTACCAGGTAGTAGGTAAATTAAAATATGCTAGTAACAAGCATAGTTTTGTCTATTTCTCCTTTTAGGTACTAAATTTCACTTTAAGAATAGTACTAACTAAACTTTTCAGTTTAGACAATATTCATGGAGGTTGCACTTCACTTATGAACTAGTCTTTGGTATTATGTGTTTCAACTTTGTTCCATTTAATACTCTTTCACTGAAATTCGTCTTTGCCCCATAGAAAAATTTCGGTCATTGCTTTCCCTTTTCCTTTTTCCTTTATGTTGTTGGCTTTAATATTTTCAATGCGCTTTGTCCTAGTTATTTCTAATGCAGTGCACTGAAGAGTTGAGTTTTATTTTTTGAAACTTAATCTGAGGATTTTTCTCTTTACCAGTCAAGATTGGAAAGTAGCATGTAGTGCTAATGTTGTCATATGATTGCATGCAATGATCTGTTTTAACAGTTAAAAGTTTACTATGTTATCTATTTTAACATGTTATATGTAGTTCTTATAAGAGTAGAAAATTATTTATTGTTGTTGTTGTTTTGCTTTTAGGAAAAGATTCCATGTAGTCCCAAATGACCTCAAAATTGACCACATAATTCTGTGTTGGTCTGCTCTAAACAGTAACTCTTAGATTCCCAGCTATTCCGTTAAAGAAGCTACCAACAGAATTATCATACTTACCACCCAGCTTTTATGTGTTTTTATACAGTTCTGTCAGCTCAACTCCATCTCTGTTTTAGTCTCATTTTACCAGTTTGGTCTAGTCAATGTCCATGGCTAATCATGTTTCCATAGTCCTCAGTGGTATTGTGACTGTCTGAAATGAAGTTACATGCCAGTATTTCCCAGAGGACTGGCCCATGAAAACATTCACAACTCTTTGCCACTTAAGGAGAGGAGTCTTTGTAGGTAGAGAAATACTGGGGAGTGGTTCTATGAGGTGGGTCTAACCTGGGAGGAGCTTTGATTATTCGGTGCCTGAGTCTAGACTGCTTAGGGAGGAGTGGGGGACACTCACCACAGCCTACAGCCCTCAAACTCCCTCATTTCTGCAGAACTCACAACGGTCCCTCAGGCAGAACATATATCTGAATTCATAGGGACTTGAACCGATGGAGCCTGGAGCTCAAAGAATCAAACATAGGTTTATAAAGGGTTTGAGAAGACAAAAAGGTGCCCTTCACTCTGAGGACCAAACAGTCCTGCAGACAGTGACCACTCCTAGGGTCCAAGTCTAAGCACACCCCCGCAAACAGTAGGCACTGAAACATCTGGTATGGTGAAGTGAACATCTTTTGTCTGCATGCCATCAGCAGCATCCTGTAACCTTGCTATGCCTCAGTTTCCTCCTCTGTGAAGTGAGGGTAATAATATACCCCCAGAATCCTTGTGAGGAGTCAGTAAGCTATAGTGTACAAGAAATACTGGGACTGCCTGCACATAGTAAATATACAGGTGTTAGGAGTTATTCTCATTATTACCTCCAGTTATTCTCATTATTACCTCCAGCCTTCATTTTTACGCCATGCTCCGCTGTGTTATACATGAAGACATATGTTGCCCAGATGTGCACCCTTTCCCTGCCCACATCCTTCACTTGCCTACTGTACAACAATCCACCTGTAACCTACTATAAATGTGCCACCCTTGTCCATGTGAGAAAACCCGTTTCTATGGTTTTCTAGCCAAGGACCTAATTTGGAGACACTCAGTGGGGTTTTTGCATGTGGTTCTGGGCTTCATAAAGTTGGAACAGAATACCCAAGGCTGGCTAAATCACAAAGAAAAGGAATACATGTCTCACCATTCTGGAGACCACAGTCAGGAAGCTGGTGAGAGCCTTTTCAGAGCTTCAGAACAGGTTGGAGGACACCACGTGATCAAGCCAGTGAGTCACTCTCTCGTGAGTCACTCTCTCATGATAATGACGTCAACAATAGGGTCAGAGCTTCCATGATCTGATCTCTTTAAACTTCCCACTGACCAACACTGATGCACTGACCACAGGCCTCCAACACATAAACTTTGAGGAGCCCACAAACCATACCAGTATGGTATTAGGATTGCCTGGGTTTTCTAAGAAGTAAACACGGGGTAGGTGGAGAGAAACTTGTGCTCCACTGTCTTGGGAGGTTACATGACTCAGGGGAATGCCGATCAAGAGCTGAGTCATAACAAGCACACCCAGGTCTATCTGTTTATAAACAATTCAGGGAAGTTCTGATTTTAGGTGTTTTAACTTGACTGCCATTTGCATCTCCCAACATGGCCATACTGGGGCACTCTAAATCATTTGGCCTCTGTTCCTCTTTACATGTGACAGCTTGAACATACTATATGTCATCTTAATCCTACATGCATAAGAAGATCACCCTCTACAATTTTGATTGCCTTCAAGGACATATCTGGAGATGTGGAATAACCAGTGTTGAATTGTCTGCAGGAAAAAGACCAGTCAGAAGATAGAAGTTTGTCTTTTAAAAGGGTTGGGTAGAGTTTAAAGCATGTAAACACCCCTTAGAGCAGTTACTCTACCCGGTTCCCTCCCTGACTTTTACACTGCGTTTTCATCTATCCTCTATAAAACTGACAGTATCCACACTTCTTTGGTTTGTTTACTGCATAGTCCTTGTACGGAAGAGCAGGCTTCATGCTAACCCTTGTATGTGTGTGTCATGTACTTCGGTCACTGTTCCTTCACTTCCTTCTCTCCTCCAGCTGGTCCCTCTCACTTCCCAAGGACCTACGCATCTGCTCTCATGACTTATTGTTTCTGGACTCCACACATGAAACAAGCCATGGGATTTTCATTTGTTTTTCTTAATGCAGTGCTTTCTAGTTCCCCTCAGTTTCCTGAAAATGTCAAGATTTCACCGTTCTTTTTGGCAGTATAAAACTCCCCCAGAATACATTCAGGATTGTCTTCATCCACTCATTTGTTAGTGGGCATCTAGGCTGTTTCTCTTTCTACGCTGTAGCAAACAATGCAGCAACAAGCATGGGCCGGCATGTATCATTTGGTGGGTTGACTTAGAGTCCTCTGGGTATGCATTTAAGAGTACCAGAGCTGAGTCATATGGCATTTTTCTGATTTCCATAGTGACCGCACTAATTTATATTCATGACAGCAGTGTGTTAGGACCAACCCCATCCTCACCAGCATTTGGTGTTTAATTTCTTGATGATAATACCTCTTAGCCTCTTTCCCTCTAAGCCAGTGGTTCTCAACCTACCTAGTGCCGCCACCCTTTAGTGGAGTTCCTCATGCTGTGGTGACTCCCAACCATAGATTATCTTTATTGCTCCTTCATACCTGCAATTTTTCTACTGTTATGAATCATAATGTAAATATCTGTGATTTCTGATACTTGAAAGGGTTCTTTGGTGCCTTCTAAGAGATCGTGACCCACAGGTTGAAACCATTGTTTTAAAGGGTCTAAGGCTAAAGAAGTCCTTCCATCCTGGTTGAGTTTTATCTTTCAGAGTGGAAGACATGGGGGACATGTTTGAATCTTCTTTTCACTGACACTGTGCTTCTCTGGGCCTTTGTCTCTTCATTTGTCAAAGTGAGAGGAGGGTGTTTAGAGATCCTTCCTGGCTATAGGAATATAAGGCATCAGGTCAGGGAGTACCAAGACCACATTTGCTGGGAGAATAACTCAGACTGGCCTAGAAATTAACAAATTAGGAAGAGCTCAGGACCAGCTCTGCCTACCAGCCTACCCCATTCCCACTGTCTGTCTTCCCTTCCCCAAGTACAAAGCAGATGTGGGCAGAGCTTACTAATGAGAGGTAGACTGAGACCCATCTACCCTCAGAATCCCTCAAGAAACCTGTTAAAGACTGTGATATAGATGTGAATAATTTGCATTGGTATGGAATTTAAGGTCAATTTTGTTACATGTATTTCTGATDTTGATTAAGGTATTGTGACTGTATAGTTCATTTAAAAATGTAATGTACAATTAGAAAATATAGGTTGTTAATGGATAATCAT
>LOEQ01000694.1:227975-239576 GCA_001685075.1 Bramus lutescens | reverse complement strand
CTGGTATCTCAGCGGCTATTGGCTGAAGGAGCGGAAGGAGCTCCCGCAACAAGACTGGGTCTACTGAGAAAGGGAAAACGCCTCCATGCGGAAGAGACTTTCTATGAAGGCTGAATTTTTTGAGTTGACTTGCGTTGAGGAAGGGTTCAGGTATCAAACACCCTGTGAAGTCTACAACTGTAAATCTGGATGAGAGTCACACTCCACATAGCTGATACCCTCCTCAGGGAGGCTGGGCACCCTCCAGCTATTTGAGCAAAGGTGGAAGGAGGAAGGATTTGCTCCCTTTCATACACCTCCTGCCAGGGAGGCAGCACTTTGCTTCCTCTCCCCTTGCCTCTGAACTGAGCCTTGCCTTGTGCTATCCGTCCCTTGGCACTTCAACTTCTGTACACAGACTACAACCACACCCTTGGTTCCTCAGACCCCCTTCCCTGGCTAACAAGGATGGACCACTGCACTTCTCAAATTCCAGTACTGCAGGAGCCAAGCCTTGTAATAAATCTTATGGTTATGAGTTAGCTGTCTAAGGAAGTTGGTTATTGTAAGAAAGAAACTAGATTACATAAGAACTCATTTGCAGGGATCTAGAAGCACTCACAAATGCCTTATTGACTGGGACCCTGAATGATAGAAATTCCAGAAGCCCTTGCTAAAACCTCAGTGTCCTGTGCTAGGTTGTTGAAATTCATCTCAGCATCAGCATCAGTTACTTGCCCTGTTGCTATGGCAGCATCAGTTCACTTGCCCTGTTGCTATGACAGCATCAGTTCACTTGTCCTGTTGTTATGACAACATTAGTTCACTTACCCTGTTGCTATGACACCATCAGTTACTTGCCCTGTTGCTATGACAGCATCAGTTCACTTGCCCTGTTGCTATGACACCATCAGTTACTTGCCCTGTTGCTATGACAGCATCAGTTCACTTGCCCTGTTGCTATGACAGCATCAGTTCACTTGCCCTGTTGCTATGACAAAAATACCTGGTAAAAATGAGTCAAAAAGGAGGGTTTTACTTTTGCTCACACAGGTCTCAGCACTGTCCATCATGACAGGAAGGGAAGGTAAAATGGCCTGAGGCAGTTGCTCACACAGTCTTAGTCAGAGCTGTGAAGAGACACCATGGCCATGACAATTCTTATAGAAAAAGGTATTTAACTGGGACTTGCTTACAGTTTCAGAGGCTTAGTCCATCATTATCATGCCAGGGAGCACGGCAGTACACAGGCAAACATGGTGCTGGAGAAGCAGCTGAGAGTTCTACATATAAATCCTCTGGCAGCAGGAAGAGAAAGACATTGGATCTGGCCTGGGCCCTTGAAACCTCAAAGCTTACCTGCAGTGACATACTTCCTATAAGGCCACACCTCCTAATCCTTTGAAATAGTGCCACTTCCTGGTGACTAAGCATTCAAACCTATGAGCCTGGGTGGAGGTGGGGGAGCATTCTTATTCAAAGCACCGCACATAGCCACATAGGAAACAAACTAAGATGAATACTCATACCCAGCTTCATTTCCTGTTTCTGTCTAGTCTGGGATCATAGCCCACATTTAGACCATCTTCCCATCTCAACCTAATCTAGGAACTCCCTCACGGGCCTACCTGGTTGTTGTTTGCTTTTTGGTTTGTTTGCTTGAACATGACAATTCTAAGTCAGATGAAGTTGACAGTCAAGATTAACCATCAAAGAATCTAAGAAAGGATGTGAATGGTCCCCATGGCACCTCAGGACCAGATATCATAGTAACCTAGAAACCCTGGGAGAAGGTAGGCCCATCCAAGTCCATCATTCTTAGAGTCTTTGGTTACCACAGTGTCTAGAAATGGAGAGAGAAGTTTCCAGTTCTCTCCGTGCCAAACAAGGCATTGTTGCTTCTGTGATGAGCTTTCATCTACTTCACAGGTCACCCCCACCCTGTTACCCCAGGAGCCTCTGACTCCTGCATTCTTCTCTTGGCCTTTCTGGGTGTCTCATTCCTACTGAACCAGTTATGGCGGGTAAAAAATGCTCCCCATGATCTTTGAGAGAAACCAAAGTTCCCACTTGGTCTCTCTCAGTGAACCCACATTTTTTGTCATCCTCAGCTCAGCTCAGGTCGAATGTTTCAACATCTCTGCTCCCCATTCCATGGTCCCCGAAACATGCCAAAGCTGTTGGCTTTGAACCCATCCTCAGTTCTGAGGAACTCCCTGGGTCTTCCTCCTGCAGCCTCCCCACTTAGACAGTGAGTGATCCTTCTGAAGAGGCAACCTCCTATCTCGGCATCTCCTCATCTGCCTTTTCCATCCTGGAGTGTGACTGCCACCATGCTGTTGCTCGAATCCTGGTGAGTGGTGAGTGGAGGAACCCGTGAGTGACTTTACAAGATATTGGTAAGATAATGGGTGTTTAAATTGGGCCTTTGGCAACTTAAACTGTTTGAATAAGTTATTTTTATACAGCACACTCCTGAACCCAAAATATCCTTAAGACTTAAGGTCTTAAAGCGAGTCTCCTTTTTACCTCTCAATTCCACTCTTCAGAGATTGATGCCCATGGAATGTTTCTTCTGTTTTGAGACATTTCCCTTTTAAATGTTTTACACAGTTGGAGGAATGCCATACAAATTGCTCATAAAAATGTAAAATGAAAAATCAAAAGACTTCTGCACTCTAAAAAAGAAACCAGACTATAAAACAAGTGATTGCTTAGTTTTTAGGTTTGCTTCTTTCAGCAATATAATGAGTACAAGGAAGAGTTTTATAGCATTACACACACACACACACACACAGAGAATTTTAATTAGAATGTATCAGGCTGCTCCACAACAATGCACTTTGAACCCTCAGAGTCTTGACACAATGCAGGGTTGCTTCTTGCACGCACACACACTGATGACTCTCTTCTGGGAAGTCATGTCAACCTCCCCATCTCAGCAAATTTTATGTTATCATCTCATCATGTGGCCATGAAGGTTTTAAAAAGAGGAGAGAGAGAGAGAGAGAGAGAGAGAGAGAGAGAATTTTCCAGGGCCTTTTATACTTAGGCTGAGAAATGGCACGTAGAACTCCCAGCCATGTGTGCTGGCCAGTGCTCCTGTGACCTCAGCATGACTGTGCTGGAGTGGGCAGCACTATTCTGCTGTGGGTTCGGAAGAGGAAACAGCATGCTGAGCACAGAGTACTGTGTTTGCTCTACAAAACTGGACCATAAATCTATAAACACAGAAAATGAAAACACCATTAGAAAGTGACTTTGTGTATGAGTGCATTATGAGTAATTTCTTGTTGTTACATACCTTGCAAATAATTTACTGGTGTATCAGCCAAACAATGGAAAACATTTTTAAAACAAGAAAAATATCTTGATATTTTCTGTACCTTTGACATTTCAAACAAAGCATACCCTTTTTAGTCTGAGGATGTGGCTCGGTTGGTGGAGTGCTTACCTAGCACTCATCAAGTCCTGAGTTCCATCTCTAGCACCATAAGAAGGAACATGCAGACACAGACTGTACTCCCACCCTGCACTTGGGAGTTCAAGGCAAGGCAGAACTACATACGACCCTGTCTCAAAAAACAAAAAGACAAAGGAAGAAAGAGGGGAGGGAGGGAAGGAAGCAGGCAGGCAAGAAAAAGAACACACCCATTTTGAAGTTCATAAGACTAAGCAGAAGAGGATCAAATGAAGACCCAGTGCCTTCCAAACCCGAGTTTTCTCTGATTCCAACATTCAGCTGCCCCTAGCTTCCTAACCAACTTATTTCAGTTTGTTTATAAGAAGAAACATGACTGATAGCTTTGGATTCTCCGCCCTTTTCCTTATTTGCTTAGAAAACATTCCCAATGATCAGAGTTTTTCAGTAGAACTATGGAAAATGACAAACCCACACTAAATGGCCCTGTCTGCAGTCTCTTGGATGTCACATGAAGTCCTGAGGAGATAATAAGCCTGGAGCCCACAGGAACAAGCCCGAGCAGGAACATGCAGATCTCACTTTCCCAAGAGGGCAGATCTGATGTCAATCTTCACACAGGCCAAACTGTGAGTGGAAACTGAGCCCAAGGTCTGAGACACATGAGCTCTGCCAAGCACTGCAAAATAACCTGCCATTCCCTCAGTAGACACACCATGAGATTGTCTCCCCACGCCACTGATGCCTGTAGGCTTAAGAGTAAACAGGAGAAACTGACGCAGATCTTTTGGATGCTAGTCCCACCTCAGAGGTTAAAAGGAAGAGATTGGGCACTCAGATCATTGAAACACTCATGTTCTTAGAGCCTGTGGCTTCTCTTTGTCATTCAGTTTGACCATGGGATGCTGGCAGATTTTGTTCCAGATTCTCAATGGATTTGGATCATTGATCTCAATGTGATCATTCATTCCTTTTGTATAACAATGAAGGTAGAGTGTTGTTGTACAAGATAAACTCCATGAGGTGGATTTGGACTCAATGAATCTGGTGTCATGGGTAATTTGCCTCCTCCATCCACATCCATATGGTGAAGCCCTAAACCCTGGCATCTCCACTGGGAGACAGGTCTTCATCATCATGATCCCTAAGTGTTATCATCTGATCCATGCCAATCTCATAGTGAGTGATGTCCAGAGGAAAAACGGAGGTTAAGGTAGAGATGCATAGGCAGAGGGCTGCAGGAACATACCAAGAGAGGATCCTGCCTACAAGCCAGGGAGGGAGGACTCAGCTCTGAGGCTCTTGATCTTGAACTTCCAGCCTCCACTTATAAAAGAATACTTTGTTGCTACAGAAGTCTGTGATACTTGCTTACTATAATCCTCATATAGCAGTGTATTAGATCCTCACCACTGGGACAAAATGCCAGGTGTCCACAGCTCTGTAAGTGTGTGTATGAGCACATATGGGGGTCAGAGGCTGATGCTAGTTGTCTGCCTCAGTCATTTTCCACCTTGTCTTTTGAGACAGGGTCTCTCACTGAGCCTGGAGCTCACTGATTTAGCTAAACTCCACCTACCCACCATAGCACTAGGGTGACAATGACACATTGTTTCACTTGACTTTTAGATGGGTCTGAGATCAGAATTGAGGACCTCATTATTGTAAGGCAAGCACTTTACCAACTGAGCCATCTTACTGAGTCTGGTAAAACAAAAGGTTATTTGCGTGGGCTGCCCCATGCACTGTGTGAGGTGGCCTGCATGCCAAGACCCAACTTGCACAACCTCTCTGACCTCCCAGCTGACCTGCCAGGTCATCTGGTCCATTGACCATACTCACACATTGAAAGACCTGATCGATGTCTAGGACGTGGTTTAGAAACTGGGGCATAGACTACTATCGATTAGTGGAGATGAGGCAGGCAAGGTCATGGGGAGTTCATTTATCCATTCACCCAGTTATTCATCCAGTCAAGAAACTGGTTCAGAGCCAGTGATTACTGACCCAGAGGTTGGAAGATATATGAGAGTTGGTCCCTATGCTCAGATACTCACCATTACGCACCCAAAGATATGGTGCTGGCTTCTCACCAATATGTTTGCTGTCCAGAGCGGCTCAGGACTTGAGGGGGGAAAAGCCAGTACCTTACTAATCCAGGCTGGGAGAGAGGAGAACAGGCAGAGACATACAGTGGGGGCATGTATTGCAATGCTGGTGTTTTTTCTTGTATTCTCTCCCTACCAGAATCTCAAGACACAGCACAAGCTAATCTGAAATTTGCAGTTCTCCTGCTCTGGCCTTCTGAGTGCTGAGGTTATAGACAAGTGTCCCTACACTTGGCTAGGAATGCTGATCTTTCCTGGGGCTCTTGTTTGGGACAATGAGATTCAGGTAACAACAGCTTTATCTTTTCAAGGTTCCCAGAGCCTCAGCTGAGTCTGCTTTTATAAATGGGGAGTCGTGCAGAACAAGATGAGGCAATGCTCTGTGAGAAGGAATTGGTGCAGTGCTGGAAATGAGGCTCCGTGCACTTTGTCAGCATGTGTAAAACCCTGAGTTTAAAACCCAGCACCTTGGGGTTAGGTGCAAGATCCGAATACCAATACCAACACAGGAACCACAACTCCAGGCTTCGCTGGCACTGCTAGAGATGGCTCAGGCTGTCCAGGTAGAGGACACCTGCTGCAGGAAAGCGTGGCTGTGGGAGGGAAACCTGGAAGATACTGAGGCCCAGAGTCATGTAAAAATGGCCTCACTGAACTGTTCTTAATTCCCAAAGAGGTTAAGGAACTTGTAATGGTGCTGGGAAATGGGACAAACCACAGAAGCTGGCATTCTTCTTTGCTAGGCTAGCCTGCTAGGCCCTGGGAAACCTTGCAGCCAAGGTCATTTGGCCATTGGGGGTAGAGGTGGGGAGATGGGAGAGAGGGTTTGTGTACCTCTTTTCTACTTTTCCTCTTCTAGTTAAATACAAACCAAATAATGAATGTGCTGCCGAAGTTCTCGGGACATGTGGTAGCAGCAGCTGGGTGTGTGTGCTGAGTTCTGGTGGAACTCCTCAGTAGACGGAGCCACAGTGGGGGAATGTTTAACCAGGGAGGGTGCAGGGAGTCCGCGTTCCCCAGAGCTCAAGCCACAGCACTGACCTTGGGCCTTCCAGAAAATGCTGAGCAGGGTTTCTGATGCTCAGAGCCCCCTCCACTGTCCAACCAAGGCCTGGGCTTTGCTCAGATCCCTTTACCTTCTCTGCCACATCAAGGGTCCACCAGAGATGATAAAGGGACCTTACAAACCAGGACAGAAGACTTGGAAGTCAGGTCACTCTTTCAGAGAGAAATACTGAGCACAGAGGTGGTGTCCATGCTAAGCAAGGCTCTGGGTCACCCTAGTCAAGGATGTGTAGAAAGGAGGAACCTGGTGACCAGTCACAGCCTCCTTGATGTCCCACAAACAGGGGTGGCTTTCACAAAGGACCCTTGAGACCTCATTTGAAACATGGAGCTGGTTCAGGACTAGATTCACAATAGTTCACACTGGTTCAGGACTAGACTCACACAAGCTCACACTTGGTTCAGGACTAGATTCACAATAGTTCACACTGGTTCAGGACTGGGCTCACACAAGCTCACACTTGGTTCAGGACTAGATTCACAATAGTTCACACTGGTTTAGGACTATACTCACACAAGTTCATACTTAGTTTAGGACTAGATTCACAGTAGTTCACACTGGTTCAGGACTAGGCTCACACAAGCTCACATTTGGTTCAGGACTAAATTCACAATAGTTCACACTGGTTCAGGACTATATTCACACAGGTTCACATTTAGTTCAGGACTAGATTCACAGTAGTTCAAACTTGGCTCAGGACTAGACTCATACAAGCTCACAGTTGGTTCAGGACTAGATTCACAATAGTTCACACTGGTTCAGGTTGGGCTCACACAAGCTCACACTTGGTTCAGGACTAGATTCACAGTAGTTCACACTTGGCTCAGGACTAGACTCATACAAGCTCACATTTGGTTCAGGACTAGATTCACAATAGTTCACACTGGTTCAGGACTAGGCTCACACAAGCTCACACTTGGTTCAGGACTAGATTCACAATAGTTCACACTGGTTCAGGACTGGGCTCACACAAGCTTACACTTAGTTCAGGACTAGACTCACACTAGCTCAGACGGTGTCCTCGTTTGAAGGCAAGAAGGATCCCATCTCATCTCTTGTCATCTCTTGTCTCTTTGTACTTGAGGTGATCCCGTCATAAAGCCCCACCCCCCACCACTTTATGTCAGGAGCTCTGTACGTTTCTCTGCAATCCTCCAATCTCAAAGCTGGCTCAGTCCAGGCACAAGCTGGGTGCTGGACTGACTTCCTCTCTTGAGGCGCCACCCACCCTGCCTCCAGATTTATCTTTCTGTGATCCTTTGAGGGGGAGCTCAGGAGAAAGCTGTGCTGTGCAAAGGCCCTGAGGCAGGAGTGTTCACAGTCTTTACTAGGAACCTGAAGTGGCTTCAGGAAAGACCACAACGTGTGATGGAGCAGGGCATTTGTTGGTATAGCTGCTGTGACTAAAAGTCTGGTAGTCCATTCACATAGATGCCTTCTAAAACTCCCAGTGGGTACTCAAGACCTCATTTACACTGTTTTCTTCTGTACACATGACTTAGTCAGTGTTCTGCTGCTGTGAAGAGACACCTTGACCATGGCAACTCTTAGAAAGGAAAATATTTGATTGGGGCTTGCTTACTTTTTCAGAGGTTTAGTTCATTATCTGCATGGTGGGCAGCATGATGGTACACAGGCAGACATGGCACCAAGACTTCTGGACATCTGGATCTACAGGCAACAGGAAGAGAAAGACAGTGGGCTTGACTTGAGCATTTGAAACCCCAAAGCCCATTCCCATTGACACACTTCCTCTAACCAGGCTGCACCTACTCCAACAAGGTCACATCTACTAATCCCTTTCAATAATGCCATTCCTTAATGACCAAGAATTCAAATATGTGAGCCTATAGGGGCCATTCCTAGTCAAACCACCACACCATACATACCTATGATAAAATTCAGTCAATAAATTGGACACAGTAGGAGACTGACAAGTAATAAAATGGAACAATTGTGGCAATATACCAGATAATAAAATGGTTACTTATTTCTTCTCTTGCACACTACAATGAAGGTAGCTGGGCCGCACTCACCGTGAAGACTCAACAGTCCATCTGATAACAGAGATGGCCACTAAGTAGTGGGGGCTACAATATGCAGTGAGCGACTAATGCCTGTTGGCATGGCAGTTGGCAACAGATGGGAATTAGAGCGTTCAGTAAATGATTAATGGCATTTGTGTATGGAATGTAGATATGCTAGACAGAGATGCTTATACTTCAGGTGGGACAGGCATGTGAGAGAGTACAAGGTTTCATAATGCTATTCAGAGCAGAGCAGCACTGAAAACTTATCAATTGTTTACTTCCGGAATCTTCCATTTAACTCTTTAGAACACAGTGACTGTGAGTAACTGAAGTCACAGGAAGCAAAACTGTTGGAAGGGACCCCTATGTCTTTGACATGGGCCTTAAGCAGCAGAATAATACCTCCTCTTAAAGTGCAGTTTTCTGAAAAGCGCCAAGCTGGTTTCTGCTGAGACCTCCAGCCCGAGTTCACTGATGGCACTTCTGAACCTGTGTCTCATTTTGTCCTCCTCTGTATCCATCAGTGTCTTGGTTTTCTCTTGCTAAGATATCATTCAGAATGCTTTAGGGCCACCCTTATTAGCCTCTAACTGATTTTTAGAGATCCTCCCTCCAAATGCAGTCACATTCTGAGGTTGGGGTTAGGGTTTCAGCATGTAAATTCTGGGGATGTAGCTCTGCCCATATAGACAAAACCTAGCAGAGCCTCAGAGTGTCCTGATAGATGATTCTAAGTTGACCCGAGGCCAGCAGAGGAGGGGATCTGAGAGACAACACATTTTTCCAAAAGACTGTCTGGGCAGATATGGTGGCTATTGTCCAAAGAAGTCTTGTCTCAACTAAAGAAGAGGTCTCAGGAGTGGACAGCAGGGAGAGCCCAGTAAGGGAGTATAGTGGGGCATTTGGGGTAGGAAAATGGCTGGTATTTGGAACTTGAAAACTGAAATGGCAGTCCAGGCTGATGGTTGACTACAGACAGAATGTGAGGGGAAAAAAATGGCCAAGGTCACATAACCTCAGCACACTCCCCTACTAAGTGGCTTTGGGGAGGGACTTCATGTCCCTTCATGAGGAGATTGGTTGCCTACTAATGAGGGACGAGGAAGTAATAGATCCTTAGGGTATTAATGGTCCTGGCACAGCAAGTGAACCTCTTCTGGGCTGAGGATGATTGGTCCAGCCCCATGGGATGCCTCCTGGGCATTGGAATCTATCCAATACCCCAGAGCTCATCAGATCACACACTGTAGCTGCCCCTCAAACTGTATCACCTTGCATGCTTCAATCCCAACTCTGTGTTGAGACATTCCACATGATCCTTCAGGTAGGGAGGATGTCCCAGGCCCTGTGACAAAATAGCACACAGTTGAGACTGGAATCCAGGCTCTGGCTGTGTGAGCCTGGCCCATCCCTTTACCTCTGTATGAGGATGGTCATAACTGTCCATGGGCCACTGCAAACAAGAGATAAGCCTATACAATGGTTAACTAGGGAGATAACAGTTTATCAACCATTACTCATTACCTAAATTCTACATGTGACCATAGTGAAAGGTGCTAACCTTTCCTCACTCTGCATCCCCAAGGCTTCTCACAGGCCAGAAGACAGTGCTGTCTGCAGATCACACAGCTTTGTTTGCTGGAGACCAGAGACCTCCAGCTGAAGCCTCCAGCAACAGCTTGACTAACTTGGGTACTCTCAACTACTACAGACCACAGTGGTCTTCTCTGTATGGAACACACCCTGTCACAGGATGGTATCCAAAGCGTCCCATCCTTTCTTGCAACTGTAGGCCAAGTCGCAGGAAGACATCAGCCTTGCTTTCCAGGACCTCATCAACTTCCTGTTGATGCCCAACCACTTCCTGCCTCCTCTATTCTGGTATCATGGCCAGCCAAGGTGGCAGATTCAGGTTAATGTAGGCTCAGAGGGTTGAATAAGATCAAATCTCAGAGTTATAAATCATCTTGAGTTATCTGTTACATTGCAGTGACATTTGGCACCAGTGTTTCTTCCAGTTTCCTCCCCACCCCCATCCAGAACAGCTGCTCCAGGCTGAGCAGCAGTGTGCAAAGGGAAGGGGAGAAAGAGCAGACACAGGTTCTTTCCTACTGCTTCCTGCCACTGTGACAGATGCTGCTCTGGCTGGCACTCCCCACTGCCATGAAACCTGAGCCCTCTGAAACTGAGCCAAATTAATATTCCCCTTGGAAGCTGCTTGCTGCAGACAGTTCACTAGTGTCAAGAAAGCAACTATTACACAGCTTGATGGGCGTGGTCGACCGGTAAGCTAGAATTAACCAGACCAGCTCAATACAACAGATTTAGTTTAATAATTGGAAAATGGTAAACTCACATGACCAGGGTCCAAAGCGCACCTGGATGTCCAAGTTTATCTTCCCTGGCCCCAGGAGGCCACACCCTAGCCAAATGTGATTGGCTGAACTTCCCCATCAACAGCTTCATATGGCCCACAAACATACATGTGTTCCTTTCCCTATTTTATATACACGCACACACGCGTGCACACACAAACACACACACACGCACACCTGTATGTGCCAGTAAAAGTCCTTACCTGACAGACTGAATAAGCATTTCTGTTTACACTAGTTTCGTGCAGAGGGGACTGGGGCAGAATTATTGCTGCCTCTGGGCTTGGAATGTCATCTCAACAGCTCTCCCTGTCTCCTGGCCTCCATATGCTGGGAATATGAATTCAGGTCCTCATGTTTGCCCTGCAGCACTTAAGGATCCCAGCCATCTTCCCAGTCCCTCCATCTTTTTGTTTTCTTGGTTTGTGGTCAGAGTGTTGGGATGGAGTGGGGAGAGGTTTACTATCCATACACGAAAATGAAAACACCTTTTAGTGACAATGCAAAGTGATCTGTGATGATGCCTGCACCCCTCCAGTTCATGGTGCCTGCACCCCTCCAGTCTACCGTGGCTGTGCCCCTCCAGTCCACGGTGCCTGCACCCCTCCAGTCCACGGTGCCT
>LOEQ01000694.1:119840-152444 GCA_001685075.1 Bramus lutescens | reverse complement strand
GAGAGAGAGAGAGAGAGAGAGAGAGGAATTTACAGAAGTCAGTCCTCTCCTCCATCTACCATATAAGTTCCAGAGATTGAGCTCAGGTTTAGCATCAAGAGCCCCTTACCTGTTGAGCCATGTTGCTGGCTCAAATCTATCTTTAATAAATATTCCAGCCTCGGGTATTCTGTTATGGTAACATAAAACCGGTCACAACACTGTGTTTTGGAAACCTGAGCTGACATGCCAGAGCCCAGCTCTAGCTGGGACACTGAGAAGAAGTTCCCGACCACATGATGCTCCCTGATAGATGTCCTGGTCTCCAGAGCCAGCCAAATCTCTATCTGTGAAAAAGGGGTTAGTGAAGACACAGTTTGATGAATAATTTGGTTCATGCGACAAGCTTAGATCCCAGACAGCATGAGGCGTCCCTGCTGGGCCCTGTCCTACTTCCTGAGCCACAGAATTTGTGAGCATAATGAAATTGTCATTTGACGTCAGTAGCTCTTTGGAGCATTTTGCTTTACAGTAAAACAGAAACCGAGAGGTCCCTTCCCTGTTGTCCACAGGCAGAGCAACTGTTCCTTTTCTAAAGTAGTGCTGTGTGGTCATTTCTTTTGTTCTCTGGGCCTCTGCCTACCAGTCTCACACACTGCCCTAGGGTGATTTATCAAAATGTTTTCTTAAACAAAACCCTCCTAGGGGTGCCTCTGATGCCAGCAATTAAAATAGCAAAGACTTTTTTCTCTGCCAAAGTTTTGAGTCCTTGGCACAGACAAAGGGACACTCAAATTTTTTTTTTGTCCTGCTTTTCTTTGAACCTGAGGAGCAGAAGGGTGAATAGGAGAGTGTGGGGTGAGGGGAGAACCACAGTTAGGATTGCAGAGATACACCACTGGCTCACATAGGACCGCGCGTCTGTCCGACAGGGTTCAGCCATAGAAGTGCTCCTAGCAGGCAGCTTAGCAGGAAGTGCAGCCGCTACAAAGCACTGGAGGCTCTGAGAAGCCTTAGGTGCAAGGTTGTCAGATAAAACACCAGACAGCTAGTCAAGTTTGTATTTCAGACAAAGATGCTCCCCTCTTCTCCCCTTCCCCGTTTTCGCGCACGCGCGCGCGCACACACACACACACACACACACACACANAGAGAGAGAGAGAGAGAGAGAGAGAGAGAGAGAGAGAGAGAGAGAGAGGTCCCATGAAAATTTATACTAAAATATGATTTGCTATTTTTCTCAGTGCAAATGTAACCATAACAGGGTTTCCTGTATTTTCATTTGCTAATTTGGGTAACTGCCCTGGGGACCTGCTGGGAAACCAGAGGTTAGAGCTGCAGGAAACTTCCTTCCCTGGGCTGCAGGATGGGAGGTGTCTGTGTTCAGGGACCAAGGCTGTCCTGTCAGGTGACCCAGGCAGGCACTGCCTGGCAAAATCCCGGATGAAGGAAGCGCCACTCATCTCTGCTATGGAGATGTTGCCTGGGCGAGCAACTGGAGTGTAACTCTGAGCCCATTCCAGCTGCTTGCCCTCCTCGCTGCTCACTGATGGCTGAACCCAGCTAGAGCCACTGGCAGTGAATCCTTGGAAATGTAATTTGCAGAAGCGACTCCTGTGGGACCCAGCAGGGCACAACAAAAGCATTAATCTCTGCACTCTAAATTCTATTATATTAATAAAAACGATTGCATTAGATGTCTAAACCACTTATTCAACCCTTGCGGGGTTTGCAACACTGTGTTAAGCAATCTTTGCACATTCTTTCAAATTCCTCTTCACATTCATCAGGACTCTGAGGCTCAGAGAGATTAAGAAATCTGCCCTGAATGTACACAGAAGTAGGTACAGTCATTCTCAAGCAAGAAGGAGGAAGAGCAAACCATAGGGACCCACTGGCAGCACCATTCACTACACGGGGAGGGTCTAGAAAGGATGCTATTGTGATCCTGGGCCACTTACTTTATCCACCAGTGCACCAGAAATGGCCTCTTCGCCCCACTCTTCAAAAAAGCATTAAACTTATGGGCTCTTCCTTCTCAATTCTCAATATGCATTATGTTGGCAGCTATATGTGTGTTTTAAAAAACAGCAGGGAATCCAGTAAAACCAGAACTGGAGCCATTTTTCCAGGTTGATTTCTGACTGTCAGTTACTAGCTCTGGACACTGGACAAGCTTCTGAGGTTGTCTGTGTTCCCTGTTCCTCATGGACACAATGAAGCTGGTATGATAAAGATGATGCTCATGATGATGATGATGGGGTCCACATCCCAGTCAGGCCCACCAAATGCAGCCATACTCACACACAAGGTTCAGGGCTGACTGTGTGATGTGCTGGCAATTGCCTTGCCCACTGGTGTGAAGGGCTGATGGTTGGATAATTCATAGGAATCCAGGCACAGTGCTAGACACATAGTCTGTACCTTTAAAATATTGATTCCTATTATATATATATTAGAGAGTCATCTACGTGCAGAGCAATGCCCTGGGTCTCCGGGATACAAAGCTCAAGTTCCCATGAAACGTCATGAGGAAAGCATGTTGTACTGAATGCCTATTCAGCTACCATCATGAGCCTCTGGGCAGACAAAGGACAGAAGGGACCAGTTCTTACTGGCAGGATTGACATTCCCATCAGACCAAGGAGGAGGCAGTCTTGGAGAAGATATGGGAACAACATTAGGAATAGGGAACGGAGAGGTCAAGGACTCGGCAGAGAGCAGGCAGAGAGCGTGGGAATACTGAGCTGTGGGGTAGAAGGGGGGGGCAAGATGAAAAAGCAGAAGGTATGAGGCACAGACACCCAGGAAGGTTATCAGGAGGCACATGCTGTGAGCCCATTAGGAATGAGGGCTTGTCTTCAGAAAGAGAGGATGCTTAGCTTAGAGCTGACATTTTACTGGGTGGATGCGGGAACAGGAGGGAGCATTCTAGAAGGAAAGACTCTTTTTTTGCCCTGGGGTGCCAGTCCCTCTCTATTCCCCCACTCCATTGCAGCCCTCTTCAGCCTGCACTTTGTCGTTCCTCTGACCCGATCCCCTCTAGTAGCATCCAGTCTTGAAGAATGTTGCATTCCAGCGCTCCCAGCCCTGTCTACCTCCTTCCAAATAAACCTGACCTCTGTCTCCCACCCTCAGGATCCACCCTGCTCTGCCCTGTGGTTATAGCTAGGCCGTGCACACAGAGGTCTCTGGCACCGCAGCTTGCTGAATTCTTTCTAGGCCTGTTTTGCATTGAACAGAGACCTTCATGGTCTCACGAAAGCTATCAGGGTCGTTTGTTGTGAACCCTGGGACACAACCACTCACTGTCTACGCATTCCCAGTGAGGAACTTGTGGCCTCTGTTCCTTGGCTCTCAGCAGGGTTATAGGAAATAACTTGGATTATGGACCCTAAAGTACACAGGAAAAGTCAGGACTTGGAATACTTTACAAAATTCCTGAGCACACTTTGGCCTAGCACAAAGGACTCTTGTTCTAGACAACAACATCAAGAGGACATTCTGTAGGAGGTGGCTGTCTAAAACTCCCCTCTGACCTAAGCCTCTGGCTGTGGCCCTTCCCCTCCATTACACTTAAAATATGGGCTCCAGGAACACTAGAATCAGAGCCGGAAAGACCTCCAGAGCCCCTGCTCTGTGTTAGAACCAGGCATGCCCACAGTCATGGAATCATAGGTTCAATCGCTTGTGGTTCTATTGGGGGTTTGTGGAACCGTTAAGAGCAAGCATTGGAGCGGGAGATGACTCAGTTGCCTTCTAGAGACCCAGGTTCAGTTCCCAGAACCCGCACAGCAGCTCATAACTATTTGTAATTCTAGTTCCAGAGTATCTAATGCCCTTTTCTGGCCTCTATGGGCACCAGGCACATAGATGGTGCACAGACATACATGCAGGCAAAACACCCGTACACATAATATAATAAAATAACAAATAATGTTTAAAGGGAGGAGCTTCACATAAGGAAGTTAAGTCATTGGAGACACGCTGTCAAAGCAAATGTTGAGGCCCCCTCCTGTTCCCCCCTCTTCTTTGTTCTAGGCAACATAAGGTGAATGATAACCCCCCACCCCTGCCACAAGGTCTTTAGTACAATGTTCTGCCTTGCCACAGTTCCAAAGTAATGAATTGAAACCTCTGAAAAATTAAGAGCTGAAATAAAACTTTCTTCTGATTGAAACTGTTTATCTCAGGTGTTTTGTAACAGCAACATAAAGCCAACTAATATACCCCTTAAGCCCCAGATGAGATCCTGGAGTGATATTATAGCTTTCTAGGGGCTTGGGTTTTTGTATTTGGCCCCAGAACTTCCTCTCATCTGCATACATACCCATCCAACTTCTAAAAATCGATGCCTTTTTTCCATTTGACCAGCTCTTGCTGAACACCTACTAGATACCAGGCACTGTTCTAGGCCCTGAGGATACGCGGAGAGCTCCCAGAGCAAGGAATAGAAACATAGCTCTGAGAACTTGGAGGTTTTTTTTTTTTTTTCCTTTAGGGCTACTGGTTGTACTGTGGGCTCTGGAATCCTGGAAGGGATGGGACAGGGAGTCTGATCCTCTTGATGAGGATGGAGAGGGCAGAGTGATAGTCTAGAGAACCAGAAGGCTGCTCCTGTCCCGAAGAGATACAACAAGTAGCCCCACTGGGCTGAAGGATGGGTGCTGCGGGATGGGTGGCTTTTTCAGCACAGCTTGGAATAATCTTGGGCACAAGGGCAGAAGGAGGATTTTCCTCAGGGCTAGCTTTCTGGGACACCTGCCTTCAGCTCTGCCTACGTGCGTGTGTTAGGACATCTAGGTGTCTGACGTCACACCATAGTGGCTCCACATGGCATATTTTCCACCTTTATTCAGAGAGGTCTGCTGACAAAGGGAAACTGACTTATGTACCAGGAAGCCCATTTCCAGGACGTGCAATGCAATCTCAGCTCTATTT
This sequence comes from Bramus lutescens, assembly GCA_001685075.1. Lineage (NCBI taxonomy): Eukaryota > Metazoa > Chordata > Mammalia > Rodentia > Cricetidae > Bramus > Bramus lutescens. The sequence goes on along the minus strand of LOEQ01000694.1, from coordinate 147,524 downwards.
TTGGAAGACTTCTATGGGCTTTGATTTACTCAGAAGCTCACACGAAGCCTCTTCAGGTCAACAGGAGATGAGAGGGTTCAACTTCCTGGCGGCGGTGTGGTGTTCCTAGATCAGACTTTCCCTCTTCTTGCATCCCTAAGGCTTGCTGAATGCACAGCCTGGACTCCAACCCTGGGGCTCACAGAACACGGTCCTTGACTTGAGATTCAGGTACTCTCTGGCCTCCCATCATGCCAAGAAATAATGGTTGGCCCCAGATTCTCCCCTAGAGAAAAGAAACTAAGGAGCCTGAGTCTAGTCTTTCTACCCCTGCAGAGGTCCATCTCCCCACCCCTACCCCATGAGGTTTAACAAACCTGTTGGCCTCCCAGAGCCTTCTTTGGTTTCCACACTCTTGCAAAAAGTTTAGCATGCTGCCTCTGAGAAGAACATTCTATCAAATGAGAAGAAATCTTTGAGATGCCATCATTTGCTATGGGCTTGAAAATTGAGCTGAGATTCTCATAGCACACGATCAATCACTTGGAAATATAATTCTGATCAGTGCTAGGACATTCATGATATGTCATCGTCACCTCTACCCAGTTGTAAACAAATAAACAGACAAAACTACCATCCACACAGAATAAAACCCTGTACCCATTAAGCAGCTCTTTGGCACACCCCCCAACCTACTACTCCCCCCTGAACTTCAGGCCCTGGAAACCACTGTTCTGTCTTTTTATTTTGGGAGGCAGGGTCTCACGTAGTCCAGACTGGCTTTGAACTTGCTTGATAACCAGGGATGACCATGAACTTCTGATTCTCCTGTCTCCTTCTCCCAAGCGCCTAATGGTTACAGATGGGTTTCAACATGTCTGGCTTATACCATGCTGGAGATCCAACCTACGGCCTTGTGCGTGCTAGGCAAGCACTCTACCAATAGAGAAATATTCCCAGCCCTTTATTCTGCCTTTGGTTTGTGTGAATTTGCAGATTATGAACACTAAGGAGTCATACATACAGCAGGTAACTGGATCTAGTTTCTGTCCTTCAGCCCCATGCTTTTGGTGATTGTCCATACTGAAGTGTGAAACTGTCATTCCTTCAAAGATTGAACGACCTGCCCCTGAGTGGGTGGAGCAACCATTCCTCCCTCCATTCTGCTGATGGCTGTGGAGGTTGCACCCTCATTTCACCTCTCAGGAGTATGGCTGCCGTGGGTGTGCATATTTGTGAACCTGCCTGCAACTATCTGCAAATGCCTGTCTAGGAGGAGAATTGCTGGGTCATAGGCTAACTTCGGTTAACTTTTTGAGGATCTGCCAAACTATTTCCTGCAGGAGCAGTGCCATTGTCATCCCAACAGCAAGGCCCAAGTGTGCCAGTTTTACCGCCTTCCTTGTCAACACTGGTTATTTTCCATTGTCTGTGCAGATTCCAGCAGTGCTGGCTGGTGAGTGTGGTATATCTCCTCAGGGTGGTTGTGAATTTGCCTTTTCCTAGTGATGAATGTTCTCCAGGATCTTTTATTGTCTTTGTAGGCCTTCTTTGAAGAACTGTGCACTCAAATAACTCCTCCACTTTTCATATATGTATTTTTTTTAAATCATGTGCGTGTTGTGATGCATTTTTGTTTTGGGTGTAGGCACCTGTTCCACAGTGGATGTAGCATGTCAGAGAAATATTTCCATTGTTGATTCTTACCTTCCACTCTCTTTAAGACAGGCCTCCTGCTGTTCACTACCACACTGTGTACTAGGCTACTTGGCCTGCCAGCTTCTCAAGATTGTCCTATCTCCACCTCCCACTCCACTGTAGGAGGCCAGGATTAGAAACATGTATTACTTTGTTGAACACATTCACAGAACATGCGAGCTCAGGATTTTCTTGGTCAATGGGTTTAACCCACTGAGCCATTTCCCCAGCCCAGTTTCTCCACCCTTTAATTAGATTGCTTGATTTTCACTGTTAAGTTGTCAGGGCTCCTTATATATTCTTGGGACGGGACCTTTGAAGGGGGATATTATTTTTTCCCCATCCTGTAGGTCTTTAAAAGGATTTATTTTGACAAGATGACTTAGTGGGAAGAAGTGCTTACAAGTCTGTCAACCTGAGCTAAATTTATGTGTCCCATGGTGGAAGAAAAGAACTGACCCCTCAAAGTTGTTCCTCAACCTCCACGTATGTGCTGTAGCACTTGAGTGTTCCCTGACCCTCCTCATGGAAGTGCACGTTAGTGTGTGAGTATGCTCATGAACACACACACACATAATTTATTTTTAATGCTAATAAGAAGTTATTCAGAAGAGATGAAAAGAATTGTTGGTAGCTTGTGTCATCTCATCCCAGGTCTTTATTTAGGACACTTGACATATGCCAGTAGCTTCCTAAAGAATTCTACACACACTTTTCCATTTGTTCGGGAGATTTAACTATGCTTCCCTCAAAGACGCAGAATCAGAGTGGCAGACAGCCTTTACATGTGGCTTTCTGTGAGGGCTCAGACGACTCTAATGGCTGTTATAGCAGGTTTCAGTCCGTGGAGATGTAGGCGGCCAAACTCTTTCCTACAGAACAAATCCCCAAGCTCAGGCCACAGAATCCCACCAATCCCTGAGTTTGAAATCCCCTCCCAATCCTTGAGTTTTCCCTAAGTTCAGGTCACAGAATCCCACCAACCCCAGGCCACCCTGGAAAGTCTCACATGCTCCCCATAAGAATCCCTACATAAAGCCTGCCTCCGGCTCAGTTCTTGGTTGCTTCTCTCCTGAGCAGAGGTAAGCCATCTTTTTTTGTCTTTCCCAATAAACCTCATGTATGGTGTGACTTTGTGGTATTTATTCCTTTGCTCCTGATTGCCAGGATAACTTTCCCCTCTGTGCTGTAATGCTTACATTTTCTATCTACCTGGGACTCTCTTCTCTGACTTAACCTGGCTCCATTCAACAGCAATTTTCAGAATGCATTACATTGGTGCTTATAATAGGTGACAAACTAGGTCTCTTGGACTTATGACTCCCATTCAAATAAAACTTTACATTCTTGGACCAATCTGCCCAGTGCCTCTCCAACTTCTAATAACCATCATTGTACCCTCTGCTTGTTTTGATTTCTTTAGATTCCATACCAAGGTAAGATTACGCATGATCTGTCCCCATGACTCATTTCATCGACTGCAGTGTCTTTCAGGTTCATCATGCCAAACTGACAGGATTTCCTTCATTTTTGAGGCTGACCGAACTCTTGGGTGCTGTATTCCTGCTTCCTCACCCACTCAAACGAGGGTAGGGCTACTAATGCTGATTCTATCTCGTGACTGTGAGCAGTGTTGATATGAACACAGGCTGTAAAGACAGACCTCATTTCTCCTTGCTGTATACTCAGAAAAGGAAGAGCTGGATCACACGAAAGCTCTATTTTTAGTTGTTTTTGAAGAATCTACACACTGTTTTCCACAGTAACTAGACTGATTTACATTCTCGCCAATGGTGTACTTGCTGTGATTTGTTCTTCGCTTGCTGTGAAAACCAGGGAAGGTGTGAGCATGGGGCCAGACTGGTCATCACAATGCACTGAGGGTATGGTGACAGAGCACCCATTTCCTGTGTACCCTGCTTCATTGTGGGTGGAGGGCACTTTCTCACACTTGACTTTGAGCTTAGCCATTTATTTTGGTTATGCACTGCTATATAAAAATTTTTCCCAAAACATAGTGTGCAAAACAGCAACTCTGACTTCCCTAACGCACAAACCTATGCTTGAGGCAGGTCTATGCTTGAGGCAGGTCTGAGTGGAGAGAACTCTTCTCTGCTCCACATGATAGAAACTGGGGCAGCTGTGTGGGGGCAGAGACTACCTTCCCAACTGTGCTTACATGGTTTGCCGAGTTCCTTTTATCCAAGGTTCTTATTCACGCCACAGTCTCCACAGGCTGTGGGGCTTCCTTTAGTGTAGTTTGTCTGAAAGTTAGGGAACCAAGAATGTGAAGCTTCCACACTTTGAAGACCTGATTTAAATAGCACAATGATTTCTGTCGTGTTTGTAAGGGCTGAGGGAGTCACCAGCTTGTCCTGATTCATGGTAAGGGGAAACCTAATAGGAGGAATTTCAAAGAATCTGAGGTTGTTTATTTTTTATTTTTTCCACAGGTGTTAGAGGACATGATAGGAACCAGATCTTAAATGTCCATTGGGGTGGAAGTAAGTCTTTCCAGGTACTACTCCTGCCTTCCACATATGTCTGTCTGGTCAAGAAATACGAGAGAAAGTAGAGATGTCCTAGGTCCCATGTAGTGACAGGACCCATAGGTATGGGTCCATTCTACCTTGACTAAAGGTCAGAGAGTTGGAACTTACTTCTGTTCCTTCAAGGTTGTTGTCAACAGTTCAAATAACAGGGGTGGCTAATATCCAGACCTGGTATTTCAGGTATTAAGAAATAGATCTGTTCCTACCTCAAATGAAAGTCTAAGGATCCAACTTAGGGAGACAACTACGAATTCCACCTAGGGAGTGGTTTGACTGCAGAATATTTTGGTCTAGGGTGTGAATTACTTGTCTTGTTTTGACAACAGAAAGTTTAACTAAGAATGTAGCCCATAATCCTTCAACTGGTCTGTTCATTCCTTATATCCTGTTAATGCCGTTTTTTTTTTTATTTTACTGCTACCTTTTGGGGTCAAAATATTTAAACAAATGGAAATTAAACGCAGGTGATTTTTGGTATTCACTGGAACTCCCTCCTGGTGCTATCCTATGCTTCTGTTTATGATTTTCATTCATGTCTTCATTCTCTTAACTTATTTTTCTAATTCCCATGCCCCTACCCTGGTAAGTGGTATCCTTGTCAAAGCTGGTCTATGACAATATAGACAAAAGTGCAAGCAAGCCAAGGTCTGGTCAATGGGATTATTATGCAGCAGAGCTGTGGCAATAGGATGAATGATACACTCGCACTGGGGCTTTAGACAGAACTGTCTGTACATAGCATGCCGAATGGATGGGTGAATGATGAGACAGGTAGCAGAGAGAGGAACTGATAGTGAGCTGATTCTGATATTATCTCATCGAATGATAAAATATCCCAAACACATGCTGAAGACCTAAGGCTGTGGAGGTGTGGGTATGAGCAAGGCCCCTTCTAGAAGCAGAAGGGCAGGACTGAGGTTGGCTATGCATGTGGTGGAGGTGGCGTGGTAAGACTTTTCTGCTTTGAGATCTGGGCACACCTATCCGGTCATGGTGACCCATAGAAGAGCAGGGACAGAGCAGGAAAGAAAAATAAGGTCTGTGGTTAGGTGTGTGCAGTGGAAGGGCATTAAACATGTCAGAAAACATCTTAGAAGGCAAATAGATATGGAGACCTACGTGAGGAGAGTGTGTCCCCAGAGGTCAGGAGGAGCATTGGGAGTTGGTGAGAAGTAGGACCAGGGGTGGAGTCTTGAGCAGGGCAGGTAGATGAGTGTGGTGTTGGGAGATGGGAAATCTACAACGTGTCCTAGAGGGGGGTGTAAACAAGGACCCATGGGAAATACGAGAGGGCTTCTGGACCCTCAGCAGAGAAGTCCTTTCCCCTATTTCCACACTCTGGTGAAGTCTGATGGAGCCCCCAGCATCCAACTTGGTGGACCTGCCCTTCAGTTGTTTCTACAAAAGAAACCTCTTGGAAGTCCCAGCCTTCCCCTGACTGGCCAGCTCTCAGGTGATGCACCAGTCCAGTGGCTCCTCTCCAAGGTGACTCTGTGTGGAACAAGGCTTGGAGATCAGTTCCCCTTGCCTTGAGGGCAGGGAGTTCTCACCATTTGCATGATATCACAGCACACTCAGCCCAGCTTCTCTCTGAGGGTTCAGGCTTGACTTTGCCCACACAGTATCAGGTACCTTGATGGTGTGTGCACCTGATAGCTATTCCAGGATAAGGTGGCCAGTTAGGGAAACACTGTAGGCTCAGAGCCCGAGTGCCTGGTTCCCACTGAGGCTCACCACTGCTGGGCTGTGTGTCCCTGGGCCAAGTGATTCACCTCTTATAAGACTAGATTTCTGTAAAATGTGTATGTCAGTGAGGCTGCCTGACTTGGGTCATATGAGGAGCAGGTTAGGGTGGGCTTAACATCTGGTTGGAATGTTTAAGCGCTCAATACAAGCTAGTGTTCATCCTATCTAAACAAAATATTATGTGGCAAGCAACATGGCTCTGATTCATTTGCTTACTAGGTACCGGGTACTTCACTAGATACTGGGCATTCATAAGGAAAGACACCTCCTAGTGTTTTTGCCTTACAAGAACCTCTGGGAGTGGAATGATAGGGTCAGAGGGAACTTTGAGATACAAAGATCTTGCTCAAGCCTTTCAGTGTGTAGTTTCGGAACTAAAGTGCTAAAGTCAGTACTTTGGAAGAGTCAACTTGAAGTTTCTGAGAATGGGAACATCTTGGATTCCTGGACAATCAATCCACTGTCTTTCCATCATATTCTCCCTGATGCTCAAGGTACCGTTCAGCATCTCCATCAAGTGCTCTCTGCCTTTGCTTACAGACAGCGGCAACCAGGGTGAGCAGCCTCAATCTCCATCCTTTGATACTGGGCCTCCTGACCCCTGGCATGCCTCTTTAAGACCTGTCCTGTTGCCTACATCCTCTAAGATTTTGAATCTGAACCTACTGCTCAGGTTTAGCCAGGGCTGACTTAGGCAGACCTGCTGAGTTGTCACTAAGAGGCTCTAGGTCTAGGACAGTATCTCTGACATCAAGGAAAGACTTTGGCTGTAGAGGCCCAGTTGCCCTCAAGATTTCTAGAAGTTCATTTTCCCTTCGTGGTTTTGTTTGGGCCATGAGGATCCTGCTGGTCAGTGGACCTAGCATGGAAGTGATGGGTATCAGATCTAAAAGGAGACATTTGAGAACTTATGAGCCATTATCAGTTTCTTGTGCAGTGAACTTGAGGACTAAGCGCTGAGGGTGAACTTGGTAATGTCCTTCATGAGACAAAATATACAGGACAGGATGGATCACCATGTGGGGGGGAAAAGCACAAAACCCCTGAAACTGCCCCAAGAAGAAACTAGCCTTGTTGTTCAAAGTTAGTGGGACTTGAAGCTTCTTTGTTTTTGCAGCATTAGCCTGTCCCAGCCTGATGGATATACGATCAGCTCTGATCTTTATTCTCGGATGAGTACTTAGGAACAGTGTGTCCACAGGCAAACAGCGTTACCATCTTGGGTACTCCATGCGGACATCACTGCTTTTTAATTTTCAGTCTTTTGTGTACCATTTAGTACCCTTTACAGATTAATAAACCAAGTTAGAGAGGCCAGGCTCCCTCATTGACATGTGGTTCAGAAATCATGGAGAGCCAAGAAGAGAGGGGAATGGAAAGCCAAGAACAAATTCCAGGTCTGGTCTGGGGGTGGCAGTGGACCTAGGTTTTGTGTGATCCAAGAGAAGACGACACCACAGAACACTTATTATCCTGTCTACACTGGCTCGGGACTTTGACTTTCTCCTACTGGGTCCAGATCTGTTTTCTTGACTAGTTTACTTAGGTAAGTGACAGCGATAGTGACCTTATCTGAAAGGTGTTGGGCTTGCTCACTTCTAAGGCAAAGTCCTGTGAAGTTCTGACTTTGTTCACAGCTGTGTGTGCCTGTTCTCCTGTGTGTGGCTTTCAAAAGCCTCAGTCTGATGCAATCTTGGCAAAGATGGCTCCGTGGCACCCTCTCGTGGCCACCACCACAGAGCACTCTGGGTGGTCCTCTAAGCCAAGGCCAGAAGGACCTGGGCAGCCCTGGGTTGGGTCTGCTTTTCTGCCCCAAACCATTATGTAGGGCTCCTGTACAGAGTTCTGCTGGGAACACCACCCAGAGTCCTTGTCACAAGCGTCACTCTCAATGTTCAGGTCTTCACTTTTGATGGGCTTGCTGGCTCCACCCTCTGACTCAACTTCCTACAGGTCTTCCTGAGCCTGCTTTTCTTCCTCAAGGTGTTGTTGCACTGCTCCACCAAATTGAGGCATAGAAGAGGCCTTAAGCAAAGTCACTTTCTTATTTTTTGGGTGTGACTGCCATGTGGCTATCTACCTGTTACCACGGCTTCTGGCCTTCTGCAGAGCCCTTGTCTTGCTCAGAGCTATGTCTCGTACCCATTGCCCTTGCTCTTGTATTAGATGGAGCAGATACCAAAGCCAATTTGCTCATGGTGGCATCCCTCCTACTATATAGAGGCACATTTCTGGGTGCAGGCCTTTGACTCCCAGGACCTTTGGGTGTCTTGACTAGTTGAAGTGTTCATCTAGCTTCATGGCAGTACCTTGCCCACAGTGGCCAGGTCAGCTGGAGAGCGGCCAACAAGGGTGTATGAAGAATAGGATACTTCTAGTGGGAACGAGTAGGGTGAACCTTCCTTGAGGACCTTGAGGCCAGTTGCACCCACCATGTGCCTCGACAGCAGAGAGGTAATAGTTCAGGGTTTGAAGGCGAGAACTCAGAGATCAGGGTGGGTTCTAGTTAAATCTGTACTGGTTTATAGGTGGCTATGACTTTACATGATAGAGACAAAGAGAGGAAGAAAGAGATGGAGACACAGAGAGGAAAGGGAGGGAAGGAGAGAGAATGAGAGAGAGAACATTGATATTCAATTTCAATGTCTCTTTGTTTCTCATTAGAAGAACACAACCCCATGACATATGTTCCCAAACCTCCTCTCACTTGAAGTGTCCCCAAAGGCTTTATCACCAATGCCACAGGGAACTACTGCATTAAATTAAAGTTTCATTAAAGGCTGTGTGGGGGTGGGGGTGGGGAGTGGTGTGTATGTGCATGTGTGTACCTTAGCCTGCAGTGTTGTTCAAAGTTTACAAAATGATAGTTGTGAGAATCAGTAATGTCCAACTTCTGCGAGGTGACTGAGGATTAGGAGGACTGGGTTTAGCATGACACACGGAAGAGAATTCATTTCATTCTCTGGTTCAGGCCTTGGGTAATCCCTGCGGGAGAACTGAGGGGTAGGGAAGCGAGGGAAAGAAATCCATATGGTGGCGGAGAGTGCCTGGAAGTACCTACGACAGTCAGAAGAACCTACGACACTCAGAAGTACCTACAGTGAGGAAATGAGGCTGAAGCAGAGGCCGACCCCTTCCCAACAGCCCTATTCACCTCTCCTGGCACAGGTGTGCTGGGCCTCTACAGTCCACAGCCACTTAGCAAGTGTCTGAGGACACAGTTATCCCTGTGTATGAGTAGGGATCTTGTTCCAGCCCTCAGATGGTTTCAAAATCCAGAGATGCTGAAATACCTTATACAATTTGCACCCCCCCCCCACACATACATCTTATACTTTAAGCCATCTCTGGATTCCTTATAACCCTGAAGGAGTGGAGAAGCTCTGGGGATGGTTGTTAAACTGTACTGTTGAGGGGATAATAACAAGGAGAGGGCTGCAGGGCACTGGGGAGGTGGGGAGTGGGTAAGAGCACTGCTGGGCAAACATGAAGACCTGAGTTTGCACTTTGGCATCTGTGTGAAAATCTCGTGTTCCCAACACCAGAACAGCAGGGAGTACGGACAGGAGGCAGGCTGGGGCCTGCTGGCCACAAAACTATCTCAGGAGAGACCCCATGCCAACACAAATAAGGCAGAGAGTGAGACAGGAAGACACTGGAGATCCTCCCCTGACTTCTACGAGCAGCCTGTACACATATACACCACACATTTGCTGGATAGTTTTATGTCAACTTGACCCAAACTAGAGTTATTTGAGAAGAGGGAACCCCAATTAAGAATAGGCCTCCATAATACTGGCTGCAGGCAAGCCTGTTGCACATTTTATTGCTTAGAAGTTGATATGGAGGGGACTGCCCAGCCCATTGTGGGTGGGGCCACTCCTGGGCTGGTGGTCCTGGGTTCTATAAGAAAGCAGGCTGAGTAAGCCATGGGGAGCAAGCCAATAAGCAGCACTCCTCCATGGTCTCTGAATCAGCTCCTGCCTACAAGTTCTTGTCCTCTTTGAGTTCCTGTCCTGAATTCCTTTGATGGCAAACAGTGATACAGAAATGTAAGCCAAAGAAACCCTTCCCTTCTCAACTTGCTTTGGTCATGGCTTGGTCATCACAACAATAACAACCCTGACTAAGGCAACACGTAAGACACACCACACACACATACATCATAATATACAAACTATACACATCACACACATACACACCACATACATCATATACATTCTTCTTCCACTACTACCACATCACAGACAGCATATACATATACACTCACACCACACAGAGAAAAAGGTCTGTGCATACTCTCTGAAGACACATTAAATAGCTATTTTTATATAAGAAGACTTATGTAGATAGATTTTTTTCTTTACTATATGTGGTTAGTTGGACACAGGGATGCAGCCCTCAGGGACAGACGGCTAGCTGGGTAATTCTTTCATGTTCCTCCAGAACAAATAAGCAAATCTTTTAGTCCCTGAGGTCTTAGTCTAGCAAACACAAGAACAGCCTCTGTGTGCAGGAGGTGCCAGGAAAGTCCTGGAGAAATGTCTGCAGATTCTTAGTGCTTTTGGTTAATGTATGTTACAGTGACTTGGGCCTGAGATCTGACATGGGTGGTATACAGGGGACAAAGTCAAGAGGCCAGGCATAGTTCCTTAAGGACCAATGACAGCATACCGCCACCCGGTGGCTGCTTGTCCACTGTGCAACTGAAACCATAAGCTTGTCTAAGGGAACTGGATCACTGATGGAGTGTGAGTGTGTGTGTGTGTGTGTGTGTGTGTGTGTGCATGCATTCTAGTGTCTGTGGTGTAGTGTAAGTACGTGTGATGTGGTATATGTATATATGTGTGGTGCATGTGAAATAGCGTGTATGATGTTTTGTTTGTATGTGTGTTGTGTCATGATATGTGTGGTGCATTGTGTTGGGTGTACTATATATGTGTAGTGTGTGTTGTGTTATGATGTGTTTATGGTATGTGTGAGGTGTGTGATGTGTTATGGTTTGTGTTGTGTCTGTGTGCACTGCGTACACATAGTACGTTGTATGTATTATCTCTGTGGTGTGTGTATTCATGTATGCTATATATATATATCAGTGTATAGTTTGTATGTATATTGTGCATGTTGTCTGCGTATGTTGACAATAAATAAGCATGACCCTTGGGGAAGAAATAGAAGGTATGGAAGAAAAGGAATGCTAGAGATGGAGAAGATGCGTGGTGAATCCTGGGAAGGCAGAAGGCAGGGATGGGCACACTGGGAGCAAGGGTAAATTCAGACAGGGCTCGAGCCTGGCCATCCTTCCTAGTGTGGCTGAAGTTCCTCTGTCCAGTGCTGGGTTCCTTACTGAGCCCATTGCCTGTGCTAACTCAGTGCTTAACACATATATATTCTCTGGTACATCACTACCCCAGCTTTATCCATGGGGTCAGGCACAGTGAGGCCCAGCCATCAGCTCAGCCTCACACAGCCAGGCAGTAGCCCCCAGACTGCCTGGCTCTAGGGACCACATGGAAACATCCATATGTGTTGTCTTGGAACTGACTTCAGAAAGCGCCCAGTGAATTCAGGGGTGGGGCTGCAGGATGGACCAGGAAGTGAGGCTCACCTCTGCCTTCTCCTGTTTACCACCTGTGGGCTGTGCTGGAAGGGCAGCTAGGACAAGTGAGGTGGCATATAGACCAGAAAGTGCCATGCCTATCATGAGGGAGGGAGATCACAGGCACACACCAGTCCCATGTGGTGAAGTTCCAATTCAAGGCTTAAAAAGCCAAGTGAGAGTGATTGTATCAGTTTCAGACCTGACTGGTGCTCCTCCCAGGGTGTGGCTGTCTCCTCTGTGCACACTGGGCCCCAGCCAAGCAAACATCAGAGCCACTGGCCTGTGTCCACCTCGGCCTCCTGGGACATTTTGTTTCCGATCCCAGCCCCCTCTGAAGATTGGCAAGGTCAAGTCCGTCTGATGCACGACAGTAGCAGTTCAGGGAGGTTAAGTAACTCAGCAGAGTCACATAGCAGGGAATGGCTCCACTCTGACTCCTGAACCCCTACCGTGAGGACAACATCCCAGGGGACACTAGGAGATGATTCATGCAGTCATTTCAGGACTGAACACCCCCCTCTCCCTGACTCCCCGACTAGAAACATCACCAAAGAAGAACTCTGAAAACACCCAAACAATAAAATAACTCTTTTTATTCACTTTGATTCGGATCATTGGAAATATTCAACAATAAATAAAACGAAGCAGGGGCTGAGGAAGGCCGACTGACTAACATCATTGGAAATGCATTCAGACCAATCAGGAGGGTTACAAGAGGGGGCCACAGGAAAGCAAAGTTTAAATGAGTGACACTGGAACATGTGCCGCGAGCAAGGGAGGAGAAAACCTTGGGAGGGAAAGTGCTTGGGGAACTTTGGCTCTGAAGGGGATCTGGGAAAAGTGATTGTGCAGGGAGTCTGGGGGTGCAGGAGGGACCCACAGCCACCTACAGGAGTGAGCTGAGCAAGGTCCAGATCAGGCTCTGGGGAAAGGGCTAAAGTGATTGTGCAGGGGTGTGGGGGTGCAGGAGGGACCCACATCCACCTAGACGGGTAAGCAAGATCCAGATGAGGCTCTGGAGAAAGGATTAAAGCTGGTGTCATGGCACAGACCCTGGGCAGGAGGAGCCGAGGTCAAAGCTCAGTGAACAGAGTGGGGGGTATATGAAGAGGGGGGTCCTCCCTTAGTGGAAGGAGAGCAGCAAGCGGAAGCAGGCTCAAGGCTGGGCCTGCCTGAGGCTACAGGCTGTTTGGATAATGACGCAGTCCCTACACTCTGAGGCTGAAGGCATGAGGCACTGTTTTGCAGGTCTCTGCCTTCTCTCCTCACCCTCCCTGTTTCTTACAGGTATTAGGTAGTATGTGGGGCACAGGGGAAAGTGACGAGAGGAAAGCCGATGGTATCTCAAAAGTGGCTAGCCAGGCTATGGTGGCTGAGCAGTCAAGGCCAAATCTTTCTCACCTCGGGTGACTACGGTGGTACCCGTGGCTTTAGCTGTCAGCTTCTTGAGGGCATGAACTTGTCACCTTATTCCCTGGTGGGCAGTGGGCACCCAGGGCTTCTCCCACCCTGCATGTTGGGGCTACTTCGAAGGGCACAAGTAAAAACCACTCTCTGGGTTATACACTGTGGTCCTTCCCATATTTGACAGGGAGGGCCTATTCCCATAAGGTGTGATGGGCCTATAGCAGCCCCATGTGGCCACAGTGGACATTGCAGCACCATCTGCACCCTACAGCCATCTCCAGACCTTCAGGCCCTACCTAGCTGCTGGTCTCCTTTACTCTTCCTGTACTTCCTCGGGTCTGTTCCACTAGCCCAATCCACACAGTTTAATGGCTGTCGTCTGAGGCCCCAAAGCCAACCTAAGGTATCAATGTAAGGATTTTCTTCTCTGGCTTGTCTCTTCTGGGAACTAAAGACTACAAATTTGCTTCTCTCTCCCTTAAGAGCGGCACAGGAAACACCAGTCTCCTGGTTCGCTGCAGGCTCATAGTCTAGGTGCTGCTGAGACTCCCCTGGTTTTCCCTGAACTTAGCAGCTTCCTGATCAGTTCTGTGCACTGCAGCCCAGGACCAGCGCTTCTGTCAGCAGCCAGACCAGTCTCTCTGGGAAAGGCTCTTCCTGTTTTCAGTCACTCACACCCCCAAGGAAAGCTCCAATTACCTTAAATGAATTGGTGAGTTAATTCTGGCCACAGTGGGCTGTATTTGATTCAGTTAAGAGCCCACTACTAAGCCAGAGAATCGCAGGGGAGGCTAAGGGTTATGGGAAAGAGAAAGGCTGGCTCCTTGGCTGGAGGAGGAACAGGAAAGGGGGGGAGGGAGGAAGGGGGCAGAGAAGGGGAGTGGGAGGGGCCGATGGAGAGTAGAAGAGCTTCCTGAGTTGTGTTCAGCTAGACATGGCTACACTCTCACTACAGGTACTTGCCCTCTCGTGCAGTGGAACCCAGGACACCTGAGTGGTCACCCCTACACCAATGTTCGCTACTTCTGACTTGTCCTAGCGATTGATCCACTGATGCGCAAACACCTGCTGAGTTCTTCACACTTGGATAATTGAGACTGCCTCTCCAGAGCTAGTATCTCACAAGAGTTCGGCCTTTTCAGCCAAGGGTCTTATGTCAGAAAGATTTTCAAAGTGAAACATCATGTTCTACCATTAAAAGCCTGGATTCTGAGTCTTGGAGAATTGAAAAAAAAAAAAAAAGCTACAGCAAAGCCACTCATGGGACAGTCTCCTGGAAAATGGCAATGCTGGTGTTTGCTCTTTGGTGATGCCTATGAATGGCCCAAGGCTATGTGTGGTCCCTGATTGAGACCCCTGAGCTCTCACTGTAGAGGGAAGCCTAAGCAAGTGAAGGTCTCCCAACCCTCAAGATACCACTCTCATATTCTGCTTTGATGATATTGCAGTGGCCCTTAGGGAACACTGTCAACAGAAGCAGAGGCTTCTCTTATTGAACATCTGTAAGTGGGTGACAGTTACCGCCAGTGTCTGTTCACCCTTGACCAATTCCCCCACCAAGGAGTTGTCACGTCAGTAAGGCTGGAGGTCCCAGTCTGAGGGAGTTCCCTTCTGCAACGAGGAAGAAGGCAAGTCAGCTGTACCAGAAAGGGAGGCGGCATGGGTTGTACAAAGGATCATCAGTGCCACAGGATCTGCCCACCGGCTAGTCCCCACTCTTGATGTCTCAACACATAAGGTCCAGGATGTTCAGAGGCTTTCCTTTCTAGTCCTACTTCCGCTTGCCAGGCAAAGCAACAGAAACACCGTGAGCATTGGGGAAGAGATTGCACAGGGTTGGCTGAAAGAACAAATCAATAAATAACAGGAAGTCTATGGGGAGAATGGGAGGACAGAGGGAGTGAGAAGAGGTACATGCACTTCAGTTGTGTTCCTAGGGGGTCCTTATTGTGACCCCAAGGACTCCAGGAAGGTGGCTGCTAGAGACTTGATCCAGTGTTCAGGACCCAGGGGAGGATGCTGGTTATCAGTGGTCCTGAACCCAACAGTCTGAGGAAAGAGAAGTGAGCACCCATCCCATGCCTGGCACACTCTGAGTGGTACAGAGTATCCTCAGAGAAGAGATTCTGAGCTAGGCAGCAAAGTGGGGTGCTGGTGGAGGTCCCCTTTTGGGGATTTTGCTTCGTGTCAGCCAACGCATGCGTTTCTTCCTCAAGTTCAAAGGCACGTGGAAGGTGTCAAACCTGCTCTGTCCATACAAATGTATCATCGTGGAGGACAATCACACAGGATGGTGAAGAGGGTTTCCCTCCTGTCAGTAACATGGCCAGCTTTCTGTGGAAGACCCCTGCAATCAGAAGCTCTTCCCAGCCATTATCAGTGAGCTTTTGGAAGAAAGGGACAATGGGGATGCCATATCAAGTGACAGGCCAGGCTTCATGCAAAGGAGACTAGTATCTTGCCCCAGTGCTGGTGTGGCCCATTGTGGCTCTGCTCCAGAGATAACTGTCATAAACACCCCAGTCAGAGTCTGAGTTGAGCCTGAAGCCCACAGTTCAGTGGCAGCCTCCAAATGACTTCCAGGAAATGCCCACTTTTTTGAACATAGCAATCTTCGGGATTTATCCCCCACACCCCAGACAGAAGTCAAAATAATGGTCATTATTCAGAGATTAGCCCATTCCCAGTATCTTCCCACTTTCTCCCACTTGGGGAACCGCAGTGGAGAAGTGTTCCAACCTTAGAGAGGCCTGATACTTCCTCTGTACCCTGGGAGAGTTGGACAGCTATGTCAAATAGATGCTACCAAAATGAGCGTGCAAGAGGCTGCCAGCAAGCCTGGGAATACCCCAAGTTCAGCCCTGGAAACTTCTGGAACAGAATGGTTCCAGTGAGATGCTGGGGTTGCAAGTTGAGAGGTGAGATGTGGTATGTCCCTCTTAATGGGTCGCGGCGTCATCTCCCCTTGAAGATGCGAATTTTGTTGATGGCTTCCAGAGTGGTTGTGACATTATACTCGAAGTCCGCATCATGCACCCCAGTCTTTCGGAATGCACCCGCAGATGGGTTGTTTTCCCAGTAATGGTGCCAATTCCCTTTGCTGTCTGCCCCGAAGCCGTACAAGTCCACCTGTGGGACAAAGGCTAGGTGAGACCCAGAAGGCATGAGCAAGCTAGCAGGGTGGGGGATTCAGGGAAGACGGCCTGAGGATATCCCTGGAATTTTAAGGTGAATGTTAATGGTTTGGAGGAACTTTCTTCAGAAAGCCAAGGCAAACCAAGAAAGGCTCAAGTCCAACTCCTGCCCAAGGGAACCTTGGGGTGACCTCAGGTAGGTGGTCCTGAGGGGCACTGGGCCTTCACTGGAGCTCCGAGGGGTCCTGGAGGGAAAGTGGAGAGAGAGGCTCGGAAGGCAGCCAAACTGTCCCTCATCTGAGCCGACTCTTAACACATTACATCACTGTAGAGTCTCATTTTCTCATCTGGAAAGGAGGCCAGTAGACATGAACATGGAAGGTAGGTGACAGGGTTCAAACCCTTCCTTCTGAGATCAACATCTGAGGCTGGGGCCAACACACACATGACAAACACCAGTGACGACTTATTTTGCACAGTGTGACAAATCAAATGCAAGCAGGTCTGTTTTCCTTAGATGCCACCTGGCAGGTCCTGGGGACCTCAGGGACAAACCCATTCAACTGCAACCCTTACAACCTAGAGCAGTCATAGACAGGATGTCACTTAGAGAGAGAAGGGTCAAAGTCAGGCCTCCCAGGATACTGTGGAAAGGCCATAGACCCAAGATGATAAGAAGCTCTTTCAAGGAGGGGACATCCGAGTTGGGTTGTAGCTAGTGAGTAGACGGTGACCAGTAAGGAGGAACTCAAAGGGGCCTTAAGGGAGAGGATACCATCTAGCTATGGGGTGGATGACAGACTGGAGCTAGAGAGGGGTATGCACAACAAAGCAGGGATCTTTGGGAGGGACGGGAGATAAGAGATGGGTGCAGTGTCTCTGAGGTTCCCACTCTGGTGCTCACAGTTGGTGGATAACAAAAGCCCCTTATGCCTGGGTAGCTTTTCAGAAATTCTGGTGATGTGAGTCAGGGTATGGCCCAAGTACTGAATATAGTTCCCCGGTGGCTCTAATAAGCAACCTAAGGGTGATAACTGTGGCCTTTGCAGCTCTCCCTGTCTAAGCTGACTAGATCCCGCTTCTTCATTTTGAGCTGAATCAGAGTCTAGCCTCCCCCCCCCCAGAATGTTCCAGAATTCCTGCTCTTGAGAATGATATCATATTTCTGTCACTCTTCCACAAACCTGGTGACATAGGTGCCAGAGACCCTTGGAAAGATGTAATTGGGAACTATCTTCTGCCCTCTCCCCTACCCTGGTTTCCCATGGAAACATGGAGCAGGTGGCCTTTGTCCCTGTAGCCTGCAGAAACATAGGTTGCATACCTCATCACAGACATGAATGGAGAAGATGACTGAGAGGATACCAGTGGATGGGTACCGCCCATGCCCCTGAAGCCATCTGTCAAAGACGTACTTGATGAAGGCTGGGTGGTAGATCAGGATCTGCAGGGAGAAGGGACTGGGTGAGTACAGCCAGCAAAAGACACAGAGCATCTAGTAAATGCTATACTGTTGTGACCTTAAGAACATAGTCATACAGATCTCTGACAAACACCCTTGCAATTATGGACTTGGTCCTGGGGAGACTAAGCCTGCATTTTTACCGGGTAGGGCCAGAGAGTGATGTAGGCTACAGGCAAGAATAAAATAAACACAGAACAGTTTTACAACACTGGGGAGAAGCCTTGAAGGGGACAGTGGTGCCGAAATAAAAATCCTCTGGGGGCAGGGAGTGTGACCCAAGGTTCCAGAAGTGCTCCACAAAGCAGTGTGAGGGATCATGACAGTGACACATGGCATCAAAAACATACCCATGGGCCACAGTTCTGCCTGGCATTGGCTGGGATCTTTGACCTAAGGTAAACTACATGCAGGGGTTTCCTCTTCTGTTATGACAACATCAAGGCTCAGAGAGGCCAAGCAACATGTTCAGTGTTACATAGCCATGAAGGTTTCCCTGTGCCAGGCACAGCCTTGGCCTCATCCCCTGTGATTGCCTCGGAGACACTGAAGGGGACTCTGGGAGCAGCGAACGGTATAGGCAGCCTTAAACCATTCCTTAGGGAAGGGTTGAAGGAATGGGTTCACAGGTCTCTTCATTTCTCAGCTTTGCTTCAGGACTTTGGGATCTGAGGAGAGAGACCCACCCTACAGAGATTTCCATGGCTTCTGTCTGGGATTGTGCTGCCCAAGGCCAAGGCAACTTGTTGCAGGCATATGGGGGACTTCATCTTGTCGCAGCCTGATCTAGGCTGTATCCCTGGGCATAGTGCTGGCCTCTCTGAGCCTCCTGAAGTATGACTGCATGTAAAGATCCAGTGTGATAGGTTTTCCACATGTGTTCCTGCTTTTGTCCATGTCTGGACCAGTGCAGTATAGGGGCCCACTGGGAAGGATCGAGGTGTGGAGACAAAGAGGTGAGCCTGGCTTTGGGAGGCAAACAAAAAAAAAAACCCTGCAGCTTACACTTGCCCCACCCTCCAGGGGCTTGTGAGAGCTGGATAGAGGGTGCTACCCGGGTTGGCTGTAGTTAGGTTTGGGTATTCCTGAAGAATCCCACCCACCCTATGCCAAGTTCCCAGGTGGTGCTGCTGTTCTGGAGACCCAATGTGAGGACTTGCCCTTAGCAGAAGCTCCATAGGTGCCAGCAACTGCACCAGGTCCGGGCCAGGGCACTCTGTGTAGCTCAGTGCTAGAGGCAAAGCTAGAGGGTCCTAAGCTTCCGCTTACCTTCTCTTGTTTCACTTTGATCTTCGGGGGCACAGGGACGTAGGTGCTGCGAATCGGGAAAGAGAAGGGATTTAATGTGGAGAGGGACCACCTGTGAGCCAGCCGCTCTAGGGAGTGACATAGCCATGGGGAGGGGAGGGAGGCTTAGGTGCTCAGAAGCCACCTGCCTGATTGAGCATTGCTCCTGCAGTAGCTCCAGAGTGACACCAGGGGGCAACCCTGGCTAATTTGGGTCAGAATGGGGGACTGGCTCCAAACATAGCCCTTCAGGGACCTAGGGATATTTGTTTTTATCTTCCAGAGTCAGAAGATCTGTGCCCATTAGTGGTTCCCAGGCTGATACTGGGGAACTGGCAGGGGTGACCTATGGCTGTCTCCAGCTCACACGAGAAGACATGAGCTACAGTGGCAAGGTGTAAAATCCACCACTACGTGGAACATAGTTGAGGTAATGCAGGCTCTCCATGTGCCTGGGTACCAGGGGAGCACCTTGAGCCAGCCGCCTGGCCCAACCTCTTGCTGAGCTCTTCCCTCACACGCTGTGTCCTGGAGGCATGGAGTTCCTGGAACCCACAGTTCTTGGCTTTATCTCTGCTCCTAAGAGACCTGGGCTAGGACCAGGAGTTATGTGGACATCTGGAAAACGAAAGCCACTCCCCTTTGAGAAAAGGCAGAGATTCAGAAATTAGACCCAGATGGTTGCATGGGCTCTGGGTCAAGTTCAGTGTTGGGCAAGTGGTTTGGCCCAGTCACGGTTACTCCCTGGAGGCCAGAGCTAACAAGAAGCATTGCTGGGAGGACCAAATGATAGGCACCTCTCCTGGGGAGCAGATGGCAGCACTTACTCTCTGAGACCCAATGTTGATTTAGCCACAACGTGTGTGTTCAGCAGCTCTGAGTGTTCTGTGCTGCAGTCTAATAGCAAAGGGATCTCAGAACTAAGGGTGGACATGGAGCTATCACAACAAGGGGCTCTCAGCGCTGAGGATGGACATGAAGCTACCACAACAGGCTCTCGGAATGGAGGGTGAACAAGTCAGGTAGGATCAACCAAGGAGACAGCAGCAGTCACATATGTACCAGGAGGCATGGGGGAGAGGAATCCCAAGGGACATCCAGCAGGAATGAGAGACAGATGGGCATAGGACAGTCATCAGAGAAACTCACTGAGTAATGGTGCCTGTGGTGGTGGCACTGACCACCCACAGCAGGTCCGTGATCTTGAAGGGGACCAGGATCATGCTGACATTCTCTCCCAGCTCCCGAAAGCTCTCAGGATACACAAGATGGTGGGTGGTCCTGCTCCCAACATCTGCCTCAAAGCCCACCGTGGGTGCCTTGTTCATCCTGGGAGGAGAGGAAAATGAGGCACGAGGTAAGGATGCTGGAGGTGGAGTCACCTGGGTGGTACCCACAGGTGAGCTTCTTTGTTCCCTAGGCCTCGGTTTCCCCATATGAGCAGTGGGAACATTGTAGACATAGGCCAGACAAGCCTGGTAGAGCATGTCTGAAATCCCAGCCACTTGGGAGGCAGAGCCAGGAGGATGGCAAGTTCAAAGTCAGTCTGAACAACTCAGTTTGGGGGTATAGCTTGCCTAGCATGCATGAAGCCAAGTTCCAGACCTAGTTCATCAAGACAGCTTTTTTTTCGCTTTGTTTTTTATAAAAGCAAATAGAGTGGATCTTTCCCTCTAACAATCAACTACCTGTGTCACAGGTAACTGCGTCTACTAAGGGCACCTTTCCAATAATCCAGATCCCAGACAAGCTGTCTACCAAGCTACACCTTTGAACTCAGATTTGCCTGACTCTGAACCCAACTTTGCCTCTCATCGTAGGCATTCCCACTGAAAGCCAGGAAAGGGGCCTATGGACATGAAGTTAAGGATACAGAAATAAGGTTGTCCTAGATTCTAGATCCACTATCCATCCATCCATCCATCCATCCATCCATCCATCCATCCATCCATCCATCCATCCATCGACCCACCCACCCATCCATCCATCCATTCACCATCTACGTATATAAGTATCTATCTATTTATCTGTATATCTGGGAGGATACTGAGTCTCACCTTTAGTTATGCTCTGTGTCCCAGAACACTTCTGAATAGGAATTATGAAAAACTCAAGGAAGACATAGTGCTTTTTCCTGAGATGCCACTTCCTCTGGGATACAGAGGAAGCAAAGCTGACATTAAAAGCTTCCGGGTCACGGTCTAGATGGAAAGTTAGGGGTGAATTTGGGCCACAGAAGCACAGGCTTCAAATTAGTTTTGCACACTCAATAGGCCTTAGGTACTAAGTCACCATCCCCTTTGACATCTCTAGTCAAGACTTCCTTATTGCATGTCACCTTGCTAGGGAAAGATGGGGGAAACTGAGACCCAGAGGTCATCAGCACTGGGGCCCAGGCCTGGAATCTTGTCCTTCTGAGCTGAACCTCTGAGGTTCTCTGGGCTTGGGTTAAGGGTCCATCCAGTGCTCACCTCACCACGAAGTCATGGCTGTCAATCTCAGGCCCGTAGGAGGAGCCCTTCAGGTTCCCAGAGTTTCCCACGACTGCACAGCGCCGGCAACCCACCAACCTCTTGCCCAGCACAGGGTCCACATTCCCAGGCACCACACGGAACAGTTCCTTGACAGTGTCACTCAAGTTATTAGGTTTCCTCTCCCGCTGGAGCCTCTGGGGTGGAGAACAGAGGGGATAGTTAGTTTGGCTCCATTGCCTCTGGCTGGGCAAGCTGGCTCCCTGTCCACCAAACTCAGATACTAACTGTGAAGGCACAGGTGGTTAGTGATAGTCACCCACATCCCAAGACAGGAGACAGGAAGAAAGCTCATGCATCCACAATACAGGTACTCTCTAAATACCTGCTGTGTGTGAGACTAGGAATTTAGCTGACTTTTGGGTACGAGAGAAGGGGTGAGGACCAATTTCAGACACTGAGGACCACAATATTTACTGCATTTCTCATTCTTATCACCTGCTACAATCTAGTTTTGCTACTGGTGGCAGAAAAGACCAGCCTGGATTCAAGGTGCACCCTAAAGCCAAGGCCACAAGCAGCCCTTCCCAGGAGAGGACACCAGAGACACAGGAAAACCATGAGATATGGGAGCAGAGACCAGGAGCTGCAGATGTGGGCCACAAACGGTCAGTAGCAGCAGCAGCAGGAGAAAGGCATGGGGGTAAAGACCTTTGGTCCCCAGGACTGTGCCACGTGGTCACTCACTTCCGATGCCTTAGCCCACCAGATCCATGGGGATTGGTTATGGGAACCACAGGTGGGGAAAGCAGTAGGGCTTTTTTTTTTCTCTGACTTACACGTGACAGATGCTCAATAAACAATTGCTGAGTGAAGGGATGACTGAAAATAAATCACATTCTAAATGCTGCCAGATGCTTGGTGGGTCCCCAGGTCTCCCAGACCTAGCCTTTGTCTCCCCTCACCCTGCCCCCAGGCCCGACTCCACTCACCAACCACCACTGATACGTGTCCTCTTCCATCAGAGCATTGTGGGCTGTCAGCAGCGGCTGCACGGTTTTGTTGAAGCGCTGGTCGAACCAGGGCGAGACCTTGCCTTCGCTGATGCAGTGTGTGCAGGTGCAGGACTGTGACTTGAGGAGCTTACGTAAGTTGTCAGAGAAGCCCAGGACCATCTGCTTAGAGAACCAGGCAGTGGGCACTCCCGTGCTCGAGTAGTTCAAGACGAAGGACGTGAGGAAGAGGAGAAGCAGGAGGAAGGTGAGCCACTTGAGGCTCCTCTTCCTCATGTTCACCATCTCCACACTTTGCTGGGTCCTCTGTATTAATGAGGGTGGTGGTGACAGAGAGGAGAGAGGCCCTGTGTAGAGATGGGCAGATTCCAGAGATGCAGGAGCAGGCAACAGGAAGGGGAGACCTCTGAGGCAGCTAGGATGAACTTCGGTCTGTTGGAGACACGCCTAGGTCTGGGCTTGGGATATCTCTGTGTGGCACATGATGGCAGACCACGAGATGCAGTCAGTGACTGCGTTGTCTTTCTTTGGGTAAACAGCGTGGTCTGCCTCTTTTGCAACCCCAAGCAAAGTCGAAAATGTGGCTTGATGACGTTAATGAAGGCTGGGGAGAGCAATGTTCTCCCCCACGCAAAAGGGATCAAGGTGTAATCCTCAGCCTGAGTGAACCCCTGAAGGACCTGTAAGAAAGTCTTGGTGCAGGATGTGGGGCTGGCTGCTTGGCCGCTCTCCTCCAGAAAGTGTGGCTTGAGACAATCCTTAATTAGAGCATTATGTTTCCCAGGCTGTCACCAGGGATGGGAACTTAAAGGACATCTCCAAGAAGGTACAGAAGTGGATGAATATCTGTGTTGAAAAGGAGGAAGAAAAGAAGACGAAACTCGGTAACTGTTTCTCTCTCCACACCTTTTCCACAAGCCTCAGGGGCTTCCTGTAGGCTTGAGTAGCACCTGGTTTTCCTGCCTCAAGCCTGAACTCTGCCTTCCCATCTGCCACAGTGTGCCATCACTCCCGCGGCCAAAGATGGAGTTGCTCTGGCTTTGCCCACCACAGTGAACCAACGGACCATGAAATCATGAGCCGCAGAAAATCCAACCCCCCACAAATTGTTCCTGGCAGGTATTCTGTCAGCCAAAAAGAAAAAGAAAACCACAACAACAAAAACAAAAACACCTAATAAATCAGCAACTCAGTTTTTAAGTCTCTCGATTATACTTTTCTGCTTCTTAAACTCTGAACCCACGCAACTTACATATGAGCAAGTGCCTCCAAAGGGGGAAAATGGTTCAGAACCTAAGTCCCTTCCCTGGAGGTTCCCCTTGCGATGAGCATATCCTCTCGGTGCTTGACTTAGACGGAAGAACTTAAATCTGTCTCTCCATCCTTTCTATTATGGCTCTGTTCAGTCCCTTGCTGGCCTTGACTCCACTTTCTGGGAGTCAGCACTCACTGCATGCAGCAGGTGGGCAGCTTCATTGCTTTATCTCCCATCTTCATGCTACTTGATCTCCCATCCCTCTGGAATCCCCACCCTTTAAGCTTTGGCTGTTTCTACCTGGAGTTCTCTGCTAGTAAGTTACTCTGCTACTTGCAGGGACGAAGGGTCTGACAGAGGGGCCCCACTGAACTCTGGCATATCTCCCCCTTTTGTAGACGTGAACAGGAGTCTGGGCAGGAAGGGGCAAAGTAACAACTGGAACCTCAATAGATCCTGGGCTGCCCAGAAGAGCCCAGGAATATCTCTTTTATTATCTTTGTGTCAGAAATTCTTTTTGCAATCACCTTGACTCGTGGCCAGTGACTGTTGATGAAATCTTGTCTTTCTCATCACTGAAAAGCAGACCTTCTCCAGGCCTCTGCGTTCTGACTTGCTGGATTCATGTGGACAGACCCAGAAAGCAGAGAGTAAGACCGGGCCAGTGGAAGGCCTCCAACATGCTAGAGAGAAGCAAGAGCCTTCCCTAAATCGCTCTGCAGCTCCATCCTGGACGGCGGATACTTGGCACCACCTATTCTTATCATGGAAGGTTTTGAGTGAAACCTGCCAACAGCACCAGAGTGAAAACAGTCGTAGAGACCACACCACAGTTCCTGTGTGCTGTGGGCCGGGCCCTTCACCTCTCTAATCCTTGCTTCCTGGATCCAGAAAATAGAACAGTGCTCCTCCAGGCCTGCGTGGAAAAACTGATGGGCACAAAGGGGACCAGCTCAGGGCACCCAGTGCATGTACTACATAAGTCATGGCTGCTTATCTTCCTTGAATCCCAGATGCTTTCTGTGTAAAATATAACCCAACAAGATGCCTGGACTGTCTCAAGGGCAAGGGTACTTAAAGGACCAAATGACACCAGGCATCAAAGAATACAAGCCAGGGTAACCCCTGCCTCTGGCACCTCTGTTCCTCCAGGTGGTGGCAGCTGGCCCTTCAGTGCTTTCTGGGGATCAGGGAAAAAGGGGTCCTAATATATGGTGTATGAGACACAGCAAACACTCAACCTTCAAGAGTGGTTACCATGGGCTTTGGGGCAAAATTATAGTTTTTAAGTAGTAACAAAAATAAATTTATGGTAGGGGGTCACCACAACATGAGGAACTGTATTAAAGGGTCACAGTGTTAGGAAGGTTGAGAACTACTGCCTGGGGGCTCCCTCACAGTGGCTCTGCTCCCACTTCCCACCCGCCTTTCTCTTTAGAGTCTCTTCCTTCACGTTTGGGAGTACAGAGGCACTGCCCTTTGGAGCCTGTGAGGCTGGCACCTCCCTGGAGAGGCCATCACCCTGATAGCTCCAGGCAGCAGTGCTGGATGAGGTCAACCTGTTCTTTGTGCTTTGCAATTTAGGGCCCCAGCTGTCACCTGTTAGAGCTCTGAGCAGCCCTGTGCACTGGACTCTTAACTAGAGCACAGTCTTTGTGGTCAGCTAGGCCTGGTGTGAATGTTGACCCTATCTTCCTTGCTGAGAGAACCCAAGTAAGTCAGTCTACCTCTCTGAATCCAGGTCTGTTCCTTAAGACACAGTGATCACATTCTTTTAAAGTGTGTGTGTGTTTTCCAAGGACTTATAGAAATTAAGAGCAATCCTGGAACCTAATGTGCACTAAAAACAGGTTATCTCCACCAAAGCACCAACAATGGCATTGAGACTCACCAGGAAAGCCTCTGACGGAGCTCACACACTAGGAAATGAACCATGAACTTGAACCTGGGTCCTCATTATCAGTTTCTCCGATTGGGGAATGAAAAGTCTAGACACTGCTCCCCCTCCCTTTCCTGTATCTGACACATCTGCTCTGTGCCAAGCAAGAAGTTCCAGGAAGAAGATGCTGGCCCTGGAAAGAGTGACTCCCAATCAAGCTCTGGTGTTCCTGTATTCTCATGCAGGGGTGTATCTCACTTCTGTTTAATCCCTCATTTGGAGAATCCACGGCCTAGTAAGCCACAGCTGGAGGTTGCTGCCTGGAGCCCAGCTGTGGAGAGAATCGCGGCCTGCCCCAGCTCCTGCGACACCCATAGCCTGCAGCTGAGGACAACTCAAGGCTCCTTGCTGCTGACGCTAGGTGACTAGCTTCCTCCCGAAGAGGTGCCTCAGTTACTACTTCCTGGGGAACTTGGCAGACTGGAGACGTTCAGAAATCTTCCAGGAAAATTCTAGGATTCTGTAGTGAAAATTAAAGTATTGGATGGCCAGGGCCTAGAGAGGTATCTGCTTCCAAATGGCTGTGTCCTCCTCAAACTTGTCATGACTATGCACCAATCCTGCTTAGAGATGCTTCTTGCTGACCTGGACCCCAGTTTGGGTCACTTTCTATCACGATGAGGACTACCTGGCCTTCTCCATACTCACTCCCATCTCCAGTGATGGAGGGCCTGGGACTAAACAACTCTCATTTTGAGCTCTTCTTGCCCAGAGAGCTCAGCAGGCAGTCAGCCAATGATGCCTGGGCAGACAGAAGAGAGAGGCAGGCCTTTTTTCTGTTCCACCTTAGTGGTGTAGGCTGCAGGTGGCTTTGCACTGGACTATAGGACCTTTCCTACTTCAAGCCTGAAGGTAGACTTGTGTTTTGTACTGGTCTCCTGAAGCTTCCTGGTCACAGCCAAATAGCTAAGGTCTCCATTTCCCTAAACTTTGCAAAGGACTGGTCTGTGAGGAACACTCATTTACCTTCTATGCTCTCAGAGTAAAATATTTTTTTTAAAAAAGAGGATTACTAGCCTGGTGGTGGTGATGTATGCTTTTAATCCCAGCACTTGGGAGGCCTATGCAGGTGATGTGAGTTCAAGGCCAGCCTGGCCTACAAAGCAAGTTCCAGGACTGTTACACAGAGAAACCCTGCCTCAAACAAACAAACAACACAAAAAGGATTACTGTGAAAGACTTTTTCTAGAAAGGCTTAACTGAGCTGGGAAGACCTACACTGAATCTAGGTGACAACATATTGGACTAACGGAGCTGAAAGCTAGCCAAGCGAGCGCTCGCATCCATTGTTCTGTTTCCTGACTGGGGAAGGAATGCGCTCAACAGCTCACTATCCTTCTGAGGTACCACCCCTGCCAAGATGATCTGCACCCTCCAATTCCGAGTCAAAACAAACCCGTTTACTGATGGCTTGAATAAAAATGGTTCATGTATTTGAATACTGGGTTTGATGTCAGTGCCACTGTTGGGAGAAATTACGAACCCTTCAGCAGGCGGAAGCTTGCCGGAGGAAGGACGTCAGCAGGAAGACTGTGAGAGTTTATACTGCCTCTGTCTCTGTCTCTCTGTCTCTCTCCCCTTCCTGTTCACTCTCTTCTCCCTGCATGCAGATAAAGCTGTGAGCCCTCACCTTTCTGATCTGGCCATCTGCTACCACGCCATTATGGACTCTCCTGCCACTCCCCAGAACCATAAATCAAATAAACTTTTTTTCTGTAAGTCACTTTTGATTGTGATGTTTTAACACATCAACACAAGGTAACTCATACAGAAATTGGTAACGGGAGTGGGGTTCTACCTTTAGACGACGGCCCCAAGAGGCAGGGAAGCCCTGGGAGGCCATTGTTTATCATTTGTTTTTTTCATTTGTTGGGGGGGGTGACAGTTACGAGACTGCCTTGAGGCTTAGAAGATGCTCTGGACCACAAACAGGGTCAAAACTGTTTAAAGACTGTGGGGACTTTTAAAGTTAGACTAAATGCATTTTGCATTATGATATGGCCACGAGCTGTGAGAGTCAGGAGTGGAATGTGATGGTTTGAATGGTTGAATATGGCTTACATATTCAACACCTGGTCCCTGGTTGGCGGCATCACTTGGGAAGGCTATAGAACCTTCTGAAGGTGGAGGAAGGACACC
>LOEQ01000694.1:68317-94340 GCA_001685075.1 Bramus lutescens | reverse complement strand
TGCAGGAGCCGGCCGGACAAAAAGCAGGCCAGGCCCGCTCCCCATTTCACTACAGTAGGCTGGGACGAGTTGCTGTGATTTCATCCTTGCTTAGGGGAAGGGGGGGATATTAGCCATGATGAAGAACCTTCTGGAACTATGAAGGCATGTTTCATACAGGCTTGTGCAATATCCCAGCAATTCCCCACTTGGAAGAACCCCAGAGCTGCCCAAATTACCAAACAGTGTCCAGGAGGTTATTATCATGCATATTCAAAGAAGAAAAGTGGTTGTCTATAAAGAATTTACAATAGCAGGGTATTGTATTACTATGACACCATTTGTGATGACATGAGACTCTATGCTGTGACATGATTTACAATAGAATGGGACTGTATTGCTATAACATCATCTGCTATGGTGGCAAAGTGGTAGGAATCAGGAAACAAGGAGTTGGCCACCATCCTTTGTCATTCATAGTGTCTAAGATGGCATAGAGAACATTTCTAGAACTGAAAAACTGAAGTAGGTGAAGGACCTTTACTGCTATGAAACTTGGGGGCCCAGTGTGAGTCTCCACAACTTCACCTACTCATTTTGTATTCATAATATCCATGATGACTGAGCCCACACATTGGGCCAGGTGATGTCCTAGGTGTAGGAGGGCCACAGCAAGAACAAACCTGATTACAAGGTGAAGCTACGGGTCAAAGAAAGGCAGAGAGTAAACAAAGGCGGGAACGCACGTCAGGTTGAATATCCCTAAGGTCCCTGAAGAAGAATGCAGAATAAGACTGGAAATAGGGCTTCTAGGGGGTAGGTTCCTGCTGGTGTTTTGTGGTTATTCTTCGGGGAATTCTATCTTGCTGGAGGTTACCCCTTTCCTGGCCTGGGCGCTTCTGTGCCCAGACACTCCAGGCCAGCCTTCTAAGAGCTCTGAGTCATCCCAGCCCAAAGACAAACTTGATATGATCATGAGGCCTCATCCAGCTGCCAAGTCTTCAAGGTAGGATGTTGAGTCAGAGCCCATCTCTGCCTTCGCTGAGCCAGGAGCACCTAGAGTTTGGTCCCTGCTCAGCGCAAAAGAGTCAAAAGCCCCTGCCAGGAGGCCTGGT
The DNA here is from genome assembly GCA_001685075.1 of Bramus lutescens. Lineage (NCBI taxonomy): Eukaryota > Metazoa > Chordata > Mammalia > Rodentia > Cricetidae > Bramus > Bramus lutescens. The sequence continues at coordinate 93,246 of LOEQ01000694.1, read as the reverse complement.
CCATGCCAGGTCTGCTCTGCCACAGCTTTCTGTCTGGCACAACAGAACAGTCACCCAGACACGAAAAGCCTAGAAACAGGCTGTCCCCTTACATCCTGAGAATCTCCTAGGAGCCTATTCCAGGGAACAGCTTAGCGTGCCATCATTTTTGTGTGAGGAGACATTTATCACTGTGTCATTTCAGCGAGTACCATGCCAGAGTGCTCCTACACATGCAAGGAAATCATCAGGGTGGGGCAAGAGGGTGCATGGTGCAGGCTGCGATCCTAGCACTGAGGGACGGAAGGCAGGAAGATCAACATTTCAAGGCTAGCCCCACCTACATAGAAAATTTGGGGCTGGCTTGGAATATGAAAAGATTCTGTCATAAAAATAGTCATCAAGTAGGTAAGTCATAGATTATCAGATGGGCTATGCAGTGTCTGCATCCTCAAAACACCCTCAGAATTTCCAGCAGCACCAGAAGTATCTGCTGTATTGCGCAGTGTGAGCAGTCAGGTGAGCATGAAGAAACCATTGCTGAACCAGAACTCCAGGGAATAAAAGATCTTGAAATACAGAGACAGTTGGGTAGTCGCTGGGAAAGGCAGCCCATGGCAATCTGGGTGTCTATCTGTTTTATTGTTTCATTTTTGGGCTTTCCTAGTTCCCTTAGCGTTTCAAGATTTCTTTCAGTGGCTGCAGAACAATTTTCTGACTAGAAAATATAACTGTTTTCATTCATTTAAAACATTGAAAACTTGTGGTGCCAAATGCTGGGCAGGGAGCCCCCACTCTATGGTCCTTGACCTGAGCAAGACCTCCAGAGTATCAGCGAAGAGGCAGTGAACACTTCCAGAGGCTCAGCTTGAAGTAGATGAAGCGGGAGAAGACACCCCAGGAAGATGAGCATAATACTGCCCCAGCAACACTTAAAAGTCAAAACCAAAGTACTTAAGGTGCCTTGTGACAGAGGCTAGAAGATGTGGCTCTAAGACTCCACAAGGAGCCCAGCTCAACTGTTATCTTTAAACTCCAACCCAAACCCTCCAGAGATAGGGTGTGCTCCAGAGCACAGAGGTCTCTTCTCTATTGTAAAGCAGGGTCACTGGCAGAGTGCAGTCTGACGCTAGTCTGCTGTCTGTCCTCGTAGGGATGTGCTGTGACTGAATGTCGGAGTTGAAAATCTCAGGTTCCACAGAGGCAGCTACCTTAGCCAGGGCAGCACACAAGATGGCCCAGCTACTTTCTGAAGTAACTCATGTGGTACTTTACACAATGAAGGAAGGAGTGCTTTAAGCCTGGGTTCAAAATCCCTGTCATGGCATCGTGGTAGTTACCCTTTGGGAGCGCAGGTTTCCCTCATACTACTGGAGAGGGTATGGCCCTCTCTCCACTTCCTGGCCACCTATGAACTTCTCTGCTCTACCTGTTTACCCACCGCGGTGGACTGAGCTCCCTGAAACCAGATAAACCCTTCACACTTTAAAATCAGTTTCCTTAGGTCTTTGTCATACCGAGGGCAAGCAAAGATGGCCAACAGGAACAACTATAAGCTAGCTAACAATGGGCGATAATTAGGGTCTCAGAGAGACTAGGGTTCCTGCTCCCTGGAGCCTGGGATCTGATGTATGGGATTTTGACCACAACCTTGGGCCAACATGTAAGGCAAATGGCTCCCAACAAGCGTATGGATGCAGTGATGGCCCTGGAAGTCCACCAGAGTTAAAGGACTTGATGGGAAGATGAAGGGCGAGGCTTTCCTGAAGTTGACACAGCCTTGAATGACAGGCTAGAAAGGTATGAGGTCCTCACTGTGTGCCTGGGCATGGGAAAGAAGCCTGGAATTGGAAAGCTGGGCCCAGCTGAAGGCATTGATTTCTCTGTAACCCCCATCTGCAAACACAACACACCTGCCCAGCCCTGTCTCTAGACAGCCTGGATCCTCACCCCCAGTTACTTTCCATTACCACCCAGGGCCTTCAGGCTGTTCTAGAGTAAGAGGTGGGAAGATGGAAAGAGATGATGAAGACTGTCAGGGTTCCCAAGCCATCTGGAGCCATCAAATTCCCATGGGAAGCCTCCATATTAAGTTAGTCCAATTATATGGTTTCCTTCAAGGCACCCATGGCTTCTTCTCTACCCAGACTTCTGTCTTTTCACAAACCATCTCCGAGGACCTGGGGCCTAATGGCTGTGAGTTCTTTGAAATACAATTAAAGATCAGAGTGGAATAGAGAGAATTCTGGGCTTCAAGCAGCAGAGACTACCATGAAAGCCTGTCATCACCGGCAAACACAAGGTCCCAGTCAGGACTCTGGACAAAAATAGACCACCGTAGTTTCCTGGAATAAGAATTCAGAGGGTTAAGAGTTCAATGGGCCCTTACATGCACACTTCAGCTTGGCATGGAAGGTGGGATCCTGGTTCACAGAGAGCTGAGGGACCCACACAGGGAAAGGATGGAGACAGGTGCAGAAAGCTGTGTGTGTGGAGAGGGCTCAGCCATGGTTGCCCTGCAGACAGATCATGAGCTCAGTTTTCAGGAACAACCCAGGCAATCGGGCTCTGACTTCCCATGGGCCAGACAGGAAAACTGAAGGTCAGAGAGGTGAGAAGACTCATCAAATACCACACTAGCGCCATCTTGATTTTGGGGTTGATTAATTCGAGTCTTAGGGTTCCACCCAGGCTCACTCAGGTGAGCATGTGCTGTCTGTCACCTGAATTTTAGCAAAGGGCAGGTTAAGAGGATTGTATCACTCTCAGCAGAGAGAAAAAAAGGGCGAGATCTTGCCTGTTCACGCATGGTCAAAAATGACCTTCTGTTTGGGGGACAAAGCCTTGAAGAAGGGGTGGAGTTTGTCACTTTGTGCGTGCTGTGTGATTTAAGACACTTCGGTCTCTAGGTGCAGCAGTGTTCTCCTCTGGAGAAAGGGCATGGAGGTAGGAGAGTTAGAAAGATCACCCTGGTTCCTAAGGGTCCAGAGTACTTTCTGGGATGTATTGGCTTGTTGCTATGAGCAAGGATCTTTGCATCAGATTGCCAGGCGCAAATCCCAGCTTGCCCTCAACTTCTACGTGACCTCAAGCAGGTAAATTTCCTGTGGATCAGTTTACTCTGTGGAAAAAGAGGGTAAAAACAATAACATTTGCCACATAAGTTGCCATGACAACTAAATAAAAGAATGTATACAGAGCCCTTAGTATAGCATGTGGCCCACACAGGCACCTCAGAGTGAATACTAGGAATACATACCATCCCTCATGCCAAAGCAGAATCAGGCTATTCTCAGGAAGGGACAGCTTGCCCTGGGGAGCTTCTGTACCTGTGAGCCCCAGTCCCATTGACTTTTCAAAGAAGTCAATCCTAACAGTCCTGAGCAAGGTTGAGAACTCAGAAACCCAGAGTCATTGTCAAGAAAGAGTATGACATTCCCATACATAGGAGGCTTGAGAGCTGAGGCTGAAGCCAGCTTAGGGCACTAGACCCTGCCACATATCCTTAAACCTTTCCAGGGTTTAAAAGTACAGATGAGGAGGAGCTTTAGTTTAACTCCAAACCTAGAAGGCTACAGCCATCCCCTCTACGGCTTTTATGCCAGGTTGATATTCACTAATCATGGTACCCACAGGACAACACCCATTGGTTCACTAACTCATTCACACATTTAGTTGTGCAGAGAAGACTATAGTCCCTGTATTAGGCACTAACAGTGCCATGCTGGCAGCTGCATGGTCTAGGGCCTGGAGGAGTCCTTGTCTAGCAATGGGGACATAAATAATTAGTAAGCAGAGGCACACTGGGTCAGACAGCCTAAACATGGCCTGCTATCTATGTTTGTAAAGCTGGTGTCTGTTACTGAGACACAGCCACACCCAGTTGTCTGTGTACCGCCGTGGACACTTCTAATCAGCCATGGCAACCCAAGTAACCAGAAGAGAAGGTCTGGCCAGCAAAACCTAATCTATGGACTGCACTGTCTTTCTCCACAGTCCTACTCAGAAGCATGCATAACAGCTGGAGGGTACCACCACATCTGCCCTCCCTAGCCAGGGTCCCAGTAGCACCAGGTAGGACAGGACAGCGGAGTTCAGTGAGGCATGAGGACTTCCGTGGAGTCAGGGAGTGGGACAGCTGAGCCAGCAGTGATCTAGTTAGGGTCAATGGATCATTTGCTAGGTGAAGGGACATAGGTAGGGCTTCTGGGCAGGGAGGCTAGCTTATGCAAAGAGAGAGCTCTGCAGGGTAAGCTAGTGATGCCTTTCGGCTGGAAACAATATGTGGTTATAAAAGACTAAGCACATGGCAGGCAAGACTTGGAGACCAACCCTGACCCTGTAGCCCTTAAGCTGTTAGAAACAGGCCACCTACGAATGGCTTTGTATATCTCCCTGGCCACAGCAAAGTGGAGGAGATTGGTTACCTGGACATGGGCTGCAGTTTCTGAGGCTGAACTTGTGGAATCTGGCATCTACAGGGGGAATTTGACAGGCAATAGCAGCTGGTTATTAACAAGTTCACATGAAGGAAAGAGATGGGACATTTGAGGGTAGGGAAACAAAAGTCCTTGAGGAGACTGTGCTTAGGAAGGGCTCTAGGGGCTGAGATTGGGGAGACGTTCCTGGATGAAGTTGGAGTTTATAAAAATCAGGACCAGCCTTCTGCCCCCCCCCTCCTAAGAAAGATGTGGATATTGTGGGAGGCAGGCTGACATGGAAGAAGCCACACAGGACACTATAGGTCCAGGTTGGTGGGGTGTTAGGGGAGGCTTCTGATCCAGTGTGAACTTAGAAGGCCCCAGAAAGCTGCTGAAGTTCAGACAGGAATGGGATGGCATGCTTGTAGAGGTAGAGCATCACCAAAGGCTACCCAGGCCCTTTCATCCCAGCCATCATCATGTTCTCTGTCTCATCCACTGCTCTTGCCTACTGGCAGCTCCGTGAGCTCTGCCCTTCTGTTCTCCAGGGACCCTCCTGGGTCCTTAGTGCTCACAATGGTCCCCTCTGCAACACAGCTCTGCTCCCTTCATGGCTGTACTCTTAACCCACTCCTTGTCTGCTACTCAGTCAACGCTCTCAAATTCTCTCCTCCTCTGTTCCTCACACCTTTCTGCATACCAAGGACTCTCTGGGCTCTCAGTAACACATGACTCTCACCAGGAGCCCTGGGGCTTCCTGAGGGGTTTGGGTTGTAACAGTGAGGGAGCATCTCAGGGAGCCCTGTCTTCCCTCCTGGCTCTGCAGTGGATACTGTTAGCTGAACTTAGGAAAGAATATAACAGGAGGCCAGGCACTCCAGCACAGGCCTTCCTAGAATGTCTTCAGGCAAGTGTCACTTCAGGACCTCACCAATGGCCTCTGGGGACATTCCTCCCGCCTCCCAAGGTACAACTGTGAGAACAGGAAGATCAGCCTTGCTTCCGGTCTTAAAGAGTCTCACAGGTAGAGGCACATGCACTTTTGTACAGCTCACACTGTGGGCATCCAGGCAGAGAGCCCCAAGAAAGTATTCCCAGCACAGGCTCTGTGGGTCCTGGTCTAGTTCTGGGGTTTTCTGAGTGGATTCCTATGGTATCCAGGCGCTGAAGAAACAACAGCAAAAAGCAGGAGACAGCCAACCAGGAGCTGTTACCAGCCTAAAGAGGAGTTCCAGGAAACCAAAAGGGAGCAGGCTCTTATCAACTAATCACTCATTTGTATCCCACCTCTGTAAGTCCGTTCTGTACAGCACCTCTGAACACACCAGTGACCATCCTGTGTCCCTCATTCTGGATGCAGAGGCAGGATAAAGTGGTTATGATATACTCTAAATCTCAGAAAAGACATGGAAGGGTGACTTTTGCTAGAGTGACCAGAGGGATTTGTTTAAATTGGCTTTAGTATATGCATAGTCATGTAATATACTTATAAGTGCATATGATATGCATAACAGAATGGCATAAATAGTGCATTATGTATATGCACATACATATAGTACACGGATACAGTAAGTACACACATACACATATATATGTGCATACAATGTGAGTGTGTATGTAGAAATACATGCACAGATATGTGCATACAAGTTTTGCAGCATGTCCAATCTACTTGCCTCTTGGTGTTTTAAATTATTAACTTACTGACTCGCATAATTATCCTCTGAGTAGGTGTTGTTATCTCAGTTTATAAAGAAAGGGAGTGAGGGAGGCACAGAAAACTTCAACAGCTGGATGTGTTCTCTGAACTCACTGCAGCTGGCTGAGGAACACGGCCCCTCCCCACCAAACCCAAGACAGCCCAAGGACCCATTGTTCCTATATGCATCCTCAGGGGAGGACGTGAGGGGAGGGGAGGAAGCTCAGATTATGCTCCAAGAAGAGGTCTTCAAGGATCACAGTCCTTCTGTGGAGTTTATAGTCAGAACCATTCCACATTAACACCGGGCTTCCTGGTCTTTCATGCCTGCCCTTGAGGGCAGATGACATTCGACTTCATGGCAGACTGAAGAAAAAGCAGACAGTGGCTCTCCAGGTGTCCACTAAGCCAAACACTGGTGAGAGCTGCCCAACAACACCACTCTCCTCACCAACTCGATTTCTAGGCAGTTTTCATTAAAATGCTGCCATTGCCAACTTATAATCAATTATTACTATTTTTGGACAATGAAATAGACATTTCAAGAATTCTTCAATATTTTCATCCAGTAGTGTATATTAATGCATCTGTATTACGTGAGTGATATGGTTTGAACCGTCCAGATGCAGTGTGGAGGGGCATCCTGTGGCGAGCAGAGTGAAGAGTTGCCTTTTGTAGCCAGGCCACATGCCAGGCACGCCATTTCTCAAGAGGACCTCTTGACTAGTGTCCCAAGCTGCCCTTCCTGTCACATGCAAGCCTGTCCCTATGGTATTATGGTGTGCCTACAAAGTGCAAGACTTTTTCTGCAGCCAGAACAAAGGACAGTTTCCAGGCCTTGCTGGGTGTGTGTGAAGGACCCTTGCTGTCCCTCCCTTCCTTACCATTCTGACATATAAGCCACAGACAGCTGATGAAGTGAAGTCTTTCTGGACTTCAGTGCATTTCGCAGAGCCAGGGTTACCTGGGTTCCACCGGATGCTGGAATCTTGGAATTTCTGAATTTCCACAGAATGTGTGCACTCCTCCCTTATGGTCCAAAGGCACTCACAATATCATGAAGCACCAAAGTACTGTCACCAGGTACAAATGGCCCACAGGCCTGGCAGACACTTAGAGAACCAAGAGCCATGCTTCAGCTATTTTTGCCCCGTAGAGTATCAACAACCCAAGCTGACCCGAGATGGGTCACGGTCCAGTGTAGCTCATTAATTGCTAGCATGTATCCTGTCCCATCCATGTGGTAGCTCCTAAAGAGTGCAAGATTGGAGAAATGCTTTTCTTTATATCAGAAACAAGTTCCCTTCACTCCATGTCCTGCCTCCTCTTTGCCCGACCCCTCCTTGTTCCTGTTCCTCCAAGATCTGGACACTGAGCCCAGCAGAAAAAGGATCCATTTGCCTGTCACACGATCCCACAAGCTGTGGAATCTCCTTGGCTTTGGCTCTGTCCCTCTCACAGCCTCTTGGGATCATCTTCCAGCTCCCTTTTCCCATCTTCCTGGCTTTTTTCCACAAGGCCACCATTGCAAACAGTTGGCAGAAATTCTCAAAGTACTTCCAGTGTCCAACTCCTCCTGGAAATCGTTCCAGTGACACAGTTCAAAGGAAGGGAAATGCTCACAACACCACAGGGCTATTGATAGTAACCATGGCAATCATGCACATTGATGTGCATGACATACGAATACACAGTAACGGAGAAGGGTGGAAACTTCCACCTTCTACAGTTGCTTGCTGGAATATTACACAACAACCAGGCAGCACAAGGATTGCCCAGGGTGATTCCTGGAATACTCTCAGAGTGACTCTCCTTGAACCAAGTACAGGATTCAAGGCAGGGAGAGATGATCCCTAGTTTTGAGCACACCGCCCATTTGCAGAGGCTGCTATGTGCAGGGGGCAGGTTCTGTTCTAACTGACAAAGAGAAAAGCAAGTCTGTGTCTCCAGCCTTAAAGGCCCCTTTCCTGTTTTTGTTCTGATGGCCTTTACTCTTGGCACAGGGGTAACTTTAGTGCTTCGAAAAAGTGTTTTCACAAAAACCGTTGAGCAACACAGTGACGTGTCTTCCCCGAAGAGCCTCTTGGACATGTAGTGGGATGTAACACAAAGGCTTGCCAAATGGATCTCAGGCAGGCTGGCTCTGTTACCCTCCCTTCTCCTTCCTCCTCCTCCTTACCCAGTCATTGATTTCAGAAAGAGCTGAAGGCTGCTTGGGTGTGTTTCTGTAAGAAAGTGGGAAGTATGCAGAGATGTAAGTGGCAGCTACTTGGACCAGTATCCAGAAAGAGCAATGGTTCCCTAAGTGTCAAGACCCCAAGCCCACAGATACAGGGTCTTCAGTTTCCACTGCCCTACAACTAGGTCTGGGGTGTTGTCACAGGGTAGCTGGGACCCGAGGAGACTGAAGAGGAAAGACAGATCCCCAGGAGGCCTGCCTAGCCCTCACCCATTCAGCTTGATACACCCTGAATGCTGTGTTTATGGATCTAGCAGGTGGGCCAAGCCTATGGTGCTGAGAGCAGTATGAAATATCCTGGCTTTGGATTGCATTTTCTAGTGCATTGGGACTACCTGGACATGCCTGGTCCGTTACCTTCCTCAGTGCTGGCAAGGAAAAGCTGCACTTGATACAGGTAAAAGCTCACAAGGGAAGGAAGAGACACCAGCCCTGCTCCTCCAGGAACCCGCACAAGACTATTCATGACTGGCCAGGGTGACAATGAGATGCAAATGGGGGAAAGGCAGATGTCAAGGGAGGAGGCCTGGTTGAAGGGAAAATGGAAATGGGAGGGACGATTCCCAGAAGACAGGACAGGTGCACACATTGCGTGTTGAAGAAGAGAGGACAAGTGACTCATTAGGAGGCAGAGGAAGATGCCCTCCAGCAAGGAAGAGACTATGCAAACCACAGGGGCTTGAAGTTCCTGAGGCACAGCAGGTTACCTTCTGGAAGGGTCACAAGACCTAGATCACCGGTATCTCTCGTGACCACTCATTTGTTGTAGACTCAAGTTCACAGGAAAAAAAAAAAAGTCACACCTATGCTGAAGGTTTTGCAGTCTAATTAGTGCTCAGTGATTGTGGGTAGCTGAACTGTTGTAGTTAGAGAAAAAAAATATTCTGGCCTGGGCTGGAGGTTGTAACTCAGGTGGTAGAGTGTTTACTCAGCGTGTCCTGGGTTCATTCCCTAACACTGCAGAAGTGGGGCATGCTGTGTACCTGGAATCTCAGCACTGGGGAAATAGAGGCAGGAAGAGCAGAAGTTCAAGGTCATCCTCAAAGACCTAACAAGTTTAAGGCCAGCTTGACTACATGAGACCCCCATCTTATAAACCAATATTATGGGCATTGTTTAAGGCTTCTTATATCCAATTATCAACCACCTCTTATCTGATATTCTTTTAACTTCAAGTGGAAACTTCAGGATGTCTCAACATGCCACAAGCATCCAGCACATCATCAGGTAACCTTTGAGAGCTGTAGCAGAGATATCCATCCTCTTTGCTGTAACCTGCTCACCTGATATTTCCACGGAAGTCTCCAGTAAACGCACTGTTTTGTGACTTCCGTTTGTTCTGTGGCTATCGAGTCCATGTTACCACTTAATGGGGAACCACATAATTTGGGGGCAACCTGCATCTGTGTTCCTGATCCACGGTCACTTACATGTGGCTCAGAATAAACTTTCCTTCCCTGTGGAGCAACACCGACTGATGACTCTTCTGTCTCACAGTGGCCACCAGAGCATGCTCTATCTGGTAGGACTCGGCACTTTTCTGTTATGAACTAATTCAGGCTATCCTTAGCCATCCTGCCCATTTCACAGGTAAGGACACTGAGGTCAGCATGACTTGGTGAGTAGCAGAAATAGGATTTGCACCCAGACCACACTATCACTGCTCTGAAGGTTGCTCTGTGCCTACTAGGAGGAGTCAGGTTGGGAGAGTGAGGATGAGACTGGGGACTTGTGAGAGACTTTGAGTCTTGTCCTTCCTCCCACAGAACTCGGAATCTATCCCAGGGATATTGTGGACAGGAGCAATGGAAGGAAAAAGGCCACAGACAGAAACATGCCTGCAACTAAGATCACCTGCAGAAACTACAAATGCCTGGGCACTGACCATCTGGACGCGAGCATACCCAAAGCTAGTCATTCGCGAAGAGTGAAGGACTCAGTGTGCTGGGTTGGCTTCTTAAAGCACCTGTGAGATTTCCATGCCCTGGTGGCCCACTTTTCCTGAGACACTGGGCCTGGCCACTGTGACTGGAAGCATCTGTTCCCCGTGAGGGAAAGTGGTGGATCTAAGGGAGGACGATGTGACTTACATCTGGTACAGGAGGGAAGGAGCAGTCAATAGCAGAGAGGCCACAGCAAGCACAGGAACACTCCTGGTCGAGACCTTTAAAAGCTGCTGTGTCCTCAGGATCAGGACAATGGAACAGGTGCTCGGACGTGTGGGTTAATGAGCCTGCTGTAACAAGCTCAATGGAGCATATACAAGTCAGAGGGAGAACTCAGCATCGCCAGCCCCCACTCTTCATTGTTTTCTGTACATATGTGGGGCTTTCCCCTTAGCATCCAACACCCGGAACATCCCAGCGTTCTAGGAAAAACTCTACATGGGCTCACTATGAATGACTCCATTCTAAGTTGTATTTTATTGAACCCTGTTCCTGAACTTGCCCATTCAGGCTATTTTCCTGATGTATTAGAAGTTATAAAAGAATTAGAAACAAGGATCCTGGAGAGGCAACAGAGCTGGTGGGCACAGCTCTGGAAATACACCCCAACTTCAAAGCCCAGCTAGGAGCCGTGTGCCTGGGAATATGTTACTAAACCACCCTGCCCCTCTGTTCCATAAAAGGCTTATGTAGTTTCTAAGGAAACACTATACAAAGTCACCTATACAAAATAAATTAAAAGTTCTTGATGAGTGGTGTACACCTGGCTTATCAATAGTTAGTTCCCACGTTGGCTGATCAGGTGCTCTTAGAATTGACCTCCAACCAAGTCTCTGGAGGTACTCCCACATGCTCCGCCCACACACTCCCCCCATTACAGCTCGGTACTTCAACAGTTCGGCTGATCCCTAGTATGCAGCCTAGAAGTGGGATCACTAGGTTAGCATCTTAGTTACTTTTCTGTTGCTATGCACAGACACCACAATGAAGGCAACTCCTATGAAAGAACACATCTAATTTGAGTTAGAGTTTTCAAGGCTTAGTCTATGATCATCACGACAAGAAGCAGAAAGGCATGGTGCTGGTGCAGTAGCTGGGGGCCTTACATCCTGATCTGAAGGTGACAGACACACAGAGAGGACCTGGGCTTGGTGTGTGCTCGAGAAACCTCAAAGCCTACCCTCAGCAGCATACTTTCTCCAACAAGGCCACACCTCCTAATTCTTCTAATCCTCCTTAAACAGTTCCACTCCCTGGTGACTAAGCATTCAAATACATGAGCCTGGAGTGGGGGGAGCAGGCCATTCTCAAACCACCACAGTTAGCCTGAAGATAGACTATGCCGTTGAACAGTTCACTAGCACAAAGGGAACAAAAGACTTTATCCCATCTCACCAGTCAGAAAATAAAGACAGGAACACCCACGTCACGGAACACTAGTGCGGATGTTCCTGTCCTCCTAATGGCTTTCCTTCTCGGGCTATGTCTAGGTTTTAGTAGATGACCTGTTCCCCATACATGCAACCTCCAGAAACCCAGGAGAGAAAGCCTGATAGTTCCTCAGCTGCAAATCCACTGGAGACTGAGACTGGCCCACACCAAGAGAGTGGTACCCCATCCCCAGAGAACCCCACTTATTAAGGCTTATGTTTTATTTCAAATCTATGACTTAGTATGTTATTTCTTTACAGAGCACTCCAAATTGCATATGCTTCAGGTTCCACAAAGTCAGAACTATGTCCTGTGCCTGCCACTAATTGGTAGATCTATTTCTCCCTGCCTGGGCTATCAGCGTCCCAGAGGTACGGGGCCGGCTGACTCCTTTCACCTCCAGTGCCCAGCAAAGCCCCAGGGCTAGAGGTGCCCATGAATGACTGCCAAGCAACTGAGGAGGGGAAACATAGACAGAAAAAAAGTTATCTCCTTCTTCTACACCCTCATCATTGGGCTCACTCACTAAGTTCCCTGTACAAGCTTACTTCTTTGCCATCTGACAGCTCTTTGGACATGCAAAGATTCTCCCTCGTTTGTGTCTCCCCTCTTCCAGGGAAGAGGCACATGCTCTGAACACTGCCACCTTCTTCTCAAAGGCTATCAGCAAAGGAAATTCCCCATGGTCCTCCCTCCCTACCCAGGTCAGTATCTGGGGACAACACCAATGCCCTCTTATCTCAGCTACTGAGCCTGGCGTGCAGGCTGTCCCTGCTCTGGCTGATAACACAGTCTATTGTTTTTAGAGGAAATAACTTAGCCCTGAGAGCTTTTGTGTACGTGACTCAGGCAGGAACAGGCCTGGCTCTCTACAGGGCCATAGCCCCTAGTAAGGAGGAAACATGCCTGTCATGATTAGTGACGAACAGCCCTTGTTTTCCCTTCAATGTCTCACCCATCAGCAGTGGGATCAAGCTCACCACAGACACCTGCACAAACCTCTGGTGCCCACACAAAGGCAATGCTCCATACCCCTGGGCCCGTGTCCACTACCCTGCCACTTCTATGCATACTTCCTTCTTCCCCATTGCCACTCCTGGCTAGGATGTGCACTTTCTGGGTCTTAGTCTAGAAGAGCACCTGACACATCCAGGAGCTCAGAAACACTTGTGGACACGTGAGGGGAACGAGTGTTTGTCAAGTGATGCCAGAAATACAGCTGTGCTGATGCTAAGGCTTCCTTGCTAATGCAGCTCAGCCAGGCAAACCCAGGACAAGAGAAGAGAGTTCAAGTCTTCCTCCCACTCTGAGCTCAGGACAACAAGCCATGTGCTGCTTTCGCACTGGGATCACACACTGCTAGGTGTTGTCTGTGTACCTTCCTTTAAAAGGCTGGGTTTGTGTGCTTTGGGCCTTATACATGGGTCGTATATGGGAGAGGTGTCCATCAAGAAAGGCCAGCTGGCCACTCACTGTGAGTGGCTGCTTTCCATGGCAGTGCCATGTGGTATGACTGACAGTTCAATAAAGTGGTATTTGGAGAAGTACTGAGCCGTTCAATAGCAACGTAGACTGGAATTTCATGGATGTTCTAGCGTCATTAGCAGAAACTCCTGACCAGGTGACAGCAGATAAGTCAACACAATGGTCAGCTTGTCAACTTGATGAGGTTTAGAACTGCCATGGAAATAAACCTCTGGGCATGTCTTGGGGGAGGGAGCTTCTAGGTTGAATTAGCTGAAGTGGCAATGTCTACCCTAAACATGGTGGTACCCAAGCATGGGCTGGGGTCTTGAACCAAATCACAAGGAGAGAGCAAGCTGAGCACCAGCATTCATCTCTCTCCGCTTCCCGACCGTGGATGCTACATGACCAGCTGCCTCACGCTCCTGATACCATAACTTCTCTGCCACAATAGACTGACTATACCTCAAACCATAAGCTAGAATACACACTTTCTTAAGTTGCTTCTGTCAGTGAGGAGAAAAGTTAGCAATGTAGTTTGTTTAGTAATAATCTGGATGATATGTATAGATGTGGATGCACACTTATACACATATAAACACGAGTGTTTGTCTTACACAGATACACACATCCTTGATAGCACTATGCTCAGAATGTACGATAGGAACGCATACACACAGGTCCTCACTGTGGCTGCCATAACGTTCTTCCCTGAGAGGCATCAAGGCACTGACAGAACACTGATTCCACACAACTGCCAGGCCATCTTCAGATCTAGATGTCCAGGATACAAAGCAACTGAGTCTCACCAGGTCTGCTGTTAGAGCCAGTGCCTAAGACTTGATGTAGAATGCAATAGCATCGGACCAGGCCTTATTTGTAATGATGGCCACTTGTCATGGAAGAATATTCACAGTCGAGGGGTCTCTTAGGAGTTTCCAAGAGAACTGCAAAGCTCTCCATGAGAAGCCTGCTTTGTACGTCACAGGGAGAACAGGTCCTGTCTGTGGGCACTGCTCCGCATGGCTGGCAAGAAACACTACAAAGAGTCTAAGGAAACAGGGCAACACCCTGTGCTCTGCTTCATAACCCACAGGAGAGTCTGGAAAACACAGTGCATGTCTCATCCCTTCTCCAATCCCTCAACATAATTCCAAAGGTGGAAAAGACAGCATATTATTCTTATCCCCAGTGCAATCCACAGCACAGCCCTATGGGAGAGTCTGGAAAAGACAGCACATCTTCCTCGTGTGAGGGAAATCAGTCACTCACCCCAGGAGGCTGAGCCACTGTCTACCTCTGGCTCATAGATACAACTGTCTGGCTCCACAGCGCTGACCCTCGCTCAGCACTGCCCTGGCAGGTGCCAGCCGCTTCTGGATGACATTTTCAGTTCATCAAAGTCAAGGCTGAAAATGGAAAGCAGAGAGGAAGCATGGGTTAGTTTGGGCATTAATCCCACCCGAGGGCCTTTCTGAGATGACTTGAGACAATGACAAGGACTCCACTCCGTGACTTGCCCACCCAAACATTCACACTACACAGAGGGCTCCAACAGTGCTAGCATCCCATGACTGGAGGAGGGAGAACAAAACAACCAACTCAGACCTCCTGCTTTCAAGGGGTGGAGGGGCAGAGGACTGCACAGAAAATGTCTGGCCACGGGACACAGGTTGCGAGGGACACTCGGGAGAATGGAGGAGGAAGTGACCTCATTGGCCTGAAAGAAGGATGTGAAAGGAAAGGGGCATGAGATGTTAGCCACTACCACACTTTTCTAAAAACAAAAGACTTCAGGGAAGGGTCACAAGGACCGGGAGAAACAGAATGCAAGCATGAAAGTGAAGAGGATCATTGGACAGGAGGTAACAGCAGAGACTCACTGGGCTTTTGCTGGACGCCCGCTCTGCAATGCATTGCTGATATCACCAACGCCATCGTCCCAAAGATCCCCATAGTATGAATTATGCAAATTAGCCTAGCACAATGAGTGCAGTAGAGAACAGGAAACAGCTACCCTGTCCCACTATGACCATCATTGCACATAGGGTCCCAATTTTCTCAGACTATCGTGTTCACAGTGGCTCCACCTTCCCTCACAAGGAGAGCCCATTCCTCCACCTTTTGATCCTGAGATTGACTTCGCAGTAGTAAAATAGCAGATGGAGGGAGCACCAAGGCACAAACACAGAATACGGCAGAGACGGGGCATGGCTTAGCAGAGGTTCCACTCCCTGGATACATTCAGCCAAAACAGTATTCATGCGATAAATCCTCTTCCTCACTGCAGGGACTCATTCTGCCACCACATTCATTGGCCTGGGACAGCCCTATGGAGGATACCAGACTTCATGGAGAGGCTTTAGTCTCCTCTGCTAGCCTAGGTAAGCACCAGATTTGCTCACGAGGATGTTAGATACAGTGAGTTCCAGCCAAACTAAGTAAGTCGGAAGTATGCATCTACTCAGAGTCAGGAAGATGAGAGTAGTGGGCTGTATCAGGCCCTTGGGTTTGGACTATGCATCTTGCAGAGAAACACTGCTAACCACATACCCAGCCTGGTACCTCCCCTTAGCAGTTCAAGGCAAATTAGGAAGGAAGCTACCCTACAGAAGATGGTGCAGGGCTGGGACAAGGGGAGGAGGGAGATTCAAGAGCTGTTTCAGGTAAAGAATTGGCAGATAAGTGATCAACAGAAGCCAGCTTTGTCTAAAGGCTTAGGCCTGGCTCTGGAAACCACACACGGTGTTGACTATAAACAGTCTGTCAGGAGCTGCTGATGGGACAGGATGTTTACAGGGAAGATAGGCGGAAGAGACAGAAGCAGAAGGGCTATCAGTATGGAAAAAAAAAACAACTTCTCCTAAGTGAGCTGCAGGGGAGGGGCCCCCAGTCCCAGTCCCAACCCCCTTACCAGCTGGCCACCACTACCTCCACTGAGCAGTCTGGCCTCTCATCAACAGCTGGAGGGGGCCTTGACTACCATTAAAAGCTAGAAGGACCTCACCTTTCAGCAACAACCAGAGGGAGTCTTGCTTCATAGCAACTGTTGGAGGAAGCCTTGACTCTTTCAGCAGACAGTGCCTCAAAGCAGTGGAAATAAGAGGCATCTCTGGGCATGGAAGCTCAGTTCACCTCCCACAGCCTGAGTGGCTCCCCTTGGCTGTCATAGCCCTGAGGTCACAAACACAGAGAAAGCCAGCATTGTGACTTCCCTTGTAGTTCTTAACACAAGTCCCCAAAAATCTTTGTGGAAAGGCCACCTTGCAGCTCTGTCTCTCCCAGGATCTGATGGCATGCCTCTATTTGTCCAGGCTGAAGCTTCCATGGGGTTGCCAACTAGGATGACAAGTAAACCCTCACCAATGAAACACCAACAGGAGCTTCATACACAAGAAAGCCAGACACGATACTTAATACTCTATGAGGCCAGAAACAAGTTCCCAAGACTAAAGAAAGGAAATCCAAGTTCTGAGGAAGTGGCCCCTCTGTTACTCAGCTGGTTCAATGAGTCTGTGGAGTGTAGCATGTTGATTCCAGCTTGTTCCAAGCTACTCACCTCTCCATCCTGCTCATCTCCCAGGCAGCGTGAGTACCAACCCAAGGTGCTGGATTCCAACCAGAAGACAAGAAAAACATTTACCAACTAACTGGAGCACAGATGAGGACAACTTGCAGCGAAACAAATCATGGTTATATTCCTCTGTGTTCTTATTCCCTGCTCTGAGCCCATAAGTCGTTGTTTCTTTGACTCTATCAGTGCATCCACCGTTCACAGTCCCTGCGTGTCACCAGGCATGCCTTTCGACTGCACAGCACTGCACAGTAAATCTCACAAGAAACTGTTCTCCCATTGTGTTCCTTCTCAGAGTAGGACAGGGAACTGGAAATAAAACTCAAAACATCATTCCTGGAGATACAGTTCGTTTAATAAATCATAGCTCTTTTCCTCCAAGCAGAAAATGACTGTCTGAGTAACTTTTAATGTTGTCTGGCCAGACACTCTCCCTGCATTTATGAATTACAGGACTCTTTATTCAGGGGCCCGTGGACATGTCATGTTCTGACACAATATGGATGCTGTAAGGTGTGCCACAGGGGAGGGCAGTCCAGTCAATTGTGTGATTTTAGAAAAATAGCTTTTTTCTCAGATTTACCTGTGGTTAAGATGCAAAGTATGCCTGCTTCAAGGCCTTGCAGGCTGTGCTGGGAAGTAGATGAATTAGCAAGAGCTTGGGAGCTGGAGAGATGGCTCAGAGACTAAAGTGCTTTCTGCACAGGCATGAAGACCCGAGTTTGGATCCCCAGAACCCACATAAGTCCAGACACTGTTGCGTGTGCCTGTAACCCCAGTGCTAACCAGAGACAGCCAGGCCTTCAGGACTTGCTGGCCAGCCAGACTAACTGGGACAGTGAGTTACTCCATCCCAAAGACTAAGGTGCAGATGATTCCAGGAAGATAGCCACCATCAACTTCCGGCCTCCGCACATAGGCGCATGCACATAAATGCACAAACAAACAAAAAAAATTTAAAGGATTAAAATTATACAAAGAACAAGAAATCACTTTGATAAAACTAAGTAAAACAGGAGTGGGACTAACAAGTGGTATCATTAAGTGTTGACTAGCACTTTGCTAAACTGTCCTTCATTGTGTGTGTGTGTGTGTGTGTGTGTGCCTGCGCACATGTGTGTGTGTGTGTGTGCTCGTGCTGGCACTCTGTCAATTTTTGTCATTTTGAGCATCACTATATATGGAGGCTGGGATTAAGCAACTTTGTTATCTGACTAGCACAGTCAGGAGTCTGAAATAGAAACCAAGGCATAGCTAAACTCATTTGTAAAGGCCAGAACCAGCCCAGTTTACTTCATGTGAACACTTAAAAGGCTCAGCTGGGCTGTGTCACATGCTGCTTTGCCCTAGTGAGGCCAGCAGTAGAAATTTGAGCACTGCCTTCCAGGAGTGCACTGTGGCGGGAGGGGCATAGACTCAGACACATAGAGCCATGTCACACTGTGGGAGATTATGAACATACAAGTCTGTCATTTCCTAACTAGAGTCCTGTCCCAAACACGATGTTCCTGAACAATGGGAATCAATGTGATGAGGGCCTGGCTGCATCTGAGTGCAGAAGGGATAACTTTCTGAGGAATAAGAACAGACAGAGAAACTAGTAAGAGCTGAAGGGAAGACTAGAAAAGCCAGTGTAGGTGCCACAGGCTGATGCCAAGGGTACAGGCAAGGTGCTCGGCGAGCAGAGGGACGGTTCTCCTCTGGGTGAGAGAGTGAAACTCACGTGAATCTGGACAAACCTCAGGTAGGAAGCCACGGACTTGTTAACGCGGGACTGCTCTTTCCTAACATGAAGCCTCCATATCTGAAAAAGGCTCTGCACGCTGGACTCCTCATAGTGAGGTGCATTTTTGAATCTGAAAGTCAAATGTTGAGGTCTGACTACTTTGAGAGAGAAATATTATCACCAACCACAGCGGCTATGGTTGAGCCTGGTGCCATGTGTACTTTATGTGATAATGTCCCTCCACCTCCATTATGCAACTCTGAAACTTTTAGTCCACCCCTATTTCACAGATGTGGGAAACCAAGGATGTGCCTGAGTTCCATCATCTACTCGGGGCCACACAGAAATGGGTGAAGGTGAAATTCAAAGCCAGGGCTCCCCTGGATAGGATCCTCCAACATGCATATTCTGAGCTGAGCATCACCCTGATGCCAACTGCGAAGACAGATCTACAGAAATATAGCTATGAAGAGAACCTGCCTCACCCCCCAGCTCACGACCTCCATCCATCTTGAGTTAGGTGCCTTCCGTTACCCATCACTCTGCCGATATTGGCTTTGGCTTACTGGGAAAGTGAGTAGAGACGGCTTGGCCAGGCAGCCCATCTAAGAGAACACTGAGTTAGCCCATTTATTTCTCCAGCAGCAGGGCAGGATCCCAGTTTCAGCATCTGAGTCTCTAAATTCTGTTTTGAGCATCCTCTGACAGTTTCTGCCTCTTAAGCCTGCTTTTTTCTCATCTGCAAGGTAGAACTGGTGAGAACAGTGGTCACAGAGAAAGAAGGATGCGTGCTTTTTCCTGCTGTCACGGGGCTGCAGGCAGATAGATGGTCTAGTCACTCAGTTCCGTCTACTCCTCCTTTGGAGATTTGGAAGGGCATGAAGGACGTCCCAGACTCTAGGTAGGACGTTCCTTGCCATTCCTACGAGGTGAACTGAGTTGGCTTTCAGAGAAAGTGGCGACAGGCTGAGTGGTTCCTCTCTGGGCATCGGGTGCATGTTCTCATCATCTCCTGAGGACGCTGGGGAGCTGTGAGACATTGGGCAATGTTTCCTAGGCAACCCCTTCTTTAAAGGAGGAAGCTTGTGAATGCAGTCTTGTGTATGGTGGAAGATGGAATAAGGAAAGTGGAAAAATGGGAGGGAGGGGCAGATGGAAGGAGGGAGGACAGAGGGATTGAGGGAAGACACCCTTGCCTATGGCCATGAAAACCTTAGACTCAGCCTCTGGTGTAGGTCACCTGGAGTGTCACCACCAACCATGCTATTAAGTATGGTTCAGTGTATGGAGGGGGAGGACTGTTTGTCTCTGGCCCTTATCTGATTGAAAGAATGAGGTGCAAAGAGGTAGAGGGGTACAGGGAGATGAGCAGGGGACTCAATACAGCAGAGATGAAGTCATCCCCCTGCCTCATTCATTTGGACTAGTGTGTTAGAAGGAAACAAGTTTGTAGACAAAGTATGTAATATATTGCCCCAGCTACCTGTCCTGCCCCGGAGACTTGGATCTTGACTGACTTCCAAGCCTTTGTCTCTCACTGTGAAAACAACAACGATTGTGTCCCCTAGTCCTACCCACAAGGAGAAATGAATGAACCAGAACAGCCAACCGGTGCATTTCCTGGGAGGTACTTACATAGATAAGGGGCAGAATGAAGCAGGCTGGATACACAAGGGCAAGCACGGGCTGTGGGAGTGTCCGCTGAGAAGGGTCAATGGGGTGGCAGCTTCCAGCCACATGAAAGCCTGCTTCTTGGCCCACTCTGATATGTGAGGAGAGCAAGATGGGAATATGGACGCTACCACAAAAGGGCTGGAGCAAGTGCACCTGAGGGCCTGACCTGAGCTGAATAAAGTACAGGCCCTGAGGCTATCTCACACTCTTACCTGCTTCCCACATCCAGCAAACACACTCTGATGTCTTAAACCCAGGAAAGCTCCAGCCTGCTGCCTCCTCTGGAAAGTTTCCCTGTTTCAAAGGATGTGTGAAAAAACGGTTTTCCACCCTATGGAGCCTCTGTGGATAGAGAGGTCCCTACACGCAGAGTGTGCAGGCCCAGTCAGGAGTTTAGTCAAGGAAATGGCCCTAAAGCGGCTAAGCAAGAGTGCTCTACCAGGCACTACAATGCTGAATGAGAGTGTCGCCCAGAGCACGGCTCCAGCAACTCTTTCCAAACTCCTTTGGCATTCACTCGGTACCTCCTAGAAGGTGGGCACCGTAAGGACCTCTGCTTCACAGATGAGGAAATGGAAGCACAAATCAGCTGAACACCTCGCTCCAGGTCACACAGCTATGAAGAGGCAGAGCTAGTACTTTAACACATGAGCCGATAAATCAGTGAGTGACTCAGCAGATGAATAATTGAACTATTGGGGAGGAGAATGTAAAAAAAGGGCACCCGCTAGGATTTCATAACTCTCGTTTCATGCTATCTGGGCGTGCAACCTCTGTGACTTGCTATCTCTGGATCAACTCATGGCATTCTCAATCCAAGCAACAGTTACGATCCCGTAGCTCAGAGCCAAAGATGAAACCTCCCTGACTGCACCCCAAGGATGGTTTCCAGCCATGCTGCTTGTCCATATTCCAAACTCACTCCACAGCCTCCAGGACTTCCTCTGCTTTATAGGTTTAGCATGGCATAGGGATCAGTTTCATTCATAAAGTCCTGCACATAATTCTGGGCTTGCAGCTGCTTCTATCAGTCAGCTCCAGGTCACAGGTAGAGACAAGAAAACAGCACAGGGTTTTATGTTGGAGCCAATGTTTCCACTACAGAAAGCAATTCTTTTTTCTTTCTTTTTTATTTAGTGTGTGTGCATGTAGGGGTTGGGGGTGGACGCAAGCCTTCACACGACATGGCATACATATGGAAGTCTGAGGGCAACTTTTATTTGGGAGTCATTTCTCTTGGTTTCTGGAGACAGAACAGGTCTTCGGGCTTGCCTGGCAAACACTTTTGCTCACTGATCCATCATGCCAGCCCAGGGAAGGTATTTTCTATCCGAAGTTCCTATTAAGTGGGTGGCAAGGACAATGAACAGCCAATCTTATCTTCTCACTTCATTTTAATTTCCTTTTTGACCAAAAGGACACATTTTTACATTGAAGATGAGCCTTTGAAACTTCCAGCTCTGCACCCCCACAGTGTAGCTCTTGGCTGTGGCAGCTAATATATTTCCCACACAACCGGCTTTCCCCTTCTGACCCGCCACCAGGTGGTAGGATTAGAAGATCTTCCACTAAAGGCATGATGCATCTTCCTGTCTTTTGTGAAGATGTTATTAAAAGGAGGGTTTGCGAAGTCCCAGGATTCCACTCTTCAGTTCACTTGAAATGAAAGAGGTCGGCCTCCCAAGGAGCCCATCTAGGAAGCTGGGGGGGCATTCTCTGTCTGGCTCTCAAACTAGATGCTTAGCTTTGCTCCAGTTCTTGGAGATTCGCCATGGCTTTGGGCATCGCTTGGTCCCCACGCACCATAGGCTATCTGGATTCAGTACATTCTGGCACAAAATAATAATAATAATAATAATAATAATAATAATAACAATAACAATAATTTTTAAAAAACACTTGCTATCATCAGAGACTTGAGATGGAAGTGAAGATAGCAAAGACAAGTAAGTCCAGAACCAACCAAGTCAACCCACAAAGCCAGATTAGAATGTGACTCTTGGGATACGCTGACGACAAGTACCAGTCTACCAGAGGGTGAGGGTGGTCTTAGACTGAGAAGAAAATAAGTAGGGAGACTCAGCACCTCCATCTGACTAGGTAGTTAAAGCACTGAGTTCATGATCACTAATGCGCATGGCTCCAGATGGGGCAAATCTAGGGACTGGCCTGGGAGCTGATGTAATGTCAGATGCGGTTCTGCTCACCCACAGCCCCCAAACCTCCACAGTGCAGAGTAGCAGGGTACAGGACCACGCTCTAAGTACATGGCATGTGGTCTGGGTCTGGGCCCTGAAAGTGCCAGGAAATTCCTACGCAACCACTTTTGGCTACGGAATTCTATCTACATCAGGTCTTAGCCTCTCTGACTCTAGGCTTCCAGTTTCTGAATTGGTGAGAAGGAAGTCAGAATAAAAGTACAGAGACCACCCAGGTTGCTGTGGGGATCAGGGGTACGGTGTCAGAAGGGTCAGAAACTCCTACCAGGGAGCTTGCTTGCAGGTTAGGCCAAGCTGAGTGATGATCATGACTCTCTGGGGGCAGGTGGGAGCCCAGGCACCTTGCCTCCCTACTTTGTTGAAAAAGACACAGATCTAAGACAAACCAGATGGCTCAGCAGGTAAGGGCCTTACCACCAAGTCTGGCTACTTGAGTTGGAATCCCCAGGACTCTCCCAGTGGAGGGAGAGAAGAGAAATCCGAACGTTGTCCCTTGACCATCACAAACGTGCCTTTATATGCTGACATCTCAGAGTCCCATGGTCTACATGTGTAATTGCAGAGTGGGAAGAACCTTTGTCAAGTGTGACTCTCAGAAAGTTACCCAGCTACAGATATTTAAGTCTGTGGGAGCCGAGGTTGGCTGTTCCCAAGATGAAGGCTCCTTCAGGCCCTGCTATAGCCACAGCCCACCAGAGCTGGGCAGAGGACCGAGGCCTTCATTACACGGCCAGTGAAATCTGAAGATTTACTTGAAGCTCCCAGCTAGTCTTTTTAGGATCTAAAGAAAGAGTTGTGGTTTTATTTTCTTCCCACTGGCTCTTTTATCTCTGAAAAAGTAAATGGCCAATTAGACGAGTTGCCATCTTTCATGAGGGCCTTTTGAGCATGAAACAGTATTTTGGAGTCATTCTATTTCAGTTAAGAAAGCCACAGGTTTGCTTTGTTTTTATTTTTTAATTTTTATTTATTTATTTTTAATTTACTTATTGACTTTAATGATTTTTTTTCTGAAGAGCTTTCTATGAAGTACATATGCACAGAGATAAATTTTAGCCAATTGGCTACATTAGTGCCTTGTGCATTCAAATGAAGTTCTGTTGTTTTGTTTCAATGAAGCCAAATCTATCACAATTTAATCTATTTGGATTATATTTTTCTTAACTATGCCTAGTGAAATCCAAGGAAGTATTTTCTCTGCATATGCCAGCTGTCCCTTCCTCATGTCACTTTTTAATTCTACCACATCATTTGAAGCTAATGTTATATTCAATTGTTCTGATGGTCTATTTTTTTTTTTGAGAAAATGTCTTACTATATAGTTCTGGTTGGCCTTGAACCCAGAGATTTACCTGCCTTTGCCTACCAGCTACTGGGATTAAAAGCATGCAAAATCGGATCAAATTGAGTTGTTTTTTTTTTTATGAGCATTGATTGACCTGTGTTTTGCCTGCATGTATGTCTGTGTGAGGTTGTTGGATCTCCTAACTGGAGTCCAGGCAGTTGTAAGCTGCCATGTGGATGCTAGGAATTGAACCTGGGTCGTCTGGAAGGATAGCTAATGTTTTTAACCCTTGAGCCATCTCTCCAACCCTGATTTTGATTTTTGATTTTTTTAACCCTAATTTTATAACTTTCTCTTTAAAACTTTCCAGTTATAGATAGGAGCAATCAAGAGCACATATTGCTCTTTCAGGGGACCTGAGTTCAATTCCCAGTACCCGCATCAGAAGGCTCATGATCACCTGGAACTCCAGCTCCAGGGAGACCTGATGCCTCTGGCCTTTGTGGGCACCTGTGCTGATGTGCACATATCCCCACACAGACACACACACATATACACAGTTAAAAATAACAAACATAAAATTTAAAAAATCCTTTCAGACTTACATGGTTGAGTAACTTCAGATTTCAGAGAAAAACAAAACAAGACAAAAACACACATAGAAAGAACTGGTTAAAAAAAGTTCCAAATAACCCCAGACAAACTGGAAGACACTTTTAACATGCAAATATTCTGGTCTTATTATGTGATCTTTGGATGGGTTTTTAAAATGCCATTGTGGGACACAGCTTGTCCCCACACCAACTTGTCCAGAAATTAAACCTTAGGAATGAAAAACTGACAATAGGGGGAGCTAGGAAGATGGCTCCATGAGTAAATGTGTTTGCTTCAGAGAAGGACTTGAGTTTGAATTCCCAGAACCCAGGCTCACACCATTATCACCAGTATCACCACTACCATGAGCAACACTATCACTACTACAACCACTACCACCACTAACACCTCTACCATTACCACTAGTAAAAAGCCAAACAAAACTGTACATACCTGTAACCTCAGCACTGGGGGGTCAGAGATAGGTGGACCCCAAGAGTTTGCTGCCCAGACAGCCTTGACAAAACAATTAGTTTCTGGATCAGTGAGGAACCCCATCTCAGGGCACTAGGGTAGAGAAGGATGGCGGGAACACCCCGTGCCCAACTCTCACTTCTGAATGTACCACTGCATGCATTCTCATGGGCAGACACCCACTCAGATGCACGCACCATCCAC